>OZ023306.1:5170188-5770188 GCA_964007245.1 Hypomecis atomaria
CGTCGGCGCCGCAGTGGGAAATGCCCGCGGTAGAGAGAGACAGACACATGGGCACGGTGACAGCTAGATGACCCCATTCCGCCATGTTGTCGCCGGTCCACACTGCAGCGTATCTGGAAAATAATATTACGATATAGAATAGTAAAGGAAATTACTGCTAGCTACACATAAAGCTGCACGTTGATTAGGTTTCGCGTAGTTTGTAGCTAACTTCACACCCGCAGACTTGTATGATATACAGGGTTATACAGCCTATACAGGGTTATTCCTAATCAATTAGCATCCTTTTAGGACCTTATTCTGTACATCAAATCTAACAACTAATGTTGTGCGACTTTTGTCAAAACTAAAAAAAAACAGCTGTTCCATACATTTTGTTGCGGCTGAACGATGTGTTGCGGTTGTGTGTTGCCAGTGATGACATATGGAACTGAAACGTGGTCTTTTACTGTGGGCCTTATGAATAAGCTCAGGATAGCCCAACGTGCTATGGAGAGGGCTATGCTCGGCGTCTCTCTGCGAGATCGAATCAGAAATGAGGAGATCCGCAGACGAACCAAAGTTACCGACATAGCCCAGCGGATTAGCAAATTAAAGTGGCAATGGGCAGGGCACAGAGAACGGATGGCCGATGGGGCAGTAAAATTCTCGAATGGAGACCACGGACCAGCAAGCGCAGCGTAGGACGTCCACCGACTAGGTGGACTGACGATATAATAAAGATCGCAGGAACGCGCTGGATGCAGGCCGCTTCCAACCGGCCTTATTGGAAATCCATTGGGGAGGCCTATATCCAGCAGTGGACGTCTTACGGCTGATGGATGGATGGAACGATATTTTTCCATGGAACAACAATTCGCTCACACCATTGGCTTTTCGGTAAAGGAAAACATCAATTCATCAGGCAGCCTGCATACGTCCGTAGAAGAAATTCGATGGTGTATGTGAATCCACCAACCCGCACTGGGCCAACGTGGTGGATATGGCCCAATCACCCTTCGTGGGTAGGTCTACGTCCTGCAGTGGACTATTAAAAAGGCTGGTACAGTAAAGTACCCTAAAAAATTGAATGTAATGTCTTTAAAATTTTCTGGAGTGCATCTGTAAGGTTAAGTCTGCGTTCATATTCGACCACAACGAGCGATTTGGCTGTCAAGCGCGGAATTAATCGACATAAAAAATGGTTTTTAGGACCCTACATTCTTACGCGCTACGATGCCATTGTTGGACCGGATGTTGTGCAGACCCTATTCATTGTGAATGTATTAACTAACCGACTTCCGAAAAGGAGGATGTACTAACATATTTAATTTTTTGTGAACCGATTTTGGTGATTCCTTTTTTTGTTTGATAGATCATTCAAAGTGAAATTGCTATGTCGATGATATGATGTATATCGATCCGTGCGAACTATTCGAATTCTGTACACTGTTGAAGTCGGTTATGCTGTTTTTGGCGAAAAATAATTATAAAATCGACGGGTTAGTAAGTTGAAATGGCAATAGGCAGGGCAGATAGCTCGGAGAACCGATGGCCGATGAGGCAGTAAAGTTCTCGAATGGAGAACACGCACCGGCAAGCGCAGCGTAGGATGTCCACCGACCAGGTGGAGCAACGATATTATTAAGACCGCTGGAACGCGCTGGATGCAGGCCGCTTCCTTCCGCGCTTATTGGAAATCTATAGAGGAGGCTTATGTCCAGCAGTGGACGTCCTACGGCTGATAATGATGATGATTATGACGAATTATAATATCTAGTCACAAGTCGCAAATAAATTTACAGCAGATTCTTACAACCCGGTCAGAATATCTGTGCACCTCGCTGAAATGCGGCGCCTCTCCCGCTTCCCCTGTCTCACCTCTCCGCGCACTCCCCGGTGCGACAATACGGTTAGCATCTTCGTTGCCGATACACGTCCCGATAATAATTTACGTCCGGACGGTACACTAGACGTCCGGTAATGTATATACGTCCGGATAATTCGATATGACGTCACGAAGTCAGGTGCACAGATATTGTGACCGGGTTGTACCTCTGTGTTGCCGCGGTGCGCGGTGCGCTACGATGCACTTGTATGTGTTCATTGTGAATGTGTCCTCAATAACGTTTAGTTATAAGCCGAATCATCTTGGAGTCTTTAATGTTAGCTACAAGCTACCCAACAATATACAAAATAAGAGGTGGATAGATGACCTCAGATCAAAGAAGAATTAAGATCACAAGATCGCGCTGGATGCGACCCGCTTCCAACCAGTCTTATTAGAGAACCATAGAGAAGCCTACGTCTTGCGGTGGACGTCCTCCAGCTGATATATGGAATATACCTCTGAGTGTTACCTCTTTATATATTTACCTCTGATAACATCTAGGATCGCGCTAGGTGCGACCGCTTCCAGCCGGTCTTAATAGACATCCATAGGGGAGGCCTATGTCCAGCGGTGGACGACTTACCTCTGAGTCCCGGCAAAAGCGGAGCGAGTGAGTATGAAGGGCCGGTATTGTCCGTCGGTGCGCGCTAAGATTCCGTTGTGTGACGAGCGGATGTTGTGCAGACCGTATTCATTGTGCACGTGTCTAGAACAATATGCAAATAAATAATTATTTATTATTAAAATAACATATTACAGGTTACAATCAATTACACATTTAACCCATAGCCTAATGATCTGGAATAATTTGCAAGACTTCGCCAGTATTAATATGTGTTCAAAACCTTCCCTTTTATATAATATTTGCCAACGTTTAAAGCGGCACTATCCACCAGAAATGTGCAGATAACTGCACATTTCTGTGCAGTTCGTAGATCGTGGAAAATCCGTCAATAGAATAATATCAGGTGTATCAAGTGTAATGAGATTTTATTAATGTACTAAATTTTGCCCGCGGCTTCGCCCGCATGATATTTCGAGGCCCTACCTTACCACCCTTAATAAAGGAGATGGAAAATAAAAAAATCGATTTGACATTTGTTTGATTTGTCAGTTCTTTTTTGACATTTCTTAGAGCGCACGCTAGAATAGCTCGCAGATGGCAGAATTGTTCCTACTTACTTAACACTTATTGTTATAACATGGAAAATTTACGCAATATCATTATAATTTATAGCCTATGTGCTGGTCTGATGTATAAGCTATATAATTGCAAAGTTTCATCTCAATCCGTACAGTAGTTTTTGCGTGAAAGAGTAACAAACATCCATTCAACCATCCTTACAATCTTTCACGTTTATAATATTAGTAGGATTTTTCTTTACACACCACTTGGTACTTTTGAAGTAGCAAGAAATAACAATTAACATGAAGGTCAACATTAAGACAAATAAAGCTCTAAACATAAAGAAATATGGACAGTTATTTTAAATTTTCAATCCTTCTACTTAAACCGACCGAATCATACAACTTGCCGGGTGTGATATTAGCTACAATCTACAATCCTCGCGCAGTTGTTAAGTGAGCTTCAGTCAGGATTGGGTTATCCGCAGCTTGTAGCTACCATCACAGCCGTCAAGATGTCTGATTCGGCATTTACTTTTTCAGTTTGTACTGACCTATGTTCCCAGTAAGTGGCGAGACCCTCGAGTCCGTCCTGAGGCGGCTTGTAGTGGCGACAGTCTTTCGGCATCGTGATCTCGGGGCCGTTGAATACCTAACAAACATAGTACAAGTAAAACATTTCGTTCATAATTTATATTTCAAGTAAAAGAATATCTTGCAAAGTCGGTCCAGACTTTGTACAGTAGCCTAAAAAACTGTTAAAATATGGTAAACAAATTCACAGAAAATAAAATCGGCCAAGTGCGAGTCGGACTCGCGCACGAAGGGTTCCGTACCGTATGGAAGCCCCATTCCTCTTGCCGTTATCAATAGTGAGCAAAAAAACTCCTAAAAATCACGTTTGTTGTATGGGAGCCACCCTTAAATATTTATTTTATTCTATTTTTAGTATTTGTTGTTATAACGGCAACAGAAATACATCATCTGTGAAAATTTCAGCTGCCTAGCTATCATGATTCATGAGATACAGCCCGGTGACAGACAGACAGACAGACGGACATCGAAGTCTTAAAAATAGGGTCCCGTTTTTCACTTTGGGTACGGAACCCTAAAAAGCGTTAACATATGGTAAACAAATTCACAGAAAAAAAACAACGGTATTTGCTTAATTACTAAGGAATTTCACATTTTCTAATTCGATTTCTGTTTAAGGTCGCCATCATGCTGATATTTATACATATTTTACAAGCAAGGTCAAAAGATAATAAGATCCGAAAATATGAAATTCTTGTTATTCAAGAAGATAATAGGAAAATCATTTTCTAAAGCAATTAATTAAACACTGTACAAGGTAATGGCTTAAGCTTGATATAGGTTTGCATTATTTCTTTTGTCGAGTCAGTAGAAGATAGTTCGGTAGCGTTCATGGCGTATTTTGACTAGGTGTTTGTCAACGATTACCAAAGTTAAGCAACCGTTCAGCACGGTCAGTTTCCGGATGGTGGCCGAGGGTGGCATATACAACAAAAAAATAAATTTTATACCGTGGCTCGGATGACACGTTACATTGAAGGCAGGATTCTTCAGGCGGCTTAATAACTCTAACACCAGGTAAACGTGGTAAATATGACCCACTGACAATTATGAATAACCCGCCCACGGGGTCGGTAAATTTTTATTTTGAAATCGCATATAATAAACTGTTCCATACAAAAATATCAACTAAAAACTAAGGTGAAAATCAGTCGATACACTTTCGTACATAGACTGACCACTAATTAGGTTTCAGGTACTTTGAAAACACTACCTATTCATGGCTGATTAAATTTTTTTCGTAAACTTACAATGAGTTTGTCTATAAATGGCAATAAACCCAAAAAAATAATAATTTCGGGCGCTAACCGAGACCATCAACTTTTAGGAGTAAAAATATACTCACACTTGGTTCGTTCATGTCGTTCCAAAACTGTACGTCCTTGCTGGTCCCGGGGAAGTTTTCAAACAGGTATCTCTCGGAGTAGTACTTGCTTACGGCCGGGTCGAAGAAATCTGGGTACGAGGATGAGCCGGGCCAACACCAACCTGTAAACAAAGATTGATAATGGAATAATGTTGTTTCGCCAAAATGGCATAAACGACTTCAACCGTGTACAGAATTCGAATAGTTCACACGGATCGATGTAGTAATTTTTACATTATTGTTGATTTTCCAAAAACGATTTCCGAAAGTATCCGCTTCGCACTTAATGTAAGTAAGTTCGTATAGGCCGGGTGGTTAACGCCAGTGATAGAGTTTTTAGGCCGCCTGAAGGCCTCTGTCATGGCTAAACGGTTAAAACCACCCAGACCTACAACCTATAATGCACTTGATGTGAGAATCGATGATGATAACCAGCGGTCAGTTTGGGGCACCATTTCGGTAGGATGGCCGAACTTTAGGGTTCAGGTGAAATAGCTTACTCTTTTTGTATTAATTACTTGTTTTAGTTTTCGTTGCATCCTTTCATAATATGAGTATCATTATTGACACCGGTATTATGAAAGGAGTTCCTTCTGTCCACGGGTGTTTTCAGTGCTAAAGGGAAAATAAATTTCTAAAAACTAGTATTACCTTACCTTCGTAAACTTTGCCATCTCTTTCCTTGACGTAATATCCGTGTTCGAGGCAGTTTTCGTGTAAGAAGTACCCGGCTTCGCACTTGGTGTAAGGATGGATGATGATGACCACTTTCCTTCCCTTAGCGGCCAGTTTGGGACATCATTTCGGTAGGATGACCGAACTTTAGGGTCCCATGTGAAATAACTTACTCTTTTTGAATTCGTTACTTGTTTTAGTTTTCGCTGTATTATAGTCCTTATTGACACCGGTATTATGAAAGGCATTCATCTGTCCACGGGTGTTTTCAGTGCTAAAGAACAAAGAATTTTCTAAATTTCTAACAACTGGTATTACATACCTTCATAAACTTTGCCATCTCTATCTTTAACGTAATATCCGTGATCGAGGCAGTCTTCGTGTAAGAAGTATCCCGCTTCGCGCTTGATGTGAGGATCGATGATGATGACCAGTTTTCTTCCCTTGGCAGTCAGGTTTGCCACCATTTCAGTAGGATGAGCGAACTTTTCCGAGTCCCAGGTGAAATATCTGAGGACAAAGTTTCTCTTAGAAATCGCTATTAATGAAATATAATGTACTAAGCGCCACACAAGTCGGCGGGTGGGAAGTTATGCGCAGAACGCTGCGCAAAAGCCGAAATATACGTATGCGCGGAAGCCAGAGACGAAATGCGGGGGCACACCCGCACGCCAACCTCATGCCTCCCGCGCGCTCTATACGCCCGTGCTCAACACTACGCCACGCAGCGTTGGCATTGTGCACACATGCGAAGTGTCATCTGCGGCTAACTTCTCATCCGCCGACTTGTGTGGCGCTTAGTATATAGTCAAACCGCTAAACTCAGACCAGGCCTGCGCGGGTACAGGGGCGCCGGGGGAGACGACACAGGGGACTGAGACAGGCGCGGGCAGCGGGTCCCCGGCGCCCGCACCTGTCTCAGTCCTCCTTTGTCGTCTCCCCCGGCGCCCCTGTACCGCGCAGGCCTGGTCTGAGTTTAGCGGTTTGACTATAGTTGTGTAATGCCTTCGGTAGATCGAAAAATTGATTAAAAGCATCGAGCAAGTATCTATAGTCACAGTCGTGCAGAAGTGTCCGAGCCAAACCTTGCCCAAACTACGTGGTGGGCAGGCTTTTTAGTTACCTAGTCGTAAGGTGATGGCAAGCCGAATAACACACAACATCACTAATTAGGTGACTTAACGTGGAGATTCCATAAAATGGATCATTGTGAATTATTTAATGTAAATATCTAAGTAGGTACCTATATATGACGGCGCACGGACATTTTTCTACTACTGTCTCTGTAGATATTTGCTCGAAGATTATAAGTAAATTTTTAGGAATGCCAGATTTTAGGACAATCCCAAAACTTCTAGTCAAACAAGAGACTAAATCTATTTTGAAGAAAATATTTTATTTTTGTTGAGTCTTATAGCTCAGACGCGATTGGGGTACGACAGGAATTATACCCTAAACTATGGACAATAAGGTGTATGAGTGCAATCTAGGTGGTTCAGACACGAGCAGCGCTGCGCTAGGGAGAATAACACTCTAAGCTAAAGACAATAAAGTGTATATTACTATATTCACTTCATTATCACTCCGACGCGAGCGACGATGCGTCAGGGAGAATTACATTCTAAGCTATAGACAATAAGGTGTATAGTGGTACGTACTGACTTCTTCTGTTCTGTGTACTCGATGTCGAGCCAGATGAAGTCGGACGGCAAGTCGTGCTGGTCGAACGCGTCGTTGAATTACACTCTAAACTGTAGGCAATAAGGTCCTATATTTCTTTACTCGAGTCTGTGCAATCTAGGTGGCTCCGACGTGAGTATTAGTGTGCTAGGGAAAATTATACCCTAAGCTAGAGACAAATAAGGTGTATAGCGGTATGTACTGACTTCTTCTGGTCGGTGTACTCGATGTCGAGCCAGATGACGTCGGCCGGCAAGTCGTGCTGGTCGAACCCATCGTCCACGGACCTGACGTCGGCCTCGTCCACGTAGTTCCAGCGGGACTGGTGGTACGCCAGCGAGAATTTCTACAAACAATTGACGAAATTAGGAGTCAGTGAATTAGCTAGTTTAATTGACAAGCTAGAAGAAGAAATGTTCAATTGGCAGTAGGTACTGGCCTTTTAATAATCTACTACTAATCATGGGTTTACCATGAATAACGATTGGGCTACATCACACCCTAACCGATTACAGATTGGTAGATTCGTATGTATGTCATGCTTTATTTTTCTACGGACGTATATATGTAGTATTCCTCACTCTTTGAATGGAAGGAAAGTTCTAGAATGATGACCACGACCCAACAAGTGCATCGTAGAGCTTTCCTCACAAATAAGACATATGATTAGATTAGTTTTAACCTGCATCTTAACCCGCATTACTTTAGTAACAGATGACGCTCTCCGACTTTTGAACTAAGCATATCCCTGTAAAAATTAAGGCGATAAGTCCGTCCATTGCTAAGTGATAGGGTAACAAACAAACCAACAAACACGCTTTCGGATTTATACAGTGGGACATAAGAGTTGAAAATAAATGAGGGCGTTTGTTAGTAGATTTTGCATCATTTCGTCCAAGAGGAATACTATTTTCCTGATCACAATCCAAAAAATAACACAAAGCAAGAAAAATGCAAGAAAAAAACGTGCAAGTGGAGTCCCTCCGCGCGGAAGAAGTGAAACTTCGACGCAACAGTGCTTTCATACCCCCTCCATGGTTAAGTGTTTAACGCAACCTTGTTGGAAGTCGCATTAGAAGTTTCACTTTAGTTAATAATGTTTTACAGCTCAGGCAGTGATTGCAGCAAAAGTGAATTTTCAGTTCCTGAATTAATTTCTACTCTAGGAGTAAGTAAGGATCAAGACCGCAGGATGAGAACCTGCAATCAATCCTATGGCTGAAATTATAAACAAGATTATGGATAGTTACCGGAGGCAAAGGCGCCGATCCGACGAGGTTGGTGAACTGGCGGAACACATCGGCCGGCTTATCGCCCAGGAACACGAACGCGTCGATTATTCCAGACTCGCTCATGAATCTGAAAAAAAAACAGGCTAAATGAAAACTTCTTTCTTGCAATTAATTTATTTTTACAGCGATTCCACACTTTAGCATTTTTGACCCAAGCGAATCGAAGGACTATCATTTCACATTAAACTTATGCCCGATTTACATTATTCCAGTGGAATCGTGTAAACCGGCACTGGAATGCACTGGAGTGCCGTTTTCCATTCAAGGGCAGATCCAAATATTGATTCAGAGGGGGTCATCAAGTTGTAGTACTTAGTTAACGCAAATTACGCGAATGCTTTTTTTACGTTTTTTCAATAAATCGTTTTGATTTGAGGTTTAAACATTGAGCAAAATTAACAAATAATTTCGAGAAAGTGCGAACGAAGCGAACTTGTATTGTCAGTTTTTTACAAATTAAAAAAAAACACTATTGAAGAAGACTGTACCACTGCTATAATGCGCGAACGTAACGAGTGCGAAATAGATACGAGCAAAGCAGCACGAGACAGTGCTACTATGCGCGAGCGTAGCGAGCGCGAAATTTTTTCTGCTTTTTTTAGTTTAAAATAGACATGAGTAGAGCAGAAAACTGTGTTGTTATTATGCGCCAGTGTAGCGAGCGCAAATATTTGTCACTTTTTCAGTAATTTCAAAAGAAAAATGAGAAAACCAGTTTAACTATTATACGCAAAGTATAGCGAGAGCGAAAATATTACGATATTTTCACTAACTTCAAAATACTCAAAATGTTTACCTCGCGTCGACGCGTCGCTTCTGTCCGCCGGTGACGAGGTTGACGAGCGACGACACGACGGTGCCGTCGGCGTAGTTGATCACATCCACCCACGTCTCCGCCGAGTTGTGCCAGAACACACCCGCGCTGCGCTTCGGACTGCAAAAATAAGGTTAAGTTAGGAATAACGATATACGGACAAATATTCCATTCTTTCGGTGGGGCGCTGTAATGATTACAATATTGCAGTCAATTTTGCACTTCATGGTACTACCAACTTAATTTAATATCGCGCGACACCCCCGATGGGGCAGATTACCGGATCAGTGGAATCTGCACCACCAGTGGGCCGCCATGGTGGGGCAGAGTGGAAGCCACCGAAATGCGTCATGGAATCGAACATGTATTCTCTTGCTTTTCATATCTAAACCAATTAAATGTAAAAAGTTATCATTTTGACGGTTTTATATTTAAACCCATAATTTTTATTAAATTAAATATTTCAGCCAAAGCTTGACAGTGTTAACTATTCAGAAAAGCCTAGACGCCACCAATGTTGACCGTGCGTCCGACGACAGTAGTCCGTGAGTCTATTGAAAAAAAAATCCACAGGAAATGAAAATTACTGAAAGTAGTCAAAGAGCCATACGCGAGTCCAGTTCATATTCGAAGACATCAAGATTGTAGAGACGGTAGGGCTCGTGCCGCTCGTCGTATGTAAGTCGTACCTGTCTGTGTCCACACATACATATTACGTACCCATGTGAGTACATGACGAATGGCACCATAGATGGCTGTACGCGAGTCCAGTTCATGTTCTAAGACGTCGAGATTGTTGCTGGTCGTACGCAGGTTGTAGCTGTCTGTGTACACATACACAATACGTACCCATGCGAGTACATGACAGGAATGGCACCGTAGAGAGCCATACGCGAGTCCAGTTCATATTCGAAGACATCGAGATTGTAGAGACGGTAGGGCTCCCCGCCGCTCGTTGTACGTAAGTGGAACCTGTCTGTGTGCTCTGGGATACCTGCACACAAACATAATCTTTTATAGAATCATCTCGCAAAATTCCTCAACAGATTGAAAAAATAAACACAACAATCGGCCCAAGAATAGCGGAAAGATCAGGTAATATTGTAACAAAAAATACAAATATACGAAATGATTTTAATTTAATAGTGCATCCCACACTAGGTTTATCTCAAAGAGTTATTTTTATGATAAACATTTCAAAAATTCTTCGCGGATGCAGGACTCGAACCTTGCGTCTTTGGATCACTAGCCCAACGCTCTCCCAACTGAGCTAATCCGCAGTACTGACTCGCAACGCTGTAAGTTAGTTAAAATGATAAACACTTCACAAAATTCGGCGCGGAGTCAGTACTGCGGATTAGCTCAGTTGGCAGAGCTTCGGGCTAGTGATCCGAAGACGCCAGGACCGAGACCGAGTCCTGCATCCGCGACGAATTTTTGAATTGTTTATCATAAAAATAACTCTTTTACAAATATACGATTTGACAATAGACAGTAATTTATTATGACACATTAAGTACGTTCTCTTTTTAGGAAATCGGTTGAAAATACTTTCTTTGATAACGACATCTCGTGGCACCGACCGTAGGTAGGTGGTCCAGGTATAGTTGTTGCAAACCACAAGCGCACCGCAACCGTATTCGTGTATATGCTCATTGCGTTAGTGTGTGTGCCTGGCAGAGCGATCAGTTTTTCAGCGATTGAGTCAGTTTACAACTGGACGTGCGATGTACATGAATACGGGATAAACACATATAAAGGCCACGTGTGCATATGATTTGTAACAAGGAAATAAATGGCACGGGACCCTATTACTAAGACACCGATGTCTGTCTGTCCGTCTGTCACCAGGCTGTATCTCATGAACCGTGATAGCTAGACAGCTGAAATTTTCACAGATGATATATTTCTGATGCCGCTATAACAACAAATACTGAAAATAAAATAAATATTTAAGGGGCCCCCTTACAACAAACGTGATTTTTAGGAGTTTTTTTACTCGCTATTAATAATGGCAAGAAGAATGGGGCTAGGGGGCTCCAACACGGTATGGAAGCCAGCTTGCGCGAGTCCGACTCGCACTTGGCCGATTTTATTAACATTAGCTTTCTTACCATAGACCTGGTCAGCGTCAGGGAAGGCGAAGTCGAGGGATATAGCTTCATTTCCTCTAGGTTTGCTGTCGTGGTGGGACTTGAAGTTTTCACTCCATGTGCCTTCTTCCTCCTGCAGACAAACATCATCATCAGACGGGATAGTTAGAGTTTTAAAGTACAATTCTATAGCCGACTGCACACTACTTGTCTCTATAATATATTTCTATGAAATACATTCCGTAGCTAGCGGCGCGTAGTCTGCCGCAGCGCCAGTTTGGTTCTTCAAGATAATGAGTTGATTACGACTGGTGGTGAACAACTCTAGTCGAAAATACGTCATCAAAACACCTTACAACCCAACAAACATTTAGGCGACGATTAGAGCTTGTTTTGTTACTTAGTGGGCTACAAAGGCATTACAGTAGCAGCACTTATGACTATTGGCGATAAAGTGGCGTAAGCAAGTAACGTATATCACTTCAACTTATAATACAGAGTTACAAGAGAGACAATTAGGCGAGCTTAAAGGTTATGGACGTATTATGGCAAATCTTAACACTGTTGTACATGCACAGCATTTTGTGTTATAGCTTTAAGTGAATCTTAGAACTCTAAGATCTAAATAAGAATAAGAATTAGCTACTACCTCCAAAAGTGCTATGCAGGTGATATTAAACTCTTTACAAGAACCTAAAGTTGCACAGTAGCATTAATAAGCGCTACCAGCTTTACAATGGTGTTTATTTAATCTTATATAGCACCAAATGCTTGAAGTTATACAAAACTCTCTTGCATTACCTTAAGTCAAATAGGAGTATAATTTTTCGCTATAACAGATCCTCTAGCGTCTATTGTTACTTCTTTGTGACTAAAGGTAAAGTAATAGTGCTTAAGGTCACTACTGTATTTGTTATATTGACTACTTGTTTTTGACATAATGGCGTCGCCACCAAAAAAAACAAAAATTGTTGTAAATACTTGGAAAAATCAATGTAGGACTGGTGGAAATAGACAGAAATTGATCAGAGAATATAATCGCATTTTGAACTCCTCTATTCCTATTGAAAATACCTCTATTCCTATTGAAAGCAGTGAAGCGCGAGTTTCCTGTGAGCCTGATGGTTCCGTACACGCTTTTCAAAATGATGATTGTGCTATTACTACAAGTGATAATGAAGATCAGAATTCTCTATGCTCCGAAAATTTTGTTGAGACAAAATTTTGATTTTAACACGAAATATACAATGTAAGCTAGTGTGTATCGAGCATGAAAAACAGTTGTATTTTTTTCCTTTACTGCACACACTTTAAAGTTATGGAATTAAACAAAATATAATATAAATCAAAATCTTTTATTTTTATCAAAATACTTATCTCCTATATAAGGAACATAAAACATAATAGCAAATTTTTGGTAGTAATACCTACTGACAATTACCTTATTTTACTTATAACGTTGAAAATATGTCTTCAATAATCACAATCAAAGAATAGGTTATAGTAACCTATATATTATTAACATAATTATCTTGTCTATGTTAGGAAAATTATTTTGTTTCATTATAATATAATATGACTTGTTTTTATCACTTATAGGATCTTATTTTACTTATAATATTAAAAAATATGTCTTCAGTAATCACGTTGACTAATCTAAGAGTCAAAAACAGTTACAGTTATATAGAAGTATTATAATTTAACTAACTTTTCTATACTAGGAACATAATTTTGTTACATAACAAAATAATACTTAACAAATTTTTGGTGGTAAAGAATAGGATCTTTTTTTTACTCATATTTTTGACAGATATCTTTAATAATCACGTTTACTAATCTACTAGTCAAATAACAGTTCACAACTAACTTTTTCTTTATAATTAACCAACGCTACGATCTTAAAGTAATGTAATGTTATAAGTTGCTTGAAACAAAAAGTCATCATTTTAGCAACAAAAGTTGAAACTAATCGCAATTGATTATGTATAGGTAAAATACAAATCAAAAGTGTTTTTTTTTTTTACTTTTTAATCGATTGCGATGGCAAAGGCCTCCTCCAACCTTTTCCATTCTTGTCTTTCTTTTGCCACTCTGTTCCACGTGGTTCCTGCCACGTGGAACAGAGTGGCGCCAACAGGCAAACAGATTTACAAAAAATCACAAAGAAGGAAATACTTAATTATAATTAAAACATTTACTTAGGTTAAGATTAAACTTAAGTTAAAACTATGTGAATCTGAATAAAGGGCTTATATATAATCGATTGCGATAAGATTTGACTCTTGCCGCCAAAATGAGGTTTTTTTAGCCTTCTAATATAGCGAGCTCTCCGCCTAGAAAGAACACGCCAAACTGTAGATTTATGATAAATTTATAGTATGGCATATTTTAAATAAAAATAAAAAAATAACAAAAACCAATCTAATGATATTCTTCCTATCAACATCAAGTTGATAATCACAATGATAGAGTAAATAATTAGAAAATACAAATAAAGATGGTAGTGCCCAGAAAGTACCTCGATAAACAAAAAGAGACGGGCCTTCCTTCAAAATAAAAAAAAATTAAACTACAATATTCTAAAGTTCACAAACGGTAACTCTTTCACAATGGACAATATTTTATCTGGAAAGTCACTCCCCAACCTAGCTTTTCTTTAAGTTGGTCGAAGTACTTCCTGAACAACAAAATTTAATAATTGAGCATTATTATGAGAAATACGATATAACATCTTCTGTTACAACTTTCACATTGGTGGAATTGTTCTGAGCCTTATTAGCTGCTGCGGTGGTAACAGTGGAATTGTTCTGGGCGTTATTATTGTTTTCATGGTTACCTTCACCGGAATTGTTCTGGGCCTTAGCTGAGAATATGGCACTTTGGTCTAATCTGTAAACAAACACGATAGGTATTTAATAGTCTTATAGTCAGGTTTATAAACCTAATATTATTTAAATCATAATATAATATTAATTGTTAAAATAATATATAATAATTTATATCTACCTACTTCTTTGTATTCTACTCGTCCAAAACAGTTAACAGGTAAAAAATAACATCAATACATGGTTTAAAGTTTTGAGCACTACGGATCCCTAAATTCGTTTGCTCGCCATGTTGAGATAATAAAATATTAGATTATGGTTATAAAAACAAATATTTACAAGGTTTCCATGAAGTATTTTGCTTTAGTATGTATTTATATTACTAGAACAGTATTCTGAGATCAATAAGGCAATTTTTTTGTACTTTTTTACAAGAAAAATGTGTCACTCCATATTAGACAAAACATTTGTTTTCAGTAAATAGACAACATACATCGGGCGCTCGAATTATTTACCAATAAATATGTAACTAATTCACAGTGTACTTACCTTCGCAGCAAAAATACGCTTCCTTTCGCACCATAAAACATATACTAATGGTTCACTTTTTTTGTTTAATATAAACCATCTTGAGGTTACCGACTAATATATAGCCATTGAAAATAACATTATTTTGTTAGTTCGCAAAATTAGAAAATATATTTTCCGGGTATCAAAAACTCTTGCGGGAAAGACCTATTTTATCGCCTTTGTGGATCTTGAATAGCGTTCAGACCGTTACAAATCACCTATTTACCTCCCTTTTAGCACTGAAAATGTAATTAACGCCTTTGTATCTCTACTGTATCGCTTAAGGAGTCAGTTGACGCCTACCTGTAGCCCGCTTAGCACCCATAGAGGTAATATAAAACCATTTTTGCCATTTTACCGCTAACAGAGTTAATTTTCGCTTATTTACCCCTCTTGTATCGCTAAGAGATCCTGTTACCGCTATCATAACTCTCTTATAGCATGATTGTACCTCTTAGCCAATTACCATAACTCTTGTATACCGTCATTATACAACCTTAAGTAATATAAAAATTGTGCCTAATTCGGGGGTAAAGTAGGGTTAGAGCGCGCTCTAACACCAATTTGTAACACCCATAAACTACTTTAGAATCTAGTTAGCGCTTTTATAGACTTATTATAACTCTTACTTTAGCGCCTAAATGTTACTTGGGAAGATACACAGGTTTATATGCTTGCCCTGTATTAAGCCAAAAGGAAATGACACAAGGAGGAACAATACTTTATGTAATTATTTTTCGCAAAAAATAGCACGACCGACTTCACCCATGTACAGAATTCGCGAATATTTCGCACGAATCGATGTTACATGTTTCATATTATTGTAGATTTATCAAAAATGGCTCAGCCGATTTCAATAAAATTTTAATGGGACCAATTTCGAAGTATACTCTTTCCAATAAAAAAAGAATTATTGAAATCAGACTACTACGAAAAAAGTTATGCGTGGTTACACATAAAAAAATAAAAAATATACGCGTCGAATTGAGTACCTCCTCCGGTTTGGTTCGTCGGTCAGAAACTTGAAATTGTGTCCCTGGTATCTATTTATAGGTAAAAATATATTCGAAATTTGCAAATTTGTTAAAAAGCACCCCGACTATTTTAACAAAGCGTCCGATAAAACGCACAAAATTAGATCGCATAGACATCAACTCATGGAGTTGAAGTCTAACTTACGAGTAATAATGCACAGTTCTAGCCCAAATTCTATGGATTTAAAGATATTCAATAACTTGCCAAATAATCTAAAAGATATCGAAAGAGAAAACAGTTTCATAAAACAATTAAAAATTATCCTAACTGAAATGCTATTACACATAAGACTATATTTTTAACGATAATCTAGAAAACAATAATAAATCGTTCCAATACAAATAATAAAATTGCCATACCCTTATAAGGTCATATGTAGGTATAACAACACATATAAAAAACATGTTAACTAAGAACCGCGTGTAAATTTTCTTAAGTTGCAATAAATGATCGAGTTTGAGTTTAAAACAATTATTTACTATAGGACCAACATTCGAGAAAAAAATCAGATGTTTCACACAAAAGTGGAATTCGGAAATTGGAATCGACAAAATGTACATATAAAAATGCTAATTATTTTTCTCGAATTCGGGGTTGGCCCCGTATTAAGCGTTGTTCATAATGATGGTCTAATCTAAACCTTATTTCGGCTTATTACATCAGTTTTAGAACTTCTGGATAATGATAACTATACATATTATGCTACAAAGATGTTAGACAAAAGTTCAAGACAAAATTCGTTGCCTTGAAATAGACAGACCGGCTTAAAATAGAAGTAATTTTTTTGAAAATTTTTTTTCCATATTAGGGGACATCTTACACACGGTATCTGACCACAAACTAAACATAGCTTGTGATATGGCTGCCAGAGACTGATATACTACATATACGTATTTTAAATACATACAATAGACAGCACCTAAAAAACATCCAGACACAGAGCAAACACCTATGTTCATCACATAAATACTTGCCCTGGGTGGGGATCGAACCCACGCCTCTTTGATCCAGAAGTCAGGGTCACTAACCACTAAGCGACCGAGGCAGTCAAGTATGAAATAGTAGTCCTTTCCTTACTAATATTATAAACCTTTGCTTTGTTGCTGTTTGCAGATGCAAACTTAATACAGGTTGCGATTCAGTCCATTTTGTTAGTTTTACAAAAAAAACGAAAACGTGCATTTTTTTACGAATTTCGCGTAAAAATGTTTTTTTTTTTCAGGAATAACTCGGTTTCTATTTAACTTCCAGGTCAATTTTTACTATAAGGAACAGTAACCCAAATTAAATTAGCGAAAAAGAAAAATACTAAGGCATGTTACGGTATGGTACTCATGGCGATAGAAAATCAGCAGTAGTCTGAAACGCGCTACAAATGATGTTGATAACATTGATTGATTACGTGATTATAGAAACAAAGAACATTAACATTATCAACAATAAATAATTAGATAAACATGCACGATCGACATAGATGACATTATAACACGTTGAATAGATAAATGTAAACAGATGCACGACCTCGTCAGAGGCTGACCTCACGTAGGTCGTCATTTCTCATTGATTACTTGTTATAAACAATAACAGATTAGTAATCACTACATAGTATAGAACAAAGTCGTTTCCCGCTGTCGACTGTCCCTATGTATGCTTATATCTTTACAACGCAACGGATTTTGATGCGGTTTTTTTGAATAGAGTGATTCAAGAGGAAGGTTTTTTATGTTTTTATATTTTTTATTAATTATGTAGAATACACCTATGTTGCACCGGGGCGGATCGCTAGTTAATAGATATACTAAGACTATTACTTATATTTAGACTAGCTTTTCCCCGCTGCTTCACCTGTGTGATATTTTGACCGTTGTGCTGTCCCATGAGAACATTTTATTTTTCTGGGATAAAAAGTAGCCTATGTCACTTCCCGTCTTTCAAACTATGTCCATGCCAAAAATCAAGTCAATCCATTGCTCCGTTGCTGCGTGAAAGAGGAATAAACCAACAAACATACTATCTGATTTATAATATTAGTTAGGATAAGGATTAGTACTTATAGATTTTTTTTTGTCATCCCATGGGATTTTTTTATTTCTCCATGCTAAAACAAGTAGATCGCTCATTCTGTTACTGCGTGAAAAAGTAACAAACACAGTCTCTGTATTGTACCAGACCTTTTAATTGTCTATTGCAGGACGTAGGTCTACCCACGAAGGGTGATTTGACCATATTCACCACGCTGGCCCTGTGGGGGTTTGTGGATTCGCATACGCCATCGAATTCCTTCTACAGACATGTGCAGGTTTCCTCCCAATGTTTTCCTTCGCCGAAAAGCTGTGGTGGGAAAATCAGTAGATAAATTCCAAGGAAATCATTGGTACGGGACCGGGATTTTAACCCAAACCCAACCCTCACGTTGGGTTGTTAGGACAGCGAAGGGACCAGGGGAGCGCGTCTTCGTAAGGTGAAATAAACAATAAAAATTCATTTAAAAATATTTCTTTGGCGATCCAGCGTGGTAATGCCGCCAGTATAATGGGTACTTTTGGCCAGGGCACCATTAGGGGTGGCCTGTTTGATTAAGTTGTTTTTGACATGTTAATTGATTATTATTTACTTAAGTAATTTTAGAATTGACGATAAACATTGAATTACATTGAAAATAAATGATTATGATATAAATCATAATTTAAAAATTTTCAAATCATCTTTTTATGTGATTTGCCAGTACTTTAGCTACTACTTAATACATCACCATCATCATGTTCATCATTCGTTCAAAACAGGGGTGACTATGATTTATTTCTTGTACATATCAGACAAATTGTACATATCAACAACGGGCTCGTAGAAACTGTCCAGACGGTGGGTGCTAAATTCTTTAGACCCCGTCGTACAAATAGACCTCAAAAATTTTCCGATCAAACTCTAAATCTCATGGCCGAACGACGCTTACAGAGACTGCAGTCTTCCGATGATGCAAAGTCATATAGGCTGATCAATAGACAAATTTCGAAATCCGTGAGGCGCGACATTCGTCTCTTTAATACTAAACATGTTAAAGAGACCATAGAGCAGAACAAAGGCTCCAAAGTGTTCGCGAGGAATTTGTCTATTGGGCAAAGCCAGCTGACAAAGCTGAAGAGAGAAGATGGCAGTGTAGCGTCGACCAAGGCAGAGGTATTGGAGGAGATCGAAAGGTTCTATGGACAGTTATACGCTTCGGTCGCTAAGCCTGTCAACAGCGCAGCCAAAGACCCAAGAGCCAAGCTGACCCGACACTTCACCGAAGATATCCCGGACATCAGCCTGTACGAGATTAGAATGGCCCTAAATCAGCTCAAGAACAACAAGGCACCGGGTGATGACGGTATCACATCAGAGCTTCTGAGAGCGGGTGGAACACCGGTATTAAAAGTCCTCCAGAAGCTTTTCAACACCGTCGTCCTCGAGGGCATCACGCCAGAAGCATGGAACAGAAGCGTGGTGGTGTTGTTTTTCAAGAAAGGTGACAACACCTTATTGAAGAACTACAGACCCATCTCGCTTCTGAGCCATGTTTATAAGCTGTTTTCAAGGGTCATTACGAACCGTCTCGAGCGCAGGCTTGATGACTTCCAGCCTTCCGAACAAGCCGGTTTCCGAAAGGGCTTTAGCACCATGGACCACATTCATACGCTGCGGCAGGTTATACAGAAGACCGAAGAGTATAACTTGCCACTTTGCTTAGCGTTTGTGGACTATGAGAAAGCCTTTGATTCGGTCGAGACTTGGGCTGTGCTCGAGTCTCTCCAACGATGCCGTGTTGACTATCGGTACATCGAAGTGTTGAAGTGTTTGTATAATAACGCCACTATGTCGGTCCGAGTACAGGAAGAGAGCTCCAAGGCGATCCCTTTAAAAAGAGGCGTAAGACAGGGAGACGTAATCTCTCCGAAACTGTTTACGGCTACTTTGGAAAACGCCTTCAAGCTCCTGGAATGGAAAGGATTCGGCATCAATGTCAATGGCGAATACCTCACTCACCTTCGATTTGCTGACGATATAGTAGTCATGGCAAAATCGATGGAAGAGCTCAGCACGATGCTCGAAAGCCTCAATCGGGTTTCTCAACAGGTGGGTCTTAAGATGAACATGGACAAGACGAAAGTCATGTGTAATTCCCATGTTGTACCCACCCCGATCACTGTTGGGAACTCGGTTCTTGAAGTCGTTGACTCGTACGTCTACCTAGGACAAGTAGTCCAGTTAGGTAGGTCCGACTTCAAGAAAGAGGCCAATCGCCGAATCCAACTCGGCTGGGCAGCGTTCGGAAAATTGCGTAACGTCTTCTCGTCCGACATACCTCAGTGCCTCAAGTCGAAAGTGTTCGATCAGTGTGTGTTGCCAGTGATGACTTATGGCACTGAAACGTGGTCTCTTACTATGGGCCTTATTAATAAGCTCCAAATAGCCCAACGAGCTATGGAGAGGGCTATGCTCGGAGTCTCTCTGCGAGATCGAATCAGGAATGAGGAGATTCGCAGAAGAACCAAAGTTACCGATATAGCCCAGCGGATTGGCAAGTTGAAATGGCAGTGGGCAGGACACATAGCGCGGAGGACTGATGGCCGATGGGGTCGAAAAGTTCTCGAGTGGAGACCACGTACCGGCAAGCGCAGATTAGGACGTCCACCCACAAGGTGGACGGATGACCTCATTAAGACCGCAGGATCACGCTGGATGCAAGCCGCTACCAACCGGTCTTATTGGAGATTCATAGGGGAGGCCTATGTCCAGCAGTGGACGTCCTATGGCTGATGGATGGATGGACATATCAGATGTAGTTTGCCAACAGAAGATTTGCTCAGAATAACATATTTTATTCTTTCAAAAATAAAATAGTTTTTGGTACTAAAATCATGATTCTGGTTAGACATTTTAAACAAAACCCCTTAAGATAGCAGTTGGGTGCAATCTGCTTCTAACCAGTATTATTGTTATTTTTATAGATATCCTGCCTCCAAAACAGCGGAAATCTTATAGCTAATGGATGAATGGAAACATGTGATTTTTTTTATTATCAGTTGTTTTTTAAATTGTTGTTTTCATTATTAAACAATAAATTAATTGAATTACATCAGAGTGTAGCTACTTTTTAAGCCTTAAAACCAGTTAAAATCAACGTTTGCTAATGAGTTGTTGGATTACGAGTATATGTGAAATCCTAACTAATATTATAAATCCGAAAGTGTAGCCGTGGTGGTCTAGTGGCAATAATGACACCCGCCCTACAATCGTAAGGCCGTGGGATCAAATCCCGGTCCCGTACCAATGAATTCCTTGGAATTTATGTACTGAATTTCACACCGCGTGCTTTTCGGTGAAGGAAAACATCGTGAGGCAACCTGCATACGAGTACGTCCGTAAAATTTGATGGCGTATGTTACCGACCCACACTGGGTCAGCGTGGTGGATATGGCCCAATCACCCTTTGTTGGTGCCTACGTCATGCAGTGGACTATTAAAAAGGCTGGTACAGTACAGAAACTGTTTGCTGATTTGTTAGTTACTCTTCCACGCTGGGACGGACCGACGTGACGGATCGACTTGATTTTTTGTATGAACATAGTTACAAAGTGGGAGAATGTCGTAGTCAACTTATTATCCCGGAAAAAATAAAGGATTCTATGGAAAGCCGTGGGATCGTTAGTAAAAAATTTTTTAAATAAGTTGTATCAGTTTTTTGTTCAGGCGCTACATTCTATTTTTTAACCGACTTCAAAAAAGGAGGTTCTCAATTCAACTGTATGTTTTATTTGGTAGATCAGAGGTGGTCCTATTTAAATTTTATCGAAAGCGGCTGAGTCGTTTTCGAAAACTCAAGAATAATGTAAAAATTACTACGTCAATCATAATTATATTGATTCGTGCGAACTATTTTGTACACGGTTGAAGTCAGTTTGGTTTGGTTAAGCCATTTTTGAAAAAAAATATTTAAATAGAGTGTTTTAGGCTAATGAATACAGAATACAGAATTTTTTTTGCAACAAAAATAAGAGGTACAATACATAACGACAAAACAATGAATAGTAGTGATTCGTGTTCTATTGCGCTAATAGGCCGCTGAATCAATTTTGAATACATACTGATTGGATCATAAAACGTTTATAGCCAGTGGTAATTAACAATAATAATATACCTAATTAAAAAAACCCCCGACACAAAAATATTTGACAACAAACTTTCAATTGACAACCATTTTGGGCACATTTGTAGAATTTTGGTTCTTCCATCCCCACTTTAACCCACCATAACTCTTAAACGGCTCAATCGATTTTTATAAAACATAGCTAAGAACACTCTCGATTAAGTCTCCTTTCATCTAAAAAAAACTAAACTGAAATCGGTTCAGTGGTTCGGGCGC
This sequence comes from Hypomecis atomaria, assembly GCA_964007245.1. Lineage (NCBI taxonomy): Eukaryota > Metazoa > Arthropoda > Insecta > Lepidoptera > Geometridae > Hypomecis > Hypomecis atomaria. The sequence continues at coordinate 5,192,531 of OZ023306.1, forward strand.
TATGATGCCACAGACAGACAGACAGACAGACACACAGACAGACAGACACACAGACAAACAGACACGTCAAACTTATAACACCCCTCTTTTTCGTCGGGGGTTAAAAAGTACTCGTAGTTAAAATTAGTACGATTTTTTTTGTATTCAGTATTCAGATATTTATAGACAACTTAAAATACATACTTATTAACTACACTATTGGTAGGTATATATAGGTATGTCGTAGTAAAATTTGATAAACCGTTTTTTTGCTAAAATTGGCCAGTTAACCAAAATCAGGCTAATCAGAGTTAAGTTTAGATTTGATTATCAAATTTTACTAAGCAATTAGTGTTTATCCAAAAATCCTAGGATTTTCGCAAAAAAAAAACGAATTATCAAATGTTCCTACGACATATACCTACCTACACACATAAATATGAATAATACTAAGTATCCTATCCTGTGGACCCTATTCTATGGGGTTTGCAAAAATTACTGTGGAACTATTTAACTATTACGCCTTTTTGTCAGATAGAGTTACATTTGACCAGGGAAATTGCGGGTTGCGAATATTCGCATCCACATCCATAATTGCGTAGGTTCTTTGATTTGGACATCTGCAATTCAATCATCCTCATGGGTAGGCCTACGTACTGTAGTGGACTATTAAAAAAAATGCAATACCTAGTATTGATAGTGTCAATAGTCAATGTTTTTTTTTTTTGTTTAAATCATCGTGATATTAAATCTATATTCCTATTAATATTCATCGAGCGTCGTGTCATTGATCTTGAGACTTATCTCGTACGTGACCGACTGTGTTTATCATCTCGCGTTTATCTAGGTCTTTATTGAGTATTGATCTCAAAATAACACAACCAACTCGTAAATATGTTCTAAGCATTTTGAGTGTTTTTACCCACTTAACTATGCGATAGATGAATTGATTGACATATTTGGGGTGGAGTTGTTGTTGATGATGTTCAATTATATGTACTTATTTTAGATGTTTGTATGATGTTTTGAGTCGTTTTTTCAGAGAGGGGCGGCTACTTTAGAGTGCTTTATAGTAGACATATAGTAGTAGATAAGAGATCCGTATATATTATCATGGGTATAGTACGCGAGATAGTTTTGGGATACAGCACGAATTTTTAAACGCACTATGAAATCTATCCGAATTTGTACAAATATCACAAATTTTTCGCGCTCTCTACGCTCGCGTTTAGCAAAAGTAACATGTCTTTCCTTACTTTGTCCTTTACAGAGAAAACACTACAAAAAAGATTTACTATGCGTCTCGTGCTTAAATGTATAGTAAAAGTGGAAAAGTTATTTGTGCTCACCTCTAATAATATTTTATATGAAAATATGCCTAAGAAATAAACCGCGCCTTTTGCGTTCGCAATGAACTAAGGTAACATGATTTCTTTCATTGAGATAGCACGGGGAAAACGTTATAATTCCGCTCGTTACGCTCGCGCTTAATAAGCTCGCTATTGGAACAGTTATTTGTTTTAACTTCTTATTTCAAACTAAATTTTTTTTCGAACGAAATGTTTTAACTATGACATAATACAACAACATGTACTCGCCCTATCACCTACCAGCACCATATCCACTATATTCCAGGAACTATCAAATACAATGCTGACATATTTACAATTTTAAATCAAATAACTAGACAAAAAAAACTAGATATTCACAACCACATCGGCTGATCATAAACAGCTACTTACCTAAGAATTTCAAGTCATAACTGCCATTACCATTTAGTGCTATAAACCAGTATAGTCCGAATCATACAACTTGGAGGCTGTAATGTTAGCTACATTCCTCATGCAGTTAAGTTAGCTTCAGTCAAGATTGAGCTATCCGTAGCTAACATCACAGCTGCCAAGTTGTGTGATTTGGACCATATCATTGTTAAGGGTTTCTCCTGTGGATAGATTCTACATGCCGGGGCCACACATTGGGTATGTTAGCTACAAATTGTACTCTTAGTTCCAACTCGGTTCTGTAGATCAGTCTTGGACTGATTTTGAACAATAACAAATAATTGACTAATCAATAGCCAAGGTTGGACCCAAGTCATCGTCCAATGTGTGTGGCTACAGTTCCATCTGACTAAAAACGCCGTGAATTTAATTCAAAAAGATACACAGAGGTAATGGATGATTTTAAGAGAAAAAAACTGTAACGTCATAATAACGCGTTGATGATGTCTTCCACGCCGATTTCGGCTACGGCGATCATTTTCCGTATGTGTGTTAAAACCTCAGGTCCTCACATGGCCGATGTACCCAATTTTAGCGGTGAATGTCCTAGGACAGTGGCTACATGTGAGGACTCCATTTATGTAGTTGTATGTAATGTTGGACGGCGGTTTGTTTTTGAGATGGTCTCTTTTTAACCCCCGACAAACAGAGGGGTGTTATAAGTTTAACATGTCTGTGTATCTGTCTGTGGTATCGTAGCTCCCAAACGGTTGAACCGATTTTTGTTTAGTTTTTTTTGTGTCATTGATAATTTTATACTGAGTGTTCTTAGCCATGTTTCATGAAAATCTGTTCAGCCGTTTGAAGATCATCAGCTCTTTTCCAGTTGATGAGGGGATCTGACTACCTTCCATATGTTCTATCGATTCGAAATTTGATACCGTGTTACTTCAAAGATATTGAAAGGACATAGAGTTTTTACTGTGTCAGAGAGTTTTTAAATTTTTTAATTTGACTATTATTAGGTCTAAATCACGCGTTACTGTGGCCCCGACATCAAGCGACAAATAGACAAAACAAAAGCGGACACTCACAACCACATCAATAGTATTCCCGTCCTCATCCTCCGTGGTCTCCCGTCTCACCCGGAGCGGCTCCACCACCATCTGCGCGTTGTCGTTCAGGATCACCGCCACATCTCCAGCCTTGTCCAGGAACTCAAACTTGAGAGGGTTGATTGTGATGATGACTTTGTTGCCTTGTGTGTTCGTGAGGGTGATGCATCCGTTTTCATTGGAGATTAGTTTTAGACTGGAATCAATAAACACTGTGAGTAACATTCAGAAACAATCAAACTTTTGGATTAAGGAAGCAAAGATTTTTTGTGAAACATCCCTACATAATAAAACAAAGTCGCTTCCCGCTGTCTGTCCTCATGTATTTGCTTATATATCTTTAAAACTACGCAACGGATTTTATTATGGATTTTTTTAATAGATAGAGTGATTCAAGAGGAAGTTTTACATGTATAATACACCTGTGCGAAACCGGGGTGGGTCGCCATATACAAACAATAAAACTTCTTGATTAAACAAGAGAAGATTTAAGACAAAGTTAACAATTTGAATTATTTATTTGTTTATAGGCATGCAGTGTATACTGGTGTGCCTATATAAGCTGTTTCTAATAACTAAAGAAGGAAAAAATTTCCTTGACAGATAAATACTTATTTTATTCGACTCTGCTTGATATAGGCACATCAGTTTATACTGCTTGCCTATAAACAAATAAATAAATAAATAATATTTATCATAAAATTAACACCAAACATTAATTTGTAATTAGTGTTAACATCTCTATTGTAGTCCACTTGTACTGACTATAGTGTGCAAGTGTTGATTGTATTAATTGAAGCTTTTGAAATCAAATATGCTATGCTATGCAACATAATAATATGGTCCTAACTTACGCATCAGCCTTAGGTTCTCCTTCCAGAGCCAGTTGAGTCCTATACCGCGGGTACAGAGGCTCTGATTCATCCAGCTCCACTCTAAATGTACCGTCTACAAGGGCTGACAGCCGCAGTGTGTAGTGCCACTGAAAATAATTAATATGACTATAGTAAAAATGCCACAGAACAGTGTGCAAATGATCATCACATTCTATAGGTTGATTCAAACATCTTGCTGTGATGTTAGCATCAAGCTGCGGAGTACCCAAACAATGCACGGCTGTTAAGTGAGCTTCAGTGAAGATTGGGTTATCCACAGCTTGTAGCTATGCCAAGCACATGCACCTGCCAAGATTATTGATTCGGTCTATACCCAGAGTTTCTCTAGCTAGATGATGGCCATTCTGGGATAATGTCGTACTCCTTAATATGACTACCTTATGCTATGGATCAACTCATTTTATAATCATGGGAATAATGCATGTATTTTTTTTAATACTAAACAACTACTCAATATTTGACTAAATATGTGCCATGTTGTGTTTTAAGCAATTAAACCCAATTCAATTTGGATAAAGGAGGAAAAAATTTCATTGACAGATAAATACTACTTTTATTCGACTCTGTTTGATAAAGGCACATCAGTATGGGTTAGTCTTCATCTTTGAATGGAATGTTCAAGAAATATTCTACATTCAACAGGTAACTATTTATTAAAGTGAGTAATCATTAATATCAAAAATGCAGCCAACTAATGCTTCAGCGGTACTGAGAAGATATGAAAATTAGAAATAACTTGGCTCATGCCCAAAGCCCATTTTGTAAAATTTTCGTGACTGCCAATTTTGTATCAAAAATTTCACTTACCAAAACTGTCTTCTTTTCTGTCGACGTGTCTACTGTTAGGACTTCAGCTGATAGAACATTCCCGTGGATAAGCACTGAGTCGGGATTCAGCGTATATTGCGACTTCTCAGGTTTGAAACCGCGGAGTCTTTTGCAGAACCCCGATTGTTCACAAGTCTTGAAATTATTCCTATCCACTGCATCGCTAACGGAAATCGCAAACGCGGCCACCAGGAGAAGGCCTAAGGTCTTCATGCTGCGAAACAACAAATAACAATCAAACACCGGTTAAATTCTATGAAAACTAATTTGTGTCGGTAGTCCGCTACCTACCTGGCCGAATTTATTGCCTATTGTAAAGAATACTTGGACGTCGAAGCGCGTACTTATAATGTTTTTATTTTAGATCACATCCGATAAATTTTCATGTAATTCCAGACCTGAAACCACTTAGAAACGATAAAATCGCACGTTCGCGACGTGGAGAATTTTCGTTCGGCAGATTTTGACAAGATTTTGAGAAACGAAAATTCCGACAATGTTGCCAAGAGATAATTTCATAAATAAGCCAAATACTACATAATTTAAACATAAAATTGAACTTGTGTCGTAGTCGTAGAGATTGTTACAATTTTGTGTTACAATACAATGTGTTACTTGATTTCAGTTCTTAAATAACGAATCTTTATAAGTCTATAGATATCTTGACTCGCTCTAGGCCAATTCAATTTATACTTGCAAATCTTGTTAAATTAGAATTATTCAGTAGGTAAAAAAATGTTTGTCTGTAAAGTCGCACGTCGGTATATGGACTATAATTCTAAGAGATAACGTCATAAGAAAACGTTGTTCTGTCAACAACTGAAAAAAATCTGAACTATAAGTCTGATCGTCACCTTCTAGCACGTTCGGCTCAGGCGGAAACCGGACCGTGACACTTTATCGTGCGTACAGCCGGCGTTTATCAATTTATAAGACGTTGTCACGTCAAAATATTTTTATACAAATAAGTAGGTACTGAATCAGAATAAATAATATTTTATAATATTATTGTTTCAGCATCATTCTTATTGCACGCCCGTTAAGGGTATACTATTGGCACTAATTTAAGTATAAATGAACATCTTTGTACATAGTATTGCAATTAAATGATTCTTATTCTTATTCTTATTCTTAAATTGTGTTTTAAAAAAATAAATGTTTAGACAAATCATACCAACATTTGAAATCATAATTAGATGTTAGTGAATATAGGTGCTGGATTACTGAGTTGAGTGAATTTGTACAATTGTACCGGGACTACGTGATCGTGACAGAAATTGCTAAAATTATGTAATTAGTGATAAAATGGCAATCTTAACTCTAAGCTCATTCAATAAGTCAATCACGATGACGACGTCGATACTTATGACGTACTAACAATCGACTAATTCATTCATTTTAGTCAACTAATAAACATTCCTGTTATTAATTGATGAGTTTCATAAGCCAAAGATGAATTTTTAAAACACAGTACATACGAATAATTAATTTAATTTTGTCTAAGAATTTAGTGAATGCCTCTTTATTTTAATATAATACGTCTCAGTAGATAAATATCGACTAATATCAACAATAAGTTTGTTAACATCACTAAATTAAAAATATTGATTTTGACAGCTGTCAATGGCTTTAGTCAGAGCTAACATTATGCAAGAACGTACCCCAGTTACGGGAATTCATAAAATAAATAAATATTAGGGGACATCTTACATACTTACGGATATCTCTGACCCCAAACTAAGCAAAGCTTGGTATATGGCTGCCAGAGACTGATATACCTACTACATAAATGAAGTAGGCACTTAAACCATCAACCATTAAAAAAATAAGCTAAAAATTCAGTCGGTGAATGCTCTTTTGACTGTTAAATTATACCATTTTTATTTCAACGATGTTACTACATATTTCCAATAACAAGTATGATATAAAAGAAAACCTTTTTTTTTTTAAACAAGCTTTTACTGAACAATCAGAACTCACCAAGACGAATCAAACGAGCCGAAACTCGATAGGGTTGCGTCGTTTCATTACAGAGTTCCTTTGACCACCTTCAAGCTCCATCATCAGACCCTGGTTACCATTAAAAGACAAACTACTCGCCAATACCATGCAAATGAACCCAAACTAGATGAGGTTTTGTCTTTTCATTGCTAAGTTCTTTGGACTATGAGATCGTCCACACGATGATGATGATGATGTTAGGATAACCGCTCACAAAGGAGTACTCCACCGAGCGAGGTGTTGTGCTCGGGGATAGCTATCCAACAGTGTATTCTTAGGTCTTGATATGGTTCGGCCGCCGCTGTAAATTTCGTTTGTGCGATGCAGCCCTCGGCTTGTGATTGGCTGACGTTACTTCCTCGAGGCGCATGTGGTGGCGCCACATGTAGCGAAGTTAGTCGCTACCACACTCCCCCTTCCAGACGAGTAGTCGATGTGTACTGAATGAGCTGCAGCGTCGGGTCTTGAAGCACGTGCCAGTAGTGGTGCAGGCAGGTTACTCGCGGTCTACAGTGAGTCGAGACCGGGCAGGATCCACGGTGAGTCGGGATTGAGCCATCCACAGTGAGTCGGGACCGAGCGTGTGCCTGGTTGAATCAGGATCCAGGTAGCGCGGTGAGTCGGCTGCGTTGGAGCTGATGATGAGGCTGAAGTGCTGGCTGGTGATGCGTCTGCTTGATGTAGTTGCTGATGATGGAAGGAGAGGATGCGTCTGCCTGATGTTACTGCCGATAATGTTGAGTTCTTCTTCGTGAGGTGTGTTCATCTGTTCATCACGTCGGGGTCACCACTTTGGACTATGAGGTCGTCCACACGATGATGATGATGATGTTAGGATAACCGCTCACAAAGGAGTACTCCACCGAGCGAGGTGTTGTGCTCGGGGATAACTATCCAACAGTGTATTCTTAGGTCTTGATATGGTTCGGCCGCCGCTGTAAATTTCGTTTGTGCGATGCAGCCCTCGGCTTGTGATTGGCTGACGTTACTTCCTCGAGGCGCATGTGGTGGCGCCACATGTAGCGAAGTTAGTCGCTACAGTTCCTTTGGCCACCTTCCAGCTCCATCATCAGATCAGCATCATTATATTGCATCGTCACGCGATTTACACATCACATTTCAGCTAATTCGGTAACCGGGAAGTGGATCAAAAACTTGCAAGATTTGATTACAGACAACAACGGGACAGGTGAAACTAAATTTTAATAAAATCTTGGAAAATAAGAAAAGATAATTTTATAAATTGTATTTATAAATAATAAATTAAATAATGGGGGACTTCAACGCAAAGTTGGGTAGAAAAAACGACGATGAGCTGAGGGTGGGGCAATTTGGATATGGGCAACGGAACCCTAGGGGCCAGAGGCTGGCTGACTTTCTGGAGAGAGAGGAACTCTTTATGATGAACTCTTTCTTCCAGAAGCCGCCTCACAGGAAATGGACCTGGATGAGCCCTGATGGTTCCACGAAAAACGAGATAGACTTCATCATGACCACCGAGAGACGAATATTTAATGATGTCTCCGTGATCCACAGGGTGAAAACCGGCAGCGATCACAGAATTGTACGAGGCACATTATATATTAATGTTAAGCTCGAAAGGTCTCGCCTGATGAAGTCTACACTCCGACCTACTCGTGAACATATCCAAAACCCCGAGGACTTTCAGCTCGAGCTCTCGAATCGTTTTGCTTGCCTAGAGAACCTTGCGTCGGTGGACGAGATAAACAACGGGCTCGTAGAAACTGTCCAAACGGTGGGTGCTAAGTTCTTTAGACCCCGCCGTTCAAATAAACCGCAGAAATTCTCCGATCACACTGTAAATCTCATGGCCGAACGACGCTCGCTAAGATTGCAGTCTTCCGATGATGCAAAGTCATATAGGCGTCTCAATAGACAAATTTCGAAATCCCTGCGGCACGACATCCGTCTTTTTAATACTAAACATATTAAAAAGACAATAGAGCGGAACAAAGGCTCCAAAGTGTTCGCAAGAGATTTGTCTATTGGACAAAGCCAATTGACAAAGCTGAAGAGAGAAGATGGAAGTTTAGCGTCGACCAAGGCAGAGGTATTAGAGGAGATCGAAAGGTTCTATGGACAGTTATACGCTTCGGTCGCTAAGCCTGTTAGCAGCGCGGCCAAAGATCCAAGAGCCAAGCTGACCCGACACTTCACCGAAGATATCCCAGACATCAGCCTGTACGAGATTAGAATGGCCCTGAATCAGCTTAAGAACAACAAGGCGCCGGGTGATGACGGTATCACATCAGAGCTCCTGAGAGCGGGTGGAACACCGGTACTAAAAGTCCTCCAGAAGCTTTTTAACACCGTCGTCCTCGAGGGCATCACGCCAGAAGCATGGAACAGAAGCGTGGTGGTGTTGTTTTTCAAGAAAGGTGACAATACCTTATTGAAGAACTACAGACCCATCTCGCTTCTGAGCCATGTTTATAAGCTGTTTTCAAGGGTCATTACGAATCGTCTCGAGCGCAGGCTTGATGACTTCCAGCCTTCCGAACAAGCCGGTTTCCGAAAGGGCTTTAGTACCATAGACCACATTCATACGCTACGGCAGGTTATACAGAAGACCGAAGAGTATAACTTGCCACTTTGCTTAGCGTTTGTGGACTATGAGAAAGCCTTTGATTCGGTCGAGACTTGGGCAGTGCTCGAGTCTCTCCAACGATGCCGTATTGACTATCGGTACATCGAAGTGTTGAAGTGCTTGTATAATAACGCCACTATGTCGGTCCGAGTACAGGAAGAGAGCTCCAAGGCGATCCCTTTAAAAAGAGGCGTAAGACAGGGAGACGTAATTTCTCCGAAACTGTTTACGGCTACTTTGGAGAACGCCTTCAAGCTCCTGGAATGGAAAGGATTCGGCATCAATGTCAATGGCGAATACCTCACTCACCTTCGGTTTGCCGACGATATAGTAGTCATGGCAAAATCGATGGAAGAGCTCAGCACGATGCTCGAAGGCCTCAATCGGGTTTCTCAACAGGTGGGTCTTAAGATGAACATGGACAAGACGAAAGTTATGTGTAATTCCCATGTTGTACCCACCCCGATCTCTGTTGGGAACTCGGTTCTTGAAGTCGTTGACTCGTACGTCTACCTAGGACAAGTAGTCCAGTTAGGTAGGTCCGACTTCAAGAAAGAGGCCAATCGCCGAATCCAACTCGGCTGGGCAGCGTTCGGAAAACTGCGTAGCGTCTTCTCGTCCGACATACCTCAGTGCCTCAAGTCGAAAGTTTTCGACCAGTGTGTGTTGCCAGTGATGACTTATGGCACAGAAACGTGGTCTCTCACTATGGGCCTTATTGGTAAGCTCCAAGTAGCCCAACGAGCTATGGAGAGGGCTATGCTCGGAGTCTCTCTGCGAGATCGAATCAGAAATGAGGAGATCCGTAGAAGAACCAAAGTTACCGACATAGCCCAACGGATTGGCAAGTTGAAATGGCAATGGGCAGGGCACATAGCGCGGAGGACTGATGACCGATGGGGTCGAAAAGTTCTCGAGTGGAGACCACGTACCGGCAAGCGCAGCGTAGGACGTCCACCCACAAGGTGGACGGATGACCTCATTAAGACCGCAGGATCGCGCTGGATGCAAGCCGCTTCCAACCGGTCTTATTGGAGATCCATAGGGGAGGCCTATGTCCAGCAGTGGACTTCTTATGGCTGATGGATAGGATGGATAGGAAATTAAATAAATCAATCAACCTTAACGAACCTCCAAAATAAGATAATCCTATTTTGGGAATATAAAATTCATAACATCTAGTCATCTATATTCGAATGTGATTTTCAACGAGGACAAAATCCCACAAAAATTATAATATTTCATAATGTTTTTTGTTGGATTGTGGGTAAAATGGTATTAGCGTTATGGAAACACTAATCTGGTTCTTTCATTTTTCAACTGACTTTCAAACTTCAAAGTTACTTTTCGTTTGCGGTTTTCTTTTCAATGTTTCGCAAAATACTTCGCAAATTCTCTTCCACTGAAGAAACCATGACTACCGCTTCGAAATGGATCACTGAGAAGGAGAGAATTTTGAAACTCCCCATGGATGAGAAGAGGCAATTGTACACATCTAAAGAATACATCAACTTGGAACAACTTGAACCCTGGGACGTCTACATAGTTAAAAATAAGAATGTTGAATCTAAAAAACACACATTGGACGACCTTACAGAGTTCAAGAAGATAAAGATTGATAATAATAAGAACAACCAGCTCCGACAGAAAGTTTCTCTATTCAGAGGCGACATCACAAAATTGGAGGTAAAAAAAATCTGTTTAATTTTATAATATTGTTATTTATTTACTGAATATAATATTCACTATATGTGCGTTCGGGTAGCCCACTGATGGCAAAATCGCCAGTAATGGTCACATTCAGCAATTGTTTTGAGACAAAAGTTGTTTTAACGGTTTTCATTCACCATTCTGATACCTAGCTCAAAAACAGCTAAAAATGCCATCGTGAACTGCCACTTTTGACTCAACTGCAAAGGTTTAGACAATGCTTAATAGTACAAATTGCATGGTCAAACAGTGTTTAAAGCATGTTTAAATCTTTTGTGGTAAGAGTTTGATGTTTAGATATAGTCTGACCGTTTATAAAAATATAGTCTGACCTGCCTGCGCAGTACAGGGGCAGGGGTAAGCTACAAAGGGGGACTGAGACAGGTGCGGGCGGTCAGACTATTGTAATAGTGATGTTTTGGATAGTAAGCAAAAGTGGCATTATTGGTGAAATTCCCAAACAACAGTTTATATTAACGGTAATTTTGCAAATGATAAAAATGCCATCAAGCCCAACATAAACACACCTTATATAGGTACCCCATTGGGTACATACATTAGCTGATTTTCTATCAATTCAAATTATTTAAAAATCAAGAACTTATCATCAACTACAAAATTTTTATTTTTCCTGTTTCACAACATACCTACAATAACAACTACACTGTATTAGTGCTAAGTATATTGACATGAAATAAGTACCTGTTTTTGATGGTACATATTTCAATTTTTGTTTTTATATATTTTGGTCAAAATAGGCACCACCAGCCACTTCATTGTAGACTTGTAATAAATAAAAAAATACAACATACAATGTTACACCTGTATAAAGTGTGCAACATTCAGTCTTATAAATAGTTATATAAAATTATGCCGCAAAATAGTTCTGAGTGGATATTCATTTCTCCGGAAGTCATAAGCCATAAGAAAAAAAAACTAAATTAATGATTACTAAAGATTTTAGACCATATTAGTCTTTGTAATAAGTTTAAGACTTAATAATCTTTGTCTCTAAGTACAGCTAAGCAATGTTCCGCACGGTCAGTACTTGGATGGGTGACCGCGGGTGGCATTTTCCAACTGAGTGCTACCGTGGCTCGGATGACACGTTAAATTGTAGGCCCTGGTTGTTTTAACTGTTTAGCCATGTCAGAGGCCTTCAGGCGGCCTAAAAATTCTGACACCAGGGCTAGCCACCCGGCCTATATGAACTTACTTACTTTACTTAGTACCACCTTTAGAAGACTTACAATCATAATTTTTATAATATTATAGGACATCTTACACATGGTCTCTGACCCCAAACTAAGCAAAGCTTGTCATGTGGTTGCCAGAGATTGATATAGGTACTACATATTGTCAGTGATACTTGTGGAAGGCGGTTAAGTTTTTAGTTCCTCCTGTATTTGAAAATGTAGATATGCAATATTTACAAAGTGCAAATTAATAACAACCACACACAGGGCAAACACCTTTGTTCATCACATAAATACCTACTTGCCCAGTGGGAATCGAACTGAAGCCACCAAGGCAGTCACAATGTGTTCTGTGTCCAAGTGCTCAAACTTAATAGCTTGTCACGGGCTGCCACATGGAGCTGAAATTACTATTCCCGGCATGCAAATTAAAATGTGCGAAAACTATGCTAACTAGCAGTTTGCGTTTCCATATTCAAATTAAATGTCCGTTGATGATCAAAATCCTATATGAATCATGTATCTAATTGTAAGTGCCTGCAGAAGTGATTCACATCCTGTTTTGTAATTTTTTGTAGCTTTCCTTAAACTTAAGGAAAACTAGTTGTAAATCAATGTTTTAGAAGTAAGATTGGTTTGTGACTAATAGTAAAATACTAAATAGTGAAAACAAATTGACATTTGGAGTAAACTTCTGGTTTCTACAATCATTAGTCAGTCATCAATAAATAAATGCATTTTGTTCATACATCCCCATAGGACTCATAGAATGATGCCCTCGATATAATTGTTTATTTTGCCATTAATTACTTTTCTACTTAAATGTTCAAATAAAAAAGTGAATCGCGGGGCGAATCGCCCAAGATTCTTTTTGAATGGCACTTTTCGCCCCGTTTTTTATTTTGTATTTAACCTTTACTGTCCCACTGCTGGGCAAAGGTCTCCCCCAATTCCTACCATTCCTCTCTGTTCTGTGCAACCTCCGTCTAATCCTTTTTAATCCGCTCAATTTCGTCGCGTCATCGTGTTGGTCGTCATCATAATAATAATAATAAGCCAAAAAAATGTTACAATCGTCCAAAAAAATTATAAAAGCCAAATCCTCCCCAAGTTACGTAGTTTAGGGCAGTTTGTAGGGCAGGCTTTTTAATTAGTCGTAAGGCGATTGCAAACCGACTACTACACCGCGCGATGCCAAAGTGCTCGGTTACAAGCACTAATTAGGTGACATAACGTCGAGATTCGAGAATACGGGCCATCGTGTATTATTTAATGTAAATATCGAAGTCGGCATGTATGACGGCGTTCGGACATTTTTTTACTACTTTCACTTAGAGACTAGATATTTGCTCGAAGATTTAACATGAAGTTTGTATACAGGTGGATGCGATTGTGAATGCTGCCAACTCGAGGCTGCGGGCGGGCGGTGGCGTGGACGGCGCCATACACAAAGCTGCTGGGCCTCTGCTACAGGCAATAATTAGCATTTCTTTTATTTATCAACTGTCACAACTATCCTTGCAGGTTCCCTAACGCAATAGTGTAAGTGACATATGTAATTTTATAGAACAAACCAGACAAATTCGGATCGGGCTCATACACTGAGGGATCCGTACAAATCCCGAAAATTGCACTATATCGGAAAAGAAATTGTTAAAACAGACGACATACCTAGTCATCGATAAAAGGGGGAAATTTTGTATTCTTTGTCATAAACTTAAAATTACACAACATAAAAATAATTAAAAACCTGTTTTAGCTTATGCCAATGAACCTCCTAAATATATAATAATAAAATGAACTAAGACATTTTACGAGAAAACCGACAGGGTGGTTTTGATAACCTTGTGACTTGTGAGTATTAATATATGCGATTTTTGAGATAAATGGCTCGCAACTTTTTTTTACGAATATCGAGAAGTTAGTTTGTCTATCCCACTGCTACGTAAAGACCTCTTTTATATCGCCGTCTACCTCGGTATTGCCCTCAGCAGTCAACTAAATGGGTCCTTTGTATCCAAAAAAGCTGGGGTACCTGTAAAATAAGGTAACTTTTAACATTTTCAGGCTGAAAACGATACTCTGGGGGGATGCCCCACAGGAGAGGCAAAGATGACTGGAGGATATAATTTACCAGCTAAATGTAAGATCTTTTTGCAATAATAAACTCTAAAACTATTTTTTTAAACATGTCGTCGGCTAAGTATACTAAGCCCGATTACAGAGGCGCCAGCGTAATTATATTAGCTAAATAGCATAGTTCTGTTTCTTTTTCACTTTAGGCATTCGATAGAGAGAACGCTTTTTACGTTGCTATTTAATTTACGCTGGCGACTGTGTAATCGGGCTTATTATCAAGTTAGAACTTGCTAACTCCACTTTGTGCCTTACGACATTATATTATAATATTATATTTATTATTTTTGTTATACAGGTATTATATTTATTATTTTTTATTGGTATTATAACCTTTGGAATTATAATATTATATTTATTATTTTTTAATCAGTTTTTTCCGTTTCCTCTTAAGTTGTAAACGATGTAATGTCTCTTGATTGAAAATTGTTAGCATGCAGATAATGATTTTTTTTTACCGCTGTATCTTTATTTGTTTAAGAATTGACCAATTTTTACTGAATTCTGAATCTTTTTAACTTAGATGTTTCGGCGTAAATATTTGCATCGTACAACATTCACAAAAAAAAAGTATGTATAGGTATAGCATAGTCAGGTTGAATTTTCAGAGGAGTTTAACCGTTAATCTTCATTTCAATAATGTAAACAAAGCGTGAGCGCAGCGATCGCGCGTTAAATTTGAGTCGTTTTTGACAATATGGAGAAAACTTCATAGTATGATTTGGACTGTCTTTTTGAACTTAAAGGAAGAATTAATCTAAGCCTCGTGCGCTACGCCCGTAAAGTCTAAATCCCGTAAGATATTCATCTAGTAATGGCAGTGGGCAGGGCACATAGTTCGAAGAACGGATGGTCGATGGGGCCGTAAAGTTCTCGAATGGAGACCACACAGCAGCAAGCCCAGCGTAGGACGTCCACCGACTAGGTGGACTGACGATTTAATAAAGATCGCAGGAACGCGCTGGATGCAGGCCGCTCCCAACCGACCTTATTAGAAATCCATAGGGGAGCCTATGTCCAGCAGTGGACGTCCTACGCCTTATGGATGGATGGATGGATAACTTTAGTTATTATTTCTTGCCGTTTCAGATGTAATCCACACCGTCGGGCCTCAAGACGGCTCAGAGCCCAAGCTACAATCCTGCTACGAGAACTGCTTCGCCATCCAAAAGGAGCACGAATTGAAATCCATAGCCTTCCCTTGCATTTCCACTGGCATTTACGGTTTCCCGAACCGTTTGGCTGCCCACATCGCTCTCCGTACAGCTCGAAAAGCTTTAGAAGAAGATACCAACTTGGAGCGGGTGATTTTCTGCACTTTCATGGATATTGATGTTGATATCTACGAAACGCTCATGCAAATGTATTTCCCGGTTCATGAGTGGAATTATAATGAGAGTGCTTCTGTGACTGAGTAAGGGTTTGTTTTATTTTATGCCTCTGGGAGTAGTTAGGGGGGCGCAAGGGGGGCGGTGCCCACGCTTAAAACTTTTTTCCTAAATTAAAAAACTTAAAAATTAATAGCAGTTGTACCAGTTGTGGCCACTGCCCCGGTTTAGGCCATTTGATGTCAAATTTATTGCGTAAATAGTTTACAAACATGTAACATCATATTGTTTATGCGAATTTCGAAGTTTGAAATTTCTCATTAAAATTGTTTACACAATCAGTAATGTTTGAAGTGGCCGTAAATGACACCAATTTGCCCAAAACTGGCACATCTACTCTACATTGTATTTTTCTGGGGTAGGCAATGAGGGCAGCCTCCCCAGAGAAAATCTCCAGCTACGCCAACGCTTGTTTCACAGATTACTCCTTTTTAGATAACGTATGAGAGAACTTGGTTTAAGGGTATAATAGAAATCTTGGTTCCACTTCCAACTTAAGGGTATAACCGGGCGGGTCTATCCGATGGAAGGTGATGACTGAGTGAACAATCGCCCCGGGACTTTACAAGTAAAGTTTTTGATACCTACTCTGGGATTCGTATAGCCAACGACTTTACTTTGGCTTGACGTATAGCTATTCTTTGGTATAGCCAAAGACTTTACTTAGGCTTTGCCACCCTATTACGACCTTATAGATTAGTTGTAAAATAGCGCAGGTTACGAAAATTAAGTCTCAGACAAAAGGTTTGAATTGGCTGTGTACAATTCTTAATTATCAAATTTAGTATGTATTTTGTTTGGTGCGCTTAGATCATCTTGGGTGGAATCTAAAAGTTTGTAATCTGTGTCTTATTCAGAAACATTCAAGCTAAAACGTGCCTTAATCAGTTATTAAGTTAGTAATTAGTTATTAAGTTGAAAGCATGGATAAAAAAACCGGCCAAGTGCGAGTCGGACTCGCGCACCGAGGGTTCCGTACAAACCTGCAAGGTTTACAAAGTTCGTTCATTACGACAAAAAAAGTAATAAGTTTATATTTATTAAAAAATATATATTTTGTAATGTAACTAAAAATTTAAGGTTTTCGGAATTTTTCCTTTATGTGTGCTATAAAACGTTGCTTCATGCCAAATTTCAAGATTCTAGGTCGACTGGAAGTACCCTTTAGGTTTTGATTCCCTTGCGAGTACTTGCGAGTTTCAAAATTTGCGGCATAAACGGCTGTATCTTTTGATTGTGTTGGCTTAGAAGTTTGATTTTTTCACAGCTTCAAGGGACAGTAGACCTGAGTAATTTATATAAATTTCAGCTTCATACCTCCACGCGTTCCTGAGAAAAAGGGTCTTGACAGACGGACAGACGGACAACAAAGTGATCCTATAAGGGTTCCGTTTTTTCCTTTTGAGGTACGGAACCCTAAAAACCTACGACATAAGTTTAAAATAGGTTTTGGAAGAGTTTTAGGATTTTATACCATCGCATCGTATAAAAACCAGCATTTAATTATTTTCGTTCAATAACTTTTTTAGACTGTACAGGCCAAATAAAACTTATTGGAGTCTGTATACACCAGGCGAATCATCGAAATCGAAAAATTGCGAAAATTACGCACTAGCGATTTATTCACACGTGAGCGGTGCAAAGAGTGGGGAATTGCGCAGCTTGTAGGTTAGACAGACGTCATTTAGTTTTATTCGGTCTATAATAAAATATATTACCTATTTAAAAGCGTGTGATCGCATAAGTCTTTTTTAGGGTTCCGTACCCAAAGGGTAAAATCGGGACCCTATTACTAAGACCTCGCTGTCCGTCTGTTTTTTTTTCGTCTGGAAATATTCAAAGGGGGCTCCCATTAAACAAACGTGTTTT
Organism: Hypomecis atomaria; assembly: GCA_964007245.1. Lineage (NCBI taxonomy): Eukaryota > Metazoa > Arthropoda > Insecta > Lepidoptera > Geometridae > Hypomecis > Hypomecis atomaria. The sequence continues at coordinate 5,209,978 of OZ023306.1, forward strand.
TTTTTTGCTTAGGGGCTCCCATACGCTACGGTACGGAACCCTTCATGCGCGAGTCCAACTTGCACTTGGCCAATTTGTTTAGTTTTGTAGACTTTAGTGTAAGGAATGTTTCTGAATAAGGTGTTCCATGCACAATATTAAATCTTTTGTAGGTATGATTACTTGTAAGAAAAAGATACTGAATATTTAATAAAGTTACGTTCAAGCTTATCAATGTTTTGTTATTGTTATATTATGTTTTCTTTTTATACATTGTATTACATTACGTACTATATTCTAGAGGTGACATTACACTAATGCAATGTGTCATTCAATGCCACACGACACTGGACAGGACACTAAAACGTGATCATACCTTCTATTGTTTCCATGAAAATGATCTTAGAGTGTGTTTTACCAGACAAGCTTTTATTTATATGTACATCAATTTTGTTTTTTAAGCGAGAATCTGATTTTAACTATAATACTTTATGAGCTGTAGATAGAGCTACGAAGATACAAATGGAAAAATTTTCACCGTGTATCATTCCATATTAATTTATAGAATTTTAAAATTTCGTTGATTGTGTTTTTATTCTGACTAATAATATTTTAAATCCGAAAATGTTGGCTGGCTTGTTTGTTACTCTTTCACGCAGCAGCAGAGCGACGGATCGACTAGGTTTTTTGCAAGAAAATTATTAAGGATAAGTACCTATAATTATATCCAACGTCGAATAAAAATAAATTATTAAAAAGTCGTAGGCTACGTTTTTTCATCAGATCAAGCAGATGAACATGCGGGTAATTATAATTTTTCGCAAAAATGGAAAAACCGACTTTCATCGTGTGCAAAAAGCCAATGCCGGTTTTTGTATGGAAGGTGAAGCCTTTTTTATTTCGCGCGGCCATCAACCAAACCTTGTTTTTATAGTTCAGTATAGTGTAACAAATGATGATTACGAAATGCTGCAGCTGTAGTTTCAGTCCAAAAAGAGTTATAAGACTTAAAAGTTTGTTTTGATTTACTCGTTTTTATGGTTATTTTTATCACCTAGGCGCAAGTTACGAGCTAAATTGACATAAATAAAAGCTGTTAAATGCTTTTAGAATTGTCAGGAGTAAGGTTATACCCCAAAACTATCTCGCCTTCTGTAAAACTCATCCCCATATTATCTGTTTTTGTCTGTAATGTGGTAATTGACTAATTACTTGAGAGATGGCATGGAAGAAATCGCTTCGATAACGCCGCCATTGTACTTATACTGTAATGTTATGTCTTTGTGTGCAATGAAGTGTTCATTCATTCCTTTATTTACCGTGTACAATGCATATCGCGTAATATATCTGTTGTCTGCAATAACACTAGATATTTATAATCATAGCAGTGCTAGATAGATACATTTTGTGGTAAATATCAAAAGCACACATACTAACATTTGGTATTCAATCAAACTACGAAGTAAATAATATTACATTTGTTAGATATTAGGGTGTGTGGCGTACAACGGATGTTATGTCGGCCCATGAAGGATCAAATCTGTGTTTTTCACATACTCGTACACCTAACGGTATGTAAAAACTCTTTTCTTGTAGAATTGTTGCTCTCAAAGTTTTGTCAATTCTGATCAAGTTTCCATGATTGCAATCTTGAAATAAACATTTTCTTGTATTAAAAGGTGCTCTTGTAAATCCTGGTATAGGAAATCTTGAATCATTTTGGGAAGGTTGGGCACGTGTCACAGCCTCTATTTAATCTATATCAGCGTCAGTTATCTCAGATTCAGAACCAGGGACATTTTGTTCAACATTTTGTTTAACAATATCTTGTCCAGTGCCGTTAGACTGTGATTCAACGTTTGCAGCGTCAGGTTCAGGTCCAGTAACGTGGACAGCCGGGTCCGCCTCACATTGTTCAACGTAGCGTCTTTCTCGTTGAAAACAAGGTCTACAAAGCCGATCTTCATGTCTAATCTGAAAAGAAAAATTGTTTTTTTTATGTGAAAGGAACCAAATCTTCAGTAAAATATTTATTTATGAAAAGTAATGTACAAACATAGGAATCGAAAAAACATCTGACATCTAATAAATGTATTATTTATTTAAGTACACATTTATCCGTTGAGTAGTTACGATCTCTTATACCTACCTACAATTACAAACATACAGGTCAAACAAATAACCGCCCTCTTGGGCTTTATGAGTGCGTACTAAAATAAAAATATGAAAAATAATGCATGTAGAATGGAATTTTCAAATATATGACGGGTTTTATATGGAATAGGTAAGTATTTTGTTTACATACCTGTCTGATATTTCTAACTTCTGCCAAATAATCCACTATGATGGATACTCTTGCACATATTCCACAGATAAAACATTGGATCTTCGAATCTTATTATTACTTCGATTAAGATTGTGTTCACAAGAAATGCACGGCGGTCTTCGATCTATCTTCTTTCACGTTTCAAATATTCTATAAGCACTCCACAATTCAGGATCCCGAACAGTTGTACAAGTAGGTACAACAATCAAAGTCCATAAAACAAAAGCCAAAACAGATAGGTAATTCAAATCAGAGTCTATAAAACAAAAACCGAGTCGTAGTTTTGAAACACTGGTAGGTAACGAATAATTCCAAACACGCACGCACACAACACAAAGATCGAGACGAGAGTGAGAATGAATTAGTTGATCCTTATTTTTTTAATTGCCGAGGGGGCGGGGCGCGGGTGGGGGGGAAGGTATGGTTCATATATGAGAAAGTGAAACAAACCAAGCTCCTGTGCGCGTTAGAGTAGGACGGGAGACAGCCAACTACATACACATCCTCGGCGGTGGCGGCGGCGGCGCGTGCGGCGATTCCAAAACGCCGGCGGATTGCCCACTGTCAAATCACGAGTGCTTGGCGCACCATAATATAGTAGGTACCGATATAACGATTATTTAAGTTTTAAAGGATCTATTATGCAGTATATATACAAAAAATCTGATGAATACCTACAAACTTATAACTCTTATAACTTATTTCGGACTGAGGATAGATTTTTTTTGTTTAATAAACGTTGTTTATAACATCTTACTGTACTAAAAAAACAAGGTTTGGTTGATGGCCGCGCGAATTTTTTTTTTATTAAAAGGCGCCATTTTCAGTCATTGGCTTTTGAATAGTTCGCTCGAATTGATGTACCTACACAATAATTACATTATTGTTGAGTTTTCGAAAACGGCTCAGCCGATTGTACCACCTCGGGAGTAGGTATACCAGCTTGAACGAAAAAAGATTTTTTGATACGGTTCACATTTGACGAAAATATCAAAAAACCCATAGGAAATGAGATATTTACAAAAAAAGCGCAAAAAAAAAAACGATTTTTGGGACCTTTGACCTTGAAATTTTATAGTTGCTTCCACGCTACCATATGTAGGTTTTGAGACAACTTTTAGAGTGTCAAATACAAGTATTTACAGACTTACAGCTGGGTATCTCGAATTCCGAGGTGAACTTACTATAATTACTGGATTACGATGAACATTCCTACCAAAAAAAAAAATACATACAGACGAACATAGAACATCCCCTTTTTTGGAAGTCGTCGGTTAAAAAAAAATGCAAGTGGAGTCCTTCCGCGCGGAAGAAGTAAAAACTTCGACGCAACAGTGCTTTCATACCCCCTCCATGTTAGCGTTAAACGTTTAACGCAACCTTGTTGGAAGTCGCATTAGTTTCACTTCAACTAGTACCTAATGAAATAAAATAACAAAGAACTGTCATAATGGTACATTGCATGTTAGCGTAGTGTCCCCTCTAGCACATAGTAGTATAGCATGTTATTGCTTTATCCTTATATAAGTCTCGCCAAACTTTATGGCGTCTGCGAAGTACGCTATAGGCCGAATCAAAGGTACTATCTATATAAGTATGTATTTAAAATATGTAGTAAGTATATCAGTCTCTAGCAGCCATATCACAAGCTATGCTTAGTTCGGGGTCAGAGACCGTGTGTAAGATGTCCCCTAATATTTATTTAAAAAAAAAAAAAAGTCTGCCCACTACGTAACTTGGGCAGAATTTTGCCTCGGACACTTTTTTTGCACGATTGTGACCATATATATTTGCTCGGAGGCCGCCATGCCAGTCAGAATTGTGTTAATAGCTTGTAGCTAACATCACAACGGCCAAAAAGTTTGATTCAGCCTATACAAGTTGAGCAGAACCCTACCCCTCAATCCAGTTAGCACATGAGTTTCAAACTGTGCAGCGACTCGTCTTGTATTTCTAGACGCCATTAAGTTTGAATCGTATTATATTAGCATGTAAACAATCAGTTATCGAGTGGTAAAACCCACGCCGGGTTTTACCAATCCTATCTTGTTATGTTATTTAATGCGAATAAAGTTTAAGGCATTATACGTTTTTTAATCGTATTTGATAAGGTCCATTTTCCTGTGGAGTATTTTTATCACTTGTTTAATGAATAAATTAGCTCTTAAGTGGCAGAAAAATGCATTTTCGATTGGCGGTTATTAGCTGCGTACGGGAGCCACTATCGTGTTTTCCAAAAAAAAAATATTGCAAAGAAGTTTTTTTTTCAGAAGAAAGCTTGAAAAAAAACTTTGTAGACGTATGGGTTTGAAATTTTGCACCAAGGAAGTAAAACGTCTTTATTTTGAGAGCTTTCAATAGTGATGATACTCATTAGAAACTAATCAATATTACCTAGAAAAGATAGCGTATAGAGGTATTTTACTGGCTAAAGTTTTTTTTTTGAAAATATTAGTATCGTGTTGATAGATCCACGGATATTTTCAATGGAAATTGTTGTAATGTGATGTTGGAAGAGTAATATGGGGCAAGTAAAATATTTGGTTTTGATAGATCAACCGATATTTTACTGGCTAAAGTTTTTTTTTTGAAAATATTAGTATCGTGTTGATAGATCCACGGATATTTTCAATGGAAATTGTTGTAATGTGATGTTGGAAGAGTAATATGGGGCAGGTAAAATATTTGGTTTTGATAGGTCAACCGATATTTTACTGGCTAAAGTTTATTGAAAATATTAGTTTCGTGTTTTTTTTTCAATAAATAAAAGTTTCAATAAATACCTGCATGTAGCTGAAATGCGATATTGTGAATAGATACTATATTTTTTTTATTGCATTAATGTTAGACTTGTAAGAGTAGTATTGTTTAAGTTTGAGGACAAACTTAGTATCAGGAATAGGCCGAATGTTAGAATTATTGTTTTTTTTATCATTTATAAAGTTACCATTGTATTAAGAAAACTTTAGAGTGACTGTTTTTCCTTTATCGTTGTATCAATAGTATTATTATCAGTCAGGATAGTTCGTACAATTTACAAATTTACCCATTGTATTAATTGAATATTAGTCATTATAAGTTTGAGGACAAACTTAGTGTCAGGAATAGGCCGAATGTTAGGAGTGATTGTTTATAGTAGAATAAGTTGCGAGATAGAAGGTCAGTCAGTCTGCCGCCACCGATAGAATAAGACGGACGTCTGTATAATCAAGTACAATAAATAGTAGTTCCGAGTATACAGTGTTTGATTGTTCGACTCTTCATCCCCCACCTCACGCGCCTGGGCGGGTTGGGCGTGCGGATAGCGGGGGAGACATTCGCATTCCTAAGCTCTGCATTCAACTCGCGCGCCTACTGTAGGTAGTTTAGTAACTGTCTTTTGTTTCCCATGGGACTGGCAAGGTTCAAAGTACCTATAATATAAGGGATCGCCACACAAGTCGGCGGATGAAAGTTAGCCGCAAATGACACTTCGCCGTGATTCGCTAATTATTTCCCAACTGTGCACAATGCCTACACAAGTGGCGAAGTAGTGCGCACGGGCGTAGGGAGCGCGCGGGTGACATGAGGTTAGCGGGCGGGTGTGCCCCAGCGCGAGTCTCTCTGGCTCCCGCGCATACCTATATTTTGCCTTTTACGCAGCGTTCTGTGCCTAACATTAAGTATTTGGTTAGGGAGGTACTTAATGGTGCCTAACCTCCCATCGTAGTATTATTAATATTCTTTGTCCCATCCGCCGACTAGCGTGGCGCGGACTATACCTACGAGTGTGAATCTTGTACCACGGTAATGATACTCGTATCTTGTACTAGTTGTACTGTGTAAAAAAAATATTGCTGTATGAGTAAGATACTTGGCTAGAAAACACTGGCAAATATTCCACAGCTGAACATAGGTAGGCCTACCCTATGGGTCTCCCCATAAGACCGGTTGGAAGCGGCTTGCATCCAGCGCGATCTCGCGGTCTTCATTCGTCCACCTTGTGGGTGAACGTCCTATGCTGCGCTTGCCGGTACGTGGTTTCCTCTCGAGAACTTTTCGACCCCATCGGTCATCAGTCCTCCGCGCTATGTGCCCTGCCCGCTGCCATTTCAACTTGCCAATTCGTTTGGCTATGTCGGTAACTTTGGTTCATCTACGGATCTCCTCATTTCTGATTCAATCTTGCAGAGAGACTCCGAGGCAAATATTATGTCGTTTTATATAAGACATTTTTTAAATGTGTAGCAATAGAAAATCATTACTGCCTATTATATAATTTTATTATTATCCTACTGTAGAATCAGTAAGGCAGAGGACCATTCCAGGGTAATTCGCTCCTATATGAGATATTAGGTTCAAAAAAGAGTTCTAATGTACGCTAGGTAACTAGCACATAAACGAAACCACATACATATGACAGAACAGAAAAAGTTTATTTCTCTCTTCAAAGAACTAAAGATCAAAGGTTTCTCATATCTTTCTTATAGGCTAAGCTTATCATAAAACTATTCATAAAAAAAAGTTGATGTCAGAAACTTGACAGTGACAAATAAGTCTGATTATTGTCAACGTCACTGTTGTTTTCACGAAACATTTTCCAATCCAAACAAAAAGATTTTAATTTTCTATTTAAGCGAAATAAAACCCATTTTAAGCAATATCCTGGATGTTTTACAATTTGGAAGATTCTTCCTCTAACTCTTAATGCGCCCGATGCTTTGACGACCATGTCGACGCATGCTCTCGAAAATGAGGACTTGGAGAATGTCCCGTTGGTTCGTATGGAAGATGTTCAACCTTCCAGGACTTACGACCTGATTGCCAGGCGCAGGAGCAACGAGGATGTGATAGGAACTTGCGTCATAGAAAATATCGAGTACGACAACGAGTGTATAGTGAATGACGATGACGATTCTAACATTGGGAGTATGGTGTCCATACAGAGTGAAGAAGTGGGTGAGGACGATAGCGAGGACGACAGCGAACCCGAAATGATCGTTCCGGAGATGATAGACGAGTCGGAAGCAAATGCTGTGCTGGAGCCCATCTCAAAATATCAAGGACTCAGTGTTCATGGGGTACGAATAGTTTATTGACCATAGATTATTAGCTCTTTTATTATATTATGCTTAATATTTTTCACATATTGTGTTCAAGGTAAATGTCTATTTTTACATTGCCTTGTCACATTTCCGCCATAAAATTCAGCCTTTCTCACACCACAAGCTGGATTAGCATAATTTAGTTTATATCATCTGTGTTGCTCTCAGCATATATTGTGTCTGCAACTCAGACGGGATGGTTTCCATACAATTTTTGCCATTAGGTTTTTTTAGTAAGGGGCCGTTCAATTATTACGTAAGCAGATTTATTACAATTATTTACCCCCTCCCCTTGTCAGCAAAAGTAAGCAAAGCTCTTACCCCCCCTCCCATTCTTACGTAAACATTGGTACCTGTATGCATTTATCTTTTTTTATTGATTCATGAACAGCAGATTTAATTCTAGAAATAAGAAAATAGATTTAGGATAGTGGACTTTAACCCATTCAGCGCCGAGCCCGCCCATCGGCGGGCAATTTTTTTAACTTTCACGCCGAGACCGCCCATGGGCGTTTGGTTTTAAACTGTAATAATAACTGCGGCATCTGGGTTATATAGTTACTTTTCAGAAAAGCAGTGAATGGGTTAACACACATATGCATAAAAAATAAATAACTATTGCTGAAATAGTCACCATCTAGTACACCCATTAAGTAAATTAGAAAATCCAATGTATCATACATCATTTATTTTATTTTATTTGCAATCTATATAATTTGTGTGATGAAAGGAAAAAATATGTCCAATATGTATTTTTTTAAAGTTACTAATAAACCAATTTTAGATACTCTTTTTATCTAGGCATCATGCCCATAACATAACTATGCAATACCACTGTAAATTAAAACAAAAATGTAATTTCCAGGAAATCGAAGAGGAGAAAAAAAATCCGTCCAGATGGCCTACCCTGGAAATACTGCCGGGTGGAGTGATAAAGAAACCAGACAAATGGGATGACAACACCCGCCCCAGCCTTGTAGAAGAAGAAGAGAAACCTGAGGAGATGATGTACGCGTGCGCGAAATGCCCGCAGCGGTTTAAGTTCTTATTCTGTCTGGTGAAACATGTCAAGTGGCATGAGGTTGAAGCTAAGAGGCTGGCTTCAACTGTCCCTGAAAATAAGCCAAGTAAGTTTATAACATTTATTCTGTCAACTATTCATATAAATAAATTGGGGTGTCTGTTTGTAATATTGAAATAACCGTTTTTTACTACATTTATATGAATATATATACAGTACACACACCAAAACAAAATTTTTTACAATTTTTGTCTGTCTATCTGTCTGTTTGTTCCGGCTAATCTCTGAAATGGTTGGACCGATTTTGACGGGACTTTTATTGGCAGGTAGGTGATGTAATAAAATAAGGAGTAACTTAGGCTATGTTTATTTTAGAAAAAAAAATGTCTTTGGCTAACGCGGGTAACACCGCAGGGCGCAGCTAGTTTTATTAATACTTTCAAGATCAGAGTGCATAGGTACATTCTAAGTCTGCGTGCTTCATCTTCGACCACAACGTCGCTTACCATCCGACGAGTTGGTGGTCAAGCGCGGACATATTCACGATAAAAAAAAACATGCAAGATATCCGCGAAAACAATACCCTTCCTTGGCAGTCGGGTAAAAAAGAGAATGTTCTAAATCGGTCGCTTTTATTTTTCAGAACAAAATTCCCGCGAGCACACATGCACACATACGAAGAAACGGAAGTTGATGATGCACGCAAAGCCGCACAAAAAGAGAACGCCAAAGAAGATGAAATCATAGCCTGTAAGTCAATTATAGATTATGCAAGTTTTGTTTTAGTTGGATGCCGATTATTTGCGATTTGGACTATTGTTAACTTTAAATTAAGAACCTATATCATCATAATAGGCTAGAATTAGATCATAGAATTAGAACTAAAGTAATAGATACCATACTAAAATAGCAAGAGATATACATAACTTCGTCCCACTTTAAATATGAAATTTAAAAGGTGTAAGAAAAAGATGCACTTACACCCGAACTTACGTAATTTCGAAGTGTTTCACAAACTAGGATTGAGCTATCTCGGCTGTCCAAATTTAAAAAGGTAAAATGATCAGAGATTTGAACCTTCTCACTGCAACTAAAGGGTTCCGATCATGTCGCAAAAGACGGATGGAACCACTTTTAACCATTTTGACATTCCAACTTGTGATTTTGACGTATGCCGACGGACAATGCGTTTTTCTTGTTCCACTCACTCGCGTATGCGATATATGAATAAGACAGCTGTAACATACTCGTAGTTTTTATTTGAGCAGAAATAGTAAGTGTTCTATTAAGTACTTTAGTTCTGATTCTATGGGCTAGATGACTAAAAAAAATTATTAGTCCATCAGATAGATTATCAAAAAATATTAGACACGTATTTTTTCTTTTGTCAATTAAACAAAATTTGATGAAGATGTAGCCCGTTAAAGTTCCGCGTAACGTCACGACTAGACTACAAAAGGATAGCGCGCGAGTTGAATGCAGTCGGGGTCTGAGGTAAAGAGCGGGAGCATCTCCCCCCGCTATCCGCACGCCCCACCTCACGCGCCTGGGCGGGTTGGGCGTGCGGATAGCGGGGGGAGACATTCGCATTCCTAAGCTCTGCATTCAACTCGCGCGCCGACAGTATAGACTTTTGACAGAGAAGTGACATCACAAGCACCCACTCCCTTTGATGAACCTTTGACAAGGTTTATCTTTGTAATTTATGGTTTGATTGACAAAAGAAAAAATATGTGTTCAATATTTTTGATAATCTAAGTAATGGACTAATAATCAAAATGATTTTTTTACCCAGTTCTCATGCCTGTTATAAAATCAATTTCTTAGCATTTTTTTTTTGGGTTGGCGAGGGTCGGTGTTTTACAAGTAAGACTGTATGTATATTTAAAGTGAAATGTGCGAAAACCATGTTACTCTTACTTTCCATAATAATGTTGTGAAACTTTTTTTTTGCTATTGTTTTAAACATGCAGTATGCATTTTTAGATTGCAATGATGATTTCTATATAGGAAGTGCTTTATGCATCGTTTTTGTACCAATTTTTGGTTAGATTATGGTCATGGTGTAATGTATGTGGTACAAAGATTTCACTTTAATTCAGTACAGCAGAATCGGTATGGGTATCGGCTTTTATAGAATACCTTAGGCTTGCTACACACATAAGCGGGCTGGCCTCGATCGGCAAAGCCGGCCGGTAAAACCGAATGTAGATGAATGTTCGAAAATGCCGCGACGCGCGGAGAGATACGTGACTGTCGAATGAAAACCTAATTGAACAGATTTGACCCGAACGAACTACCAGGCTTTATCGTTGGACAAATTCTGCCGAATCCCCAGTGCCGGCGCGCTCGTGTATGTAGCAACCCTTAGTGTTTTTTTTTGTTTCAGTACCTTTTCCAACTAAAACAAAACTTGCTAGATTACAAAATGTTAAAAGATTTATGTATTTGTATAAATTAAGCAAAATGTATGAATAGTCGAATGTTTAGAATATGCGTGTGTGTTAGTTATTTTCTTGGATGTTTGTTTTATTTAAGTGATCTTTATTTGTTGTATATTCCATCTATCCATCAGCCATAATTATGGCGTCCACTGCTGGACATAGGCCTCCCCTACAGATCTCCAATAAGAGCGATTGGAAGCGGCTTGCATCCAGCGCGATCCTGCGGTTTTAATGAGATCATCTGTCCACCTCGTAGGTGGACGTCCTATGCTGCGCTTACCGCTACGTGGTCTTCATTCGAAAACTTTACAACCCTATCATCATCGGTTGAATATTGTATCTGCCGAATCATAAAAGTCGGCGGAAGTGAAGTTAGCTACAAGCTGCGCAATATCCAATCCTGACTGTAGCACATAAAACTGCAGCTATGTAGCTAACGTCACATCCGCCGACTTGTTAATATTCAGTCTACATCTATTTTCTATTGGTAAAAAAAGTAGGCATGCTGCACACCTACCAATGTAGGGCTATTATATTTACAAATTAATTTTCAAAAATAGACAGCTTACATATATATACGAGTCTATTTTATACATGGTGTTGATTTGAAAACTGCAGAGTTTCAGAGGTGTATAATATTGTCATTATGAACAACTTTTACTGTGAGACCAACTCTGAAATGGCGATAAAAGTATAATATAAAAAAAAACAAGTTTTTAGTGAACAAGTTCTCGCCAAGACGAATCAAACAAGCTGAAACTCGAAAGGGTTGCGTCGTTTCATTACAAAGTTCCTATGACCACCTTCCAGCTCCATCATCAGACCCTGGTTACCACTGAAAGACAAAACCACTCGCCAAGACCATTCAAATGAACACAAGCTCGATGAGGTTGTGTCGTTTCATTGCTAAGTTCCTTTGGCCACCTTCCAGCTCCATCATCAGATCAGCACCATGTCATCATAATATTGCATTGTCACGCGATTTACACATGTATGCAAAATTTCAGCTCAATATGTAACCGGGAAGTGGATCTTTAACTTGCAAGATTTGATTACAGAACTAAAGACGAAGCTTGTAAAATCAGCTGTTTCGTGTATTTTGTTGAGTCAATGAACTTTTTGTATGGTAGGTACAGCTGATTTTTTTCGATTGATTGTCCCATAGTAAAAGTTGTTCATAATGATGAAAATATACACCTCTTGAATATCCTGCACATTGGAGTAAATAACATCCCCTGTATAGGCCGCGACACACAAGTTGGCGGATGTAAAGTTAGCTACAAGCTGCGCAATAGCCAATCAACGCACGGCTTTATGTGAGCTTCAGTCAGGATTGGATATTGTACAGCATGTAGCTAACTTCACATCTGCCTGTACTAGAATAAGTTATAGAGTCAACATTGTATAATTCCTGCTGATTCCAATGTATTATATGTTGTATTTTCACAAAAAATAAGTTTTATGATTATTTATTACAATCTGGGCTGAGGCCGTAGAATGAGTTTGCATAATAAACGAAAGCGATTATGGTTTTCTTTAGGCTCTAATAGAAGTCCTGTATTTTGGGTGCCTACCCACATTAAACTTCGCTGAAAAGTCAGTATTGACCGGCTTATAATTATGATTTAATTAACGTAATTGGTGTTAATACCGTGTTAATTGAAAAGAAATAAATTGAATTGTTACGCGGCGTAATGTAATGTATTACAAAGCGAGCGTTCGTGCAGCCAGTACGGCAAAACAAGGCGCTCGCAGCGAGCAACGAGCGGTTCGTTGCTCAGGCGATTGCTCCACCCCGCTTTAGGTTTTTTAGCGAATTATTTGAGTTTTACGCGCATCTCCTTATAGTATACTTCCTCTATGGTTACGTACTTTAGAGATTATAGTCAAACCGTTAAACTCAGACATCGCCTGCGCGGTACAGGGGCGCCGATGACGACACAGGGGACTGAGACAGGCGCGGGCAGCGGGTCCCCCTTTGTCGTCTACCCCCGCGCCCTTGTACCCGCGCAGGCGATGTCTGAGTTTAGCGGTTTGACTATAGTCAGTACGTCGCAACGAATCGTACCAAGCGCACGTCGCACAAGCGTCGATTGTAGGTACTTCGGGACTTTACTTTTATTGATTGTTGTGATCATTTGCTGATGAAAAGATGTAGTAGAATGAAGAGAAAACTCTTCTTAATTTGGACTTAACAATAGATAATTGAGTAAAATCAAAGATCTCACAACTTTGTCGTCCGATATCTTGGCTGAAAGTGGTATGCCAATCTCGAGCAAAGAGTTCGAATGAGTGTTACCGATTTTTAACCGACTTCCAAAAATGAGGAGGTTCTATGTTCGTCTGTATGTATTTTTTTGTGTATGTTCATCGATAATTGTGCCAATCGGAAACCGAATCGAAAATTCTTTTTAGTTCGAAAGGGTATACTCCCGAAGTGGTCCCATTTAAATTTTACAGAAATCGACTAAGCCGTTTTTGAAAAATCAACAATAATGTAAACAATTCTAGCGAAATATTCGAATTTTGTACACGATGGAAGGCGGTTTTGCCATTTTTTTGCGAAAAATAATTCTAGCATACGGAGTAACGTAACACGCTCGCTGCGAATGGTACATTACGCCTCGTAACACGGGTCAGACTCAGTAGAGTTTATTTCGGCAACTATACTTATGGCTTACTTCGGGGCCATTGTTGTTAGTCAATTAAAGTTGAAACAAATAAAAATCTATCGTTTGTTGTAAATTTTAAAATGTTTTATTGATTTTTTTTAAATAATAAACTTATTGATTTATAAATAATGCATTTTCATTCTAATCTTTTACAGGTATCAGTCTTTGTAGCTGTTCTAACTCTCTTTTCTTGACGAATACTTTTTCTTTGTCTGAATTTTGAAGCCATTCAGGACTAGTGTTTATGTAGTTCTTACTTGTTAGTTTTGCTTCCATTTTGGTCAAAGCATCTTCTAGCTTTTTCACTCTCTTTTGTATTTTATCTCTAGCTGATAGGATAACGTTTTCGGCATTTGTGTCCACAATCTCTACAAATATTTCTGTATTTCGGTCTAAAACACCAGTGGCGTACTTTCTGCCTGCATCCAAGTCAAAATATATGCCATTGGTTCTCGTCAAATGAAAGAAAACATCCTTATTTTCGGTCAAATCTTTTAACAGTTCACTATCATTAGTTTTGATACTAACTGACGGTCTGATTTGGTTCGATATGTTATACAAACCTTTCAATGCTCGTACTAGTTGAATACTGCTCAATAACTTCTCGACGCGATTTTCCGTTTCCTCATTTTTCCATTTTTTGAAGTCTTTGTATTGAGGAAATTCATAACAGCTTTCGGAAGCGTCTTTGAAATTGTGGATGATGTTGGTTTCAAATGTTGGTATCTTTGGAATTAATTCATCTGTTAGGTAAACCATAATCGGAGCAAGACATCTTAGAGACGCATTTAAAACTGCCGATAGAGTATGGGCATGTGCGTAACCAATTAAAGCATTTTTACTATCAAATCCTGACTTAGTAGCTTCTAAATACATGTCACAGAATTCGTTATAAATAAAAGTTCTCAAAGCTCTAGTTGCTGTGTGAAAATTATGCGATTCCATAGCTGTATCAACCTTTTCTATCATATGAGAAAGTCTACTCAAAATCCATCTATCAAAGCTAGTCAGATGTTCTTCAGTTATTTCGTCATCAATCGGCTTTAACTTCGCGTATTGTAACTGCGTATACCTAAAGCTTTGCCAAATTTTGTTGCAGAAGAGTTTGTTAGCATTACACATGGCCACGTCAAAATTTATAAAATGCGATTTTATATCTTGAGAGAGCAGCGTGAATCTAAGAGCATCTACCCCACATTGAGGGATACCGTTTGTATTGGAAAAGTTTGATTTATGATACGCCAGAGCTTTCTGCAGTTCATCCTGGTTCAATACCCCGGATTGCTTCATTTGCTCGCTTTTCTTTTTCAATTCTTCCATGGAAATTCCATTGATTACATCTATTGGGTCTATTACGTTGCCTCTACTTTTCGACATTTTAGCACCTTTGCTGTCGCAAACAATGCCATGTAATAAGATACTGTTGAATGGTAACTTGTTAGTCAATTCGAGGCCGAGAATCACCATTCTGTGGACCCAAAAGCCTAAGATATCGTGACCCGTCGCCATCAAACTGAGAGGGTAGAACATTTTGTAGTCATTGTTGAGGCTTTTGTTTGCTGGTTTCGGGTTTGGCCAGCCCAGGGACGCGAACGGGTATATCCCTGAAGAGAACCAAGTGTCCAAAACATCGGAATCTCTCACAGTTGTAATATCATCAGGCATAGCGCGTAATATTTTCGACGCTTGTTCTTTTGCTGATTTAGAATCTTCGGCAGCAACCCACGCCACGTTGTCGTTGACTGTACATTTGTAAGCGGGAATTTGATGTCCCCACCACAACTGTCTAGATATACACCAATCTCTGTCGTCACCAGTCCAATTTAGCCAATAATTTACGAATTTTTGCGGTTCAATTTTGAGCTGACCTGTTTTGACTAGATTTGCGGCTATTTCGTTCATTTTGGTGCATTTTAGGAACCATTGCTCTTTCATGATATGATCTATTACGTCTCCCGACCGACTGCAAATGGGCAACGTCATTTGATGTGATGCTATTTTTCTTATTAAGCCCAGTTCTTCTAATTTATCGATTATAAGATTTCTGCAATCATATCTTTTTAAATTGTCAAAGTTTCCGCTGTTTTGCATGACCCCATCTTCGTTTAGCACTTCGTATGGAGGTATTTTGTGTCTTTTCGCAACTGTGCTGTCGATTTTGCTGTGCGCGGGGGTGATTTTCACCGCGCCTGAACCGAATTTCATGTCGACAAATTCATCGGCTATTATGGGAATGCCTATTTTGCGGAAGGGATGCATCGCGTGGGTGCCGATCAAGTGCTGGTACCTGGAAATCAATTATAATCAGAATCAGTTTTTGTATGCTGATATTACCATGACGTAAATAGTTCTATTGCCCACAGCAAAACAGTATATTTGTGGAGACAGATGTCAACCTTGATATAGGACGAATCATACAACTTGGCGACAGTGATGTTAGCTATAAGCCGCGGATAACCCAATCCTCGAGTGAGCATCGGTCAGGATTGGGTTATCCGCAGTTTGTAGCTAACGTCACAGCCGCCAAGTTGTATGATTCTTCCTATATCAGAGATAAGCTGCCTGAAGGGCTGACATGATGTAAATGACTACGTAAGTTTTTAGGTGCGTGTTCTCGGCATACGTAAAGCGGCCGCGTTACATTTTTCTTCACCATTTTTTTAAATCGCGATTAAGTCCGCGCTTGACCACCAACTCGCCTGATGGTAAGCGACATTGTGGTCGAAGATGAAGCACGCAGACCTAGAAGATACCTATTCACTCTGACATTGAAAATCTTTAGATTATACTCGTATCTCTTAGGAAACAGGAAAGCAGGAAGACTGTTCCATTCCCTGGCGGTACGAATCAGAAAAGTTGAGTCAAACCGCTTCGTACGTATCGAAGGAAAATCGAATTGTAGGGGTGGTAATGTGGCGTCTTCCTACGTCCTGAAAAGGGGATGGTAGGATAAGATCGATCATATTGATATCACAGCCCTTAGTCCAGGTTTTGCGTAGTTTACTAAACTTTCGCGTTCGCGTGGCTCCACACATTTTAGTTAGTTTTTCGTCGTTTCCGCCAGGGGCGCTGTACAAAAATGTATAGGGCTATACGGGAACAGCTGTAGTTTCAATTTACGTGTAAACCTGGACTAACCCCTCAGAGATTATAAGGTGGTAAACTGGCTGACAAGGATTAGAATTAAATGATTACGTAAGATTTTAAGTGCGCCTTTTCGGCAAACGTGAGTAACGCGGCCGCGTTACGATTAGTTTTTACGATTTTTTTTTTCATCTGTAGTTCAGTATTGGATCTTAAATAATTGCTTTAGATGGCTTAGGGCAAATGTAATCAAGTGTACCTGTCACTGAACGATGATTATGTACTTTTACATAGAATTAATAAAATTACCTTGTGTCTTCAGGATGTACAGCTATCGCCGTATCACCCAGCATGGTCTCCGGCATAGTTGTAGAAACCACAATCTCCCCAACCCCAGACACCATTGGATAAGCAAAATCGTACAACAATCCAAACTGGACTGGCTTAGAATATCCCAGTAAATTCAAATCTGTCGGACCAGTTATAGTCATGTTTTCTACTTCAATATCTGATACTGTAGATTTCAGTGCATTGCACCAGTTCACTAGTGCCTTTTTGCGGTAAATTAGACCTTTTTGGAAGAGTCTTATAAAAGCTGTGTTTACTGAATGGGTGTGTTGGGGGTCCATTGTGAAAGTTTGTCGTGACCAGTCGAGGGAGCAGCCTAGGGTTCTTAGTTGCTCACAGATGGTATTGCCGTGCTTCTCCCGCCATTTCAGCACTTCGCTGATGAATTTCTCACGGCCCAGTTGCTGGCGGGTCAAATTTTGCTTAGATTTTATGTATTTTTCAACAACACCCTACGGAGAGAAAATAAACTATATACATACAATTAAAATGAAAACCTCTGAGAAGCAAGAGAAAGAAGGAATTAATTTTAGTGCTGTCACCAAGTTACTTGATATAAAATGAAAGGTAATACAAAACCTGTTTAAGGCCTCAATTTATACAGCAACAGTACTAATTTGACAATAGTGGATATGCTATTTTTTCTTGCATTTCTATTAGTAAAACAATGAAGGCACTAAAGTTTTTCTACGTGAGTTGACATTGGAAGAATTAAATAATAAAGATAACATTTAAACTGGTTTACCATTACATCTATCTCTTACTTGGCTAAGGAATGAAATAATAATTTCTCTATTGCAGTAAGCTGCTATAATACCTGTGTAGCTATTCCAGCGTGGTCGGTGCCGGGTAACCAAAGAACATTGAAACCCATAGATCTTTTTCTCCTTACTATTACATCTTGTATTGTACAAGCTAAAGCATGACCTGAAATCAAACAATAATTTTCCAATTTTATTTTACTTAATCACTATCACTACATAGTATAAAACCAAGTTGTTACTCGCTGTCTGTCCCTATGTATGCTTAGGTCTTTAAAACTACGCACCGGATTTTGATGCAGTTTTTTTGATAGAGAGAGAGATTCAAGAAAAAGGTTTGTACGTATAATATACCTGTGTGAAGCCAGGGCGGATCACTAGTTTTGCAAAAAAACAAACAGCATTAAACTGTTGGTTGATTTTTGAAGAAATAAATTGTACATGATTGGGATAACTTTGAAGTCAACATTTTTGGCACTTTAGTTCTGCGCATTCCGAAGGCCATATTATAATATCATTTTTATGTGGCTATGTTTATGTCTTAATGTCATTTCTTCCTAATTTCTGAAAAAAAATGTATGAAGCCACACAAAGACAGAGACACATATGTGATAGGGAATAGGATATAAGCTTGTCAGACTACAGGAAACATGGCATTAAGTACAAAAGACTTCCAGAATTAAATTTTTCATTTAACCCTGTTTAGGCGCACACCTACTGTGAGAATCCTACTTCACCTGCCATCATTACATCTTTCTAAGTGTCCAATCCAGCCTATGAATATTATGTAAACAATACAAAAGTAGCCATAGTTTACTAACCTAAATGCAGCTTCCCTGTAACGTTGGGCGGAGGGAGCACCATGCTAAATATGGGCTTTGAAGTCGACATAGAACCTTGGAACCGTCCATCTGCTTCCCATTTCTTATATTTGTTCTTTTCAACGACTTCTGGTCTGTATGCGCTCGCCGGCAAATCAGGCTTGAATACTGTCCGAGTGGTGCTAGATATCAGTCTCCGGTACAGTTGTAAATATAAAGCAAGATACTTTCGACGTGTCAGTATCATTTTTAAAGTATTATCAACACAGGACTCTTAGCATTAAATTATTTTTAATTGAAATCAAATCAACAAAACATTTCTTTTTCGTCTCAAATTCAAAATCTGAAAATTGATTTTGACATTTTTAACATTGACTTTGACAGTTTTATGACATTTTACAATATTGACATTTGCCACGTTCCGTTCCATTATGTTCTTGCAAATCACCGTAGAAAAATGTACCGGGTATGTTATTTTATTTTCACAATTTTAATTATGTCATTAATACATACAAGTTGTAGAGCTGTGAAGCCTTGTGAAGCTATCGATATCTCTATCGCAATAAAATTAATAACTCGTTCTTTTTTAAAGCATAGGTACTTGTGTTAGTAACATTATTATGTTAAACATACTTGTCTGGACAGGAAAATGTAACGAAACGTACTTCAATATGATGCTGCCACAGTAACAGAAGTTAGCTAGGAATAGCTTTTTAAAACACTAATTGTGTAAATCTGTTGAATAAATCAGAAACAAAATATCACATTGATTTAATAGAACAGGAAGTTATTTGTAACCATGACTTTAAATAAACGACAATTTTAAGGAGATGACATGAAAATTCAGCCTGACAAAATTGAATCCGCTCGTATAAGGCCCTTAATTTCGTGTAGTTAGTTTTACCTACGTTCTAAAGCATCACAGATTCTTTTAGATATTACCTATGTCTAAATAATCTGTCATAAATCATAGAACTTTTTATCGGTCAGAAGTGCCTTTATTAACTACAACAACAATACTACAGTGTATGCTAAAACTACCTATACTACTACTACTTATAAAGCAATTGGATCATCCACAGACCCTTGAAAGTCTAAAGATAATCCAAATGCTCATTTATTATTATTCGGATCTTCTCCTCCTGTATTAAACGTAGGAGTCAGGAAACAGCGTCGAGGCGAACCTCCTTACTGTGGCTGGACGCTACACCACTCTGATATACGAGCGGCGCGGTGTGCTCGGGGCGCATTACGCGCACTCGCCGATGCGTAATTCAAAGTCGGCAGGCGCCGGGTGCGCTTGGGCCGAAGAGGGTGGTTTGCTAGGCCGCCCTCTGGTCGTCTTCAGGTATTGTATCGGGGGAGGCGAACCTCGACCCGGATGGTGGCTTCAGATGCGGCGCGTCTCGGTGGTGTCGCCTCGTCCGCGGGCCGGTGGGTTTCCCGCCCGACGGCGTGCACTCCGTCAGGACATGGAGCCATGCAGCCCTCGGTCGAGGCAAGGCAGGCGATGGCGCGCCGGTGCACCGGGCGAGCGACCGCTCGAGCCCGGCGCTGGTTGTCTTGTCAGGTGTGGGTGGGCGACGCGGAGCAAGCTCGACGCGTCGTTAAGTGGTGGCAGTGGTGGAGGGACGCGATGCTCGTTCCGGGACAGGTCGCGCCCGGGCACAACAGCCGGCGGCGTAATCACGCCCCTCATAGGTTATTCCAGGGCGGCCGCGGCTAGGTCGACATTTGCGGGGCAAATGCCAGTTCAGCAGGCGGCCGCAAGCTGGCGCACGGTGCGCACGAATGCGCTCGGTGCTTGGGTGCGGCACGCCAGAGCGGTCCGCTCGACGTCGCTAGCAGACGGAGCGAGGCCGCGGTCGGCGGCGCGCGCGGGGTAGCGCTTTTCTGTAGGCGCTCGATCGCTGCGGGGGTGGGGGGGGGACCCGCAAGGGCCCGCACCCCCGCCCGTGGTCGCGGTTTACAGAAAAACTGTAGCCTCAAGCGCGTGTTGGGAGCCCGAGCTCTCGACCAAGCACGGCGAGACCCCAAATGCTCAAGCCCACTGCCAGTTGGCAGCGTGCGCCGTGCCCAGCCCAGCAATCCCAGCATGCTGGCTGCATTGCCACGCTGAATAGCAATCGTAGATATTGAATTATTAATAGATTAGATCATTCTCAATAAGAAAGGCTTGTAACACTGCTGTCACCTTTGACCAGTTTTGTGCTTTTGTGATTATTTTTCAAAATAGTCGATGAAGGAGGAAAAATAATTTATATCATGTTATTTAATACCGTCATGATTTAAATAACAAACTATTCATGCGTGAAGTGATTTGCAATATTTGTATAAACTATAGTTCTGTGCTTTCTTTCATACTTTATCTCAACAAAAAACGTAGATAAAACAATAATAAATACCCCTTGACTCGTAGGTTACTTATCGCTGTATTTATCGGTGTTACAAAATGCATTATCTACCCGCTATTAAATCCGTTTCCCTCGCCGTGTAGATAGTGTACTCCACGAATAGAACTTCGTGGTGTACTCTCACTTCATCGAAAACATGTCTTTGCTGAACTATGTTAGCCCTTTTAGACTGTACAAAGAGTATTTGATAAAACCCATGCAAGTTTTCTTTTTAAGACAATATTCTGGTTATAAGAAAAAGACTGATGCTGGTTTAAGCAGTGCGAAGGAGATATTGTACAGGGCAGGAATCGTAACAGTGTTTTTAACTGCAATTTTGTGGATTTCTATATTTATGTATGTGATTTTTTACTACACTTATATGCCCAATGTTACTCATGTGCGTCCAGTACATTTGCAGTTCAAGTAAGTATTGATTTTAATTCATAAAATATAATATCTATTGAGCATATTGTGCTTAGAAAAAGGCAAAGTCCAATATTTTATCTTAATCTAACAATAAATTATGAAACTGCTTAAATAACCTTGATTGATTAATTCTTGTTTTCAGTCCTTATTCTTATTTCAGTGTCTAAACAGTTTTCATATTCATATTCGATTATCGAGCTCCACCACAACACCTTGACCAATTTTTATGAAACTTTTTGTGTAAATTTTTAAACCCTTAGTATCTACATGAGAGTGGTTCTCCAGATTTTCTTTGAAATTTATATATACCAAAATATAAATACCGGAACTGAAACATCTCTTATTTCTTAAAGATAGTTAGTACAATAGTATTGTTCTATTTGGCTTAGTACAGGACTAGTGCAAATCTAATTCTAGGTTATAATAAGTACCTAAGTAACTTGTTTACTTTTATGGTAATAAAACAATAATCGGGCTTGCATTATTTAATTAATGTTAATTTAAATGTCCGCTCCACAGACACCTGGGTCTAAGCCCTATTCAATTAATTTTAAACAAATTAGTATCATAATCAAACTTTTGAATTTAATTTTTTCCTATTTACTTATTATCTTAATATTTTTTTCCTACACCACTACAAAAAGTTGTAGAAGGTAATTGAAAGTTTCTTGTGATATTTATTAGAATTTAAAAAAATGTTTTGTTTCAAATGTAATTTTCTTCACATGTAAAGAATATTATGAATAAATTGATTATAATTTCGTGTGAACTCTTATTAAAATAATGGTAATTATACTATTGTTGATGATATATGCACATATGAAAAATAATACTAATTGCTAATTACTAATTGTAAAAAGACTCTTTTATCCTTACATAGTATAAAATAAAGTCGCTATTTTTGTCTGTTTGTTTGTCTGTATGCTTAAATCTTTAAAACTACGCAACGGATTTTGATTCGGTTTTTTTTAATGGATAGAGTGATTCAAGAGGAAGGTTTATATGTATAATACACCTGTGCGAAGCCGGGGCGGGTCATCTAGTCATCAACTAATTTGCTACTTTGTTTTGAAAATCAGTTTAAAATTGTTGTTTTCATTTTCAGATCATGTGACGAACAGATGGGCATATGCTCATTTCCTTCAGCTCATGTGCAGCTGACGAAGCGAAGTAACATGCTGATGTCAGCTCAGCCGTATCGAATCAAGCTGACACTTGACATGCCCGAGTCTCAGGTTAACAAAGACTTAGGTAAAGGTTGATCTGTACTGTGTACCAGCCTTTTTTTATAATAGTCCACTGCAGGACGTGGGCCTAACCACGAAGGGTGATTAGGCCATATCCACCACGCTGGCCCAGTGTGCGGGTTGGTGGATTCATATACGCCATCGAATTTCTTCTACTGACATATGCCGGTTGCCTCACGATGTTTTCCTTCACCGAAAATTAAGCTAATGGTGTGAAATTCGTAGATAAATTCCGAAGAATTCATGGGTGCGGGATTTGAACCCACGACCTCGTATAAGTAAGGCGGGTATCATTACCACTAAACCACCACAGCTTCTCAAGGTTTATCACAAAACAATAATTTTGTTTAGTATATGTATAATATGCTGATGTCAGCTCAGCCGTACCGAATCAAGCTGAAAGGAGATATTGCAAATATGCATAGAAATTGGGCCACTAAAGGGTACATACAGTATTTCATAATTTGCTTTATTTCTTTCGGAAAAAAAAATTCCGTTATTTTTTACAATATCAGAGTCCATTAAAAGTAATTTCGTGTATTCGGGTATTAAGGTTACATGTGACCAAAATGACAGTAATTCAATGACTGACCAAAAATCAAATTGGAAAATGTGAAATTACTCATAAATTAAGCATTTGATGCGGTTGTTTTACTCTACGCATTTATTTATCATAGTTTAACAGATTTTTTGAGCTACTGTACCTAGTCTGAGCCCATTTTGCATTATCTCCTTTGCTTGAGTCACAATCACAACTAAAAAAGAGGTTCTCAATTTGACTGTATGTTTTTTTGGTTGTATGTTACGTGATTACTCCGCCATTTATGCCGACTTATTCAGTGATTCGCTCGAGGGAAAACGCACGCGCGAGCGAGTCACCAGCCTCCAATTTTACCTATTATTTGTGTCGTTTAGTCACTCGCACCTACGAAATTCAGTCATAAGAAAAAGTATTTAAACCAAATAAGTTGAATACCTAACTAAGGTCTCATTCACATAGAACGTCCAGGATCCTTTTTAACTGATCCGTCGCTACTGGTGGTAATATTCACACAGAATTTACAGAACCGATTTTAACGGATCCGACGCTAATATTAACGTATACGTTTAAACGGACCTGTAAAACGGATGTTGGATCGGTATTTTTTACTGGATTAGGAATACTGTATTCTGTGTGAACTCGCTCATACAACTACATACGCTAACAGCATATACGTTTAAACGGACCTGTAAAACGGATGTCGGATCGGTATTTTTTACTGGATTAGGAATACTGTATTCTGTGTGAACTCGCTCATACAACTACATACGCTAACAGCATATACGTTTAAACGGACCTGTAAAACGGTCGTTCTATGTGAACAAGCCCTAACAGCCGTGGCTTTGACCCATCTTTGACCAGTTAAATACTGACTGACAGTTCCTTAAACCTGCCGGACTAGTATGCGCACGAAGTAATATTTCTTTTGACGTGTCAGAACGAGAACGCGTTATGGCAAAGTATATATCTGTCACTTTTTCACACGTTGAAAAGTTATTTTCGTGGCTGTTCGTGGTCGCATGCTGAACTAGCTGATGTTGATTACTACCCATACAGCCGATTTTGATGATTCTTTTTTTTGTTTGGTAGATCATTCTTCAGAGGGAATTTAAATGGGACCACCTTTTAAATTTTATTAAAATCGGCTATGTGGTTTATGTAATACCAATAATTATCTAAAATGCCACATCGATTCGAGCGAGCCATTCGAATTTTGTTTGATTGATGTCGGCTGTGCCATTTTTGGTAAAAAAAAATGCAGTGTATTTGTTTAAACAACATAATGATGAATTCCAGGGATGTTCATGGTGTGCGCCCAAATGCGCGCCAAACGCGGGGTGTTAGTCTCGGCGTCCTGTAGATCTGCTATGTTGAGGCATCGGTAAGCTATCAATTATATTTTTTATCATCTCCATACTAAGATAGCTTTTTTCCGCGGCTTTGACCGCTTCACCACATAGTATAAAACAAAGTCGCTTCCCGCTGTCTGTCCCCATGTATGTTTATATCTTTAAAACTACGCAACGGATTTAGATGCGGTTTTTTAGGGTTCCGTACCCAAAGGGAAAAACGGGACCCTATTACTAAGACTTCGATGTCCGTCTGTCCGTCTATCCGTCTGTCACCGGGCTGTATCTCATGAACCATGATAGCTAGGCAGCTGAAATTTTCACAGATGATGTATGTCGGTTGCCGCTATAACAACAAATACTAAAAATAAAATAAAAATTTAAGGGGGCTCCCATACAACAAACCTGATTTTTAGACGTTTTTCGCTCTATATTAATAATGGTACCAGGTAGATGCTTGAAATTTTCACAAAATATTTAGTTTTATATTCCCTTCAATAATAAATAATAAAATTAAAATAAAATAAATATTTAAGGGGGGCTCCTATACAGTACGGAGCCCTCCGTGCGCAAGTCCAGATCCAGAAATATTTACAGAATATTAAGTTGTTTGTTCCTTTCATAAATATATAATTAAAATAAAATAAATTAAGCGGGCTTCCATACGGTACGGAACCCTTCGTGCGCGAGTCCGACTCGCTCTTGGCTGATTATTTGATTTCCTCGTAACTTAGTCAAATTCAAAATGTTTATTGCAGTTTGAATGTTACATTGGTGGTATAAATATAATATAATCATGGCTCAATACAAACTTGCCTATTCAAGGCGTGCAACGTTACTGGCAGCTCTATTTATTATTATCAAATCGAATTAATATTACAAAAATAAAAGTCTAAAATTATGTTTAAATGATTACAATGTCAAGGATTAGTGTCAATATTATGTTAGTAGATTACAATGTCATATATTAGTGTTTGTGGATATTGTAGGTCGCGTCTCCATACCCTCATCCGCACGCTGGTACTGTCTCCGCTGTTGCTAGCGGGGGTAGAAGAGGAGAAGCAGCAGCTGCAAGTGGAATTGTTCAGCGATTTCGAAGATGATCAGGTAAAGTTTTGTCGAGAATCGATGAACTTTTAGTATGGAACAGCCGACTTATTTTCGCGATTTTCGGGATGGTCCCAAAGTAAATGTCGCTCAAAATGGCGACTATTTAGATCTATTTACTAAATTTAATTTTCACTATATTAAATTGTTGAAACTTGGAAGAAATTACTAGCTCTAGAAATATAATTGTAAAGGTAGTTCGGAGCCAGTAGATTCATTTACTCGATTATCTTGTACTCGTAATACGTTTGAAATTAACCAATACATTTTTGAATTTAAAAATTCAATTAAAAAAAGAACTGCATTTGAAAAGTGTGGTGATCCTGCTCCTATACTGTTTCCTAGAGCGAAAATGATTTTTGTTCAAGATTGCCATCACGTCGCCATATTTTACAAGCAAGAAAATATGAAATTCCTTTAAATTAAGATTGTTATGAAAGAAAATAATAAGCAAATCATTTTCCAAAACAAATGCAAATAATTGAATACTGTACGAGGTAATGGCCCAAGCTCGATATATTTTTGCATTATCTCTTTTATTTGAAACTAGCTGCCCCGGTGAACTTCATCTCACCATCTGTCAACTGTCAATGACAACTTTTACATGCAGGAACATTTTGTATGGGAAAATTCAATGAATGTCTATTATTTTAATCACTATATTTTTATATTTTCTCACCTTTTAAACCTTCCCTTAGCTTCCACGGATATTTCAAGACCAAAATTAGCCCAATCGGTTCAGCCGTTCTCGAGTTTTAGAGAGACTAACAACCACGATTCATCCTTACATAGTATAAAATAAAGTCGCTATTTTTGTCTGTTTGTTTGTCTGTATGCTTAAATCTTTAAAACTACGCAACGGATTTTGATGCGGTTTTTTTTAATGGATAGAGTGATTCAAGAGGAAGGTTTATATGTATAATACACCTGTGCGAAGCCGGGGCGGGTCGTCTAGTTTTTATATATAAGAGATGTGGAAATAATAAAATATTGTTTGTATTCCAGAACCTGCCAGTGACGGACGCGTACGTGGAGGTGCAGTCGCGTTTCGCGCAGGTTTACGCGTGCGAGCTGCACATCCAGGCGCACTTCACCGGCCTGCGGTACGTCATGTTCCACTGGCCCAACGTCTCCGCGCTCATTGGTGAGAATACACAATCTTCTTATATTATACAGGGTTATTTCTAGCCGCCTGTCCCGGCTTCACCCGGGTACGATTGCCTAAATACTCGTAAATAAATAACCATTTATTTCGATCACACATCAGCTAGCTTAGCATACAAGACCACGACAAGAGTTTACCGACGTGTGCAAAGGTGACAGATATATACTTCATCATAACTCTGTCACGCTCTGATACGTCGATAGAGTTATTTTATGGTCCTTATGCTAAGCCCGCAGATCATTTCAATTTTTTTTCAATTCGTTTATTTACAGAAAATGTAACTTACAGCACTTAATACTAGGCGTTACATTTTTTACATTTTTTTATCATAGCATACAATTGAGCATTAGAATAATTAAAACATTAAATTACACTAGTTTTACCTTTTGGTTATTAGTCAGTAAAAAATACATCATCCATCCATCCATCAGCCATAAGAAGTCCACTGCTGGACATAGGCCTCCCCTATGGATCTCCAATAAGACCGGTTGGAAGCGGCTTGCATCCAGCGCGATCCTGCGGTCTTAATGAGGTCATCCGTCCACCTTGTGGGTGGACGTCCTACGCTGCGCTTGCCGGTACGTGGTCTCCACTCGAGAACTTTCCGACCCCATCGGTCATCAGTCCTCCGCGCTATGTGCCCTGCCCATTGCCATTTCAACTTGCCAATCCGTTGGGCTATGTCGGTAACTTTGGTTCTTCTACGGATCTCCTCATTTCTGATTCGATCTCGCAGAGAGACTCCGAGCATAGCCCTCTCCATAGCTCGTTGGGCTACTTGGAGCTTACCAATAAGGCCCATAGTGAGAGACCACGTTTCTGTGCCATAAGTCATCACTGGCAACACACACTGGTCGAAAACTTTCGACTTGAGGCACTGAGGTATGTCGGACGAGAAGACGCTACGCAATTTTCCGAACGCTGCCCAGCCGAGTTGGATTCGGCGATTGGCCTCTTTCTTGAAGTCGGACCTACCTAACTGGACTACTTGTCCTAGGTAGACGTACGAGTCAACGACTTCAAGAACCGAGTTCCCAACAGAGATCGGGGTGGGTACAACATGGGAATTACACATAACTTTCGTCTTGTCCATGTTTATCTTAAGACCCACCTGTTGAGAAACCCGATTGAGGCCTTCGAGCATCGTGCTGAGCTCTTCCATCGATTTTGCCATGACTACTATATCGTCGGCAAACCGAAGGTGAGTGAGGTATTCGCCATTGACATTGATGCCGAATCCTTTCCATTCCAGGAGCTTGAAGGCGTTCTCCAAAGTAGCCGTAAACAGTTTCGGAGAAATTACGTCTCCCTGTCTTACGCCTCTTTTTAAAGGGATCGCCTTGGAGCTCTCTTCCTGTACTCGGACCGACATAGTGGCGTTATTATACAAGCACTTCAACACTTCGATGTACCGATAGTCAATACGGCATCGTTGGAGAGACTCGAGCACAGCCCAAGTCTCGACCGAATCAAAGGCTTTCTCATAGTCCACAAACGCTAAGCAAAGTGGCAAGTTATACTCTTCGGTCTTCTGTATAACCTGCCGTAGCGTATGAATGTGGTCCATGGTACTAAAGCCCTTTCGGAAACCGGCTTGTTCGGAAGGCTGGAAGTCATCAAGCCTGCGCTCGAGACGATTCGTAATGACCCTTGAAAACAGCTTATAAACATGGCTCAGAAGCGAGATGGGTCTGTAGTTCTTCAATAAGGTGTTGTCACCTTTCTTGAAAAACAACACCACCACGCTTCTGTTCCATGCTTCTGGCGTGATGCCCTCGAGGACGACGGTGTTAAAAAGCTTCTGGAGGACTTTTAGTACAGGTGTTCCACCCGCTCTCAGGAGCTCTGATGTGATACCGTCATCACCCGGCGCCTTGTTGTTCTTAAGCTGATTCAGGGCCATTCTAATCTCGTACAGGCTGATGTCTGGGATATCTTCGGTGAAGTGTCGGGTCAGCTTGGCTCTTGGATCTTTGGCCGCGCTGCTAACAGGCTTAGCGACCGAAGCGTATAACTGTCCATAGAACCTTTCGATCTCCTCTAATACCTCTGCCTTGGTCGACGCTAAACTTCCATCTTCTTTCTTCAGCTTTGTCAATTGGCTTTGTCCAATAGACAAATCTCTTGCGAACACTTTGGAGCCTTTGTTCCGCTCTATTGTCTTTTTAATATGTTTAGTATTAAAAAGACGGATAAAAAATACAAATAGTAAGTAATCCCTTTTTTTTTTTAAATATAATATAGCCTATGTCCAGCGGGGATAGTGTGGCTTTCCAACAGTGAAAGAATTATTCAAATCGGTTCAGTAGTTTAGAAGTCTATTCGATGCACACAAACAATCAAATCTTTACTCTTTATAATATTGGTATAGATCAATTAGCATCCTTTTAGGGGCTTATTCTGTACATCAAAACTAACAGCTTTTGTTCTGCGACTTTTGTCAAAACTCAAAAATAAAATCAGCTGTTCTATACATTTTGTCGAGGGTGAACGATATTTATCTATGGAATAACAACTTTTTTTAAGAATTAATAAAAGTCGTAGAACAAAAATTGTTAGTTTTGATGTACAGAATAAGCCCCTAATGGGATGCTAATTGATTAGAAATAACCCTGTATAACTAGCGACCCGCCCCGGCTTCGCACAGGTGTATTATACATATAAACCTTCCTCTTGAATCACTCTATCTATTTAAAAAAAACCGCATCAAAATTCCGTTGCGTAGTTTTAAATACATAATAAGCATAAATATGGACAGACAGACAGCGGCAAGCGTCTTTGTTTTATACTATGTAGTGAAAATGAATCGTGGTTGTTAGTGTCGCTAAAACTCGAGAACGGCTGGACCGACTGGCTAATTTAGATCTTGAAATATTTGTGGAATTTAAGGGAAGGTTTAAGGTCTTTTTACGGACGGTCGTTTGCCTTTCAGGCAGTCCAGTTATGGAATGCCTTGCCCGTTACTGTCATAAAAGCTCAATCACTTAACATATTTAAAGATTAAAAACCATTACCCGCAGAAAATGTTGATACTTTAATTTTGTAACTGTTGTTGTTGTTATTTATGTTGTTTTATGTAAGTAGTATATTTTAATTTATATTATGTATTAGTTTATTATTCAGTCATAGGTTTCTTTGATTATTATTTTTTCATATGTCATGTTTTCTTTATTTTAAGGTATTTTAAGTATTTATATCAATTTTATTAGTATGTATGTTTATGATGTATAATCTAATTTTAATTTTTTTAATTAATGCGCATCCCGTCCATTATTTATACGCTTTCTGTCCTCTCCATCCTAAAGTTGCCTGGCAGAGATCGCTGTCAGCGATAAGGCCGCCCATTGTTACACTGTTTATGAATCTTTACATCTTTTTGTTTATTTCTTGGTGTGCAATAAAGAGTTTAATCTATCTATCTATCTATCTATCTATCTACCATTTCTCAAGTTGTATCAAACTGCACATAGTGTGCAAAAAAATTTGGTTAAAATCGGTTTAGTAGTTTAGGAGTGCATTGCGGACAAACAACGTGACGCGCAATTTATATATATTAATAATATAAGGGGAAATCGTACTCACGGTTCCCGACCCCAAACGAAGCAAAGCTTATAACGTCTGATAACGTCATAAGTTTTTTTTTTTTTTATTGAATTAACAACTGAAACAAGCCGAACGCTTAGGCCGATCGGGCCTTTCTATCGCTCGCTTGTTCCGCCCTCTCGCTTGCACACTCGGTTCAGGCGGACCATGACACTTTTTTGCGCGTGCAGTCGGCGTTCAACGATTTATAAGACGTTATCGTGTGCGGTTATGCTCACTAAAAAAAAATGTTTAGCAGCTGCCATATTGTTCTACCGACAATGGCGCTTTCAATATTGAATAAATGAAACAAGCTAAAACCTTTATGTATGTAACAGTTATAAAAAACGCTTCATAGTTTTTTCCTTGTTCCAGGGATAAGCACAAACCTGTTCTTCGTGTCTCTGGTATTCATCCTCAGCTGGTACCACCTACAGGACGGCTTACCTGAATTTGTAAAAGTGAGTAACATGAGTTTGTTAGTAACAGCAGCATAAAAGAGATAATGCAAAATGGGCTCAGACTAGGCACAGTACAGTAGCTCAAAAAAACCGTTAAACTATGATAAATAAATGCGCAGAGTAAAACAACCGCATCAAATGCTTAATTTATGAGTAATTTCACATTTTCCAATTTGATTTTTGTTCAGTCATTGAATTACTGTCATTTTGGTCGCATGTAACCTTAATACCCGAATACACGAAATTACTTTTAATGGACACTGTTATTGTAAAAAATAACGGGAAAATCATTTTCCGAAAGAAACAAAGCAAATTATGAAATACTGTACCCTTTAGTGGCCCAATTTCTATGCATATTTGCAATATCTCCTTTGTTCTTCGTGTCTCTGGTTTTCATCCGCAGCTGGTACCATTTACAGGACAGCTTGCCCGAGTTTGTTAAAGTGAGTAACTTAAGTTTGTTCAAGTTAGTAACACATGGTTTTTTAAGTTAGTAACATACGCATAAACTTGTTCTTCGTGTCTCTGGTTTTTATCATCATCTGGTACGAGTTTGTTAAAGTGAGCAACATGAGTTTGTTAAAGTTGGTAACCCAAGTTTGTTAAAGTTAGTAACATAGCACAAACCAGTTCATACTCAGCTGGTACCACTTACCGGATGGCTTGCCCGAGTTTGAGTGAGTCATTTATGTTTGTCAAAGTTGGTAACATACGAGTAAGCATGTAATTCCTTTTATTGTCCCTGAATTAATTCTTAGCGGATCCAACTACAAATCTGATTGTTCGAGTTATTAGTTTAAAACATAGTTTGTTAACCCTAATAACATAGTGAGTACAAATTTGTTCATCGTTCATCTGATTTTCTTTTCGGGTTAGTAACACCTAAAAGACAGTTTGTTAGTTAAAGTAACATGTTTGTTTAACTTCTATCGTAAGTATAAACTTGTTTTTCGTGCCTTTGATTTTCATTTTGAACTAGATCTACGAATAGATAATATCTTCTACTGCACCGCTTGCCTGAATTTGTTAAAGGTCGTAACATCAATAAGATCAGAGAAACAGGAGCACAACGTATGGCTCTAGTGAGCCATAAGTATGTGCGACTGCCGTTAAAAATATTTACAAGAAATTGTTTAAATGTTTGTTGTTTGGAAAGTCTTTTGAAATTTTTGAAATATTTATGTTTTTTGGATAGTCTTTTGGAAACCTGCGTCAAAATCGATACGAAATTAGTAAACTTTATATCATATATTTATGTAAATTTGTATTCTGGTTAAAAATTTAAACTTTAAAATAAACAAAGCCTCCGATCAAGTCCGAGGAAACTAAGAAAAAAAAAAACATCAATAAGATAACGACAGTAAACATAAACAGATACGTTTTATCTTCTCTTTGATATTCATTTTTAGTTGGTACTACCTATAGAACGGTTTGCGCGATACAGTTACAAAATAATGCAAAAAATAATATGTTTACAGTAAAGTTGGTAACATAAGTTTGTTAAAGTTTGTAACTGTTACATAATAAAATTATTACATTATACACAGTAATATAACAATAACAATGTAAATCTTAATTTCAGAATAAATTCAAAGGAGAAGTCAAAGATGAAGAAGACAAGGAGATTATTGGGAAGAAAATCAAATTGGAAAGAGAAGGTATGTTATTCTATCTCGCATCAATCGTTTGGGGTTGTAATAGGGTATTGATTTCCAAATAGCAAAAAAGAGAGGGATAGATTTTCCAAAAAGCTAAAATATAGGTTATCCTGTCTTAAATGCATTTCTGTTTCCATAATCTGGAATATTTAGAGATATTTTGGTAGAGATCGCTGTCAGCGATAAGGCTACCATTTGTGGCACTAATTTAAGACAGATATCTACTTTGTACCTTCTGTTGTAGTTAATAGTTGCACACAATAAAGAGTCATATCTATCTATCTAGCTTTAAAATTAGTGAATAGACTAAGAGAGCGCTAGCACGGTGTAACGTAACGCCATACATTTACTGCATAACATATCGATCTAGAAAGAGACTTTTAAGTTTCGTTTCTTTTTTAACCGACTTCAAAACAGGAGGTTCTCAATTCGATCTATACGAGTATGTATTTTATTTTATAACATATTTGCACGTAAAGTGGCTGTAATTACACCAATTTCAATATCGTAATGTATTTCATTACGCACTTGTGCATTATTGTAATGTAAAACGCACGCCGCCACCGACTGCAGAACTCTGTGGTCTCGTTTATCCTACTTTCACTCAAGAGAGTGAGAGACATTACGGCACTTGTGCGGTAATGTAATGTAAAACGCATGATTTTTCGACTGATGCACGACTTTCACTCAAAGTCAGAGTTTTATTAATTTCCTCGCAAATATGTTATGAGACAATGACCCAATTCTACAGACAATACTTTTTATAAGCCCGATTACAGAGGCGCCAGCGTAAATTTAATAGCAACGTAAAAAGCATTCTCTCTATCGAATGCCTGAAGTGAAAAAGAAACAGAACTATGCTATTTAGCTAATATAATTACGATGGCGCCTCTGTAATCGGGCTTAATACCACTTTAGTTATTTTTTTTATTTTAATATCTCTAGTTATCTTACTTCGATAAAACCTAAGTTTATGCTTCTAGATTCTTCTTCGTTCTTCGAAGGCGACACTCTTCTAGAAGAATTCCGTCAGATAGAAGAATTACAGAAGACCTAACAGACTGAACTTATTCATTTAAGATTTTAAACCAAAGTAAAAATTACTTATAAGCATTTGATGCTACTTAAGCTTGACTGAGACAGAGCTATTTTTATTGAATTATTATCAATGTATCACGTATTAGTGCCTTCGAAATTTCACTCATACATGGCGGTCGTTTCTTATTGGTCTGATGTAACATGGATGTATTATTATAGAAGACTAGCGACCCGCCTCGGCTTCGCACAGGTGTATTATACATATAAACCTTCCTGTTGAATCACTCGTATCTATTAAAAAAAAAAATTGCATCAAAATCCGTTGCGTAGTTAAAGATATAAGCATACATGGGGACAGACAGCGGGAAGCGACATTGTTTTATACTATGTAGTGGTCTGCCGTGGAATTGTCGTTTAAAAATAAACTTAGCTTCGAAGCTGTTTGCCATTTATAGAAAATAGTATTGTTTCATTTGATTATTCTTATTTTCTATTCGTGAGCCAAGTTATTCGAATCTATACGCCATTTTAGGAAACATTCTGGCTTTAAGAAGTGACGTGACCTTATAGCTCATCCTCTGTATAGTACATCCATGACATGGTGATTTAAAGCGTTATTTCATGAAATCAAAATTATATTGTATTTAAAAAATCATTGTAAAAGTTATGATCTAATTCCCTCTAATTTCATAGAAATTACGAAAAAATATGACAAGTTTAACGTCCCCAGTCCTATTGGAATTTAAACGCGAAATAAATAAAATACCATTGAATTTTCATTATTTATTTGATATTGATATTGAAAAAAAATTTTCATTGTATTGTTATGGTGCAGACATATTAACTTCTAAAATTTAAGATTGATTTAATATGGTCAGGGAATAGCGATGTTTGTATGTATATTTTGTATATGTATTGTATAAACAAATCGAATTATTGTACTCAAACTGTCTGTAGTGTTTACCTATTAGGAATGGGCTGTATTTTTATCACAGGCCGAATCAAATTAAATGACGTTTGTTCTACAAGCTGCGTAAATCCCTACTCCTTGCGCCGATATGAATAAATTGGTAATGCGTATCGGCTCGCCTCGAGTTAAACGCTGACAGACGCTGTTATTTGATTTTACTTATCGTAATATGAATGCATTCCCGCACGGGAAGCATGGCAAAGGGACTAATAGTCTTTCCACCGTTATATCCCCTCGAAGAGGAAATAAAGTATGGATTGACAATGACAACTGACATTTAAAGTGGATATAATAATTATTAAAACTCAAATTAAAAATTTAAAAAACCCCCGACACAAAAACCTACCTTTGTAGAATTTTGGTTCTTCCATCCCCACTTTAACCCACCATAATTCTTAAACGGCTCAATCGATTTTTATAAAACATAGCTAAGAACACTCTCGACTAAGTCTCCCTTCATCCAAAAAAAACTAAACTGAAATCGGTTCAGTGGTTCGGGCGCTATGATGCCACAGACAGACAGACATACAGACAGACACACAGACAAACAGACACGTCAAACTTATAACACCCCTCTTTTGCGTCGGGGGTTAAAAATGGTTTTCTCCCTTTGCTGTGCTACCCGGGCTGGTGGACATGAAGCCAAAAGCTGAGCGCGCATATGATGTATACATTATATGGTGAACATTTGGCGCTGCGATCGACTGTAAGAGTCGAACGCAGCGTTAAATGTTTGCTGTTGATTCGCTCGTGTTTCTTAATGTTAGAGATTTTAGCAGACTTCCAAAAAGGAGGAGGTTTTCCATGTTCGCCTGTATGTTTTTTTGTGTATGTTAATCGATATTTACGCCAATAATTGGCGTAATATCGATGAATTACACAATTATTGTGAACCGAATCAAAAAAATCTTTTTTAGTTCGAAAGAGTATACTCCCGAAGTAGTCCCATTTAAATTTTATCGAAATCGGAAATCGGCTGAGCCGTTTTTGTAAAATCGACAATAATGTAAAAAAATTAAACATCAATTCCAGCGAACTATTCGAATTTTGTACACGATGGTAAGTCGGGTTTGCAATTTTTTGCGAAAAATATTTATTTTTATAGCTTACTTTTTACCCTTTATTGAAAACTGATCGGTTCCTGCGGCGCGGCTAAGTGCGCGATTAGCTAAAAAAGAATATTAGACTACCTATCTTATCGTTATCTTCCTAGATAACGTATACTTAGGTAGTCTAATATTTAAATTGGTAAAAAAGTTTTTTTAATTAAACGGTTTTATATGTAATCCGCCATGTTGTTGCGGTGGCCATCTTGTATTTACGTCAATACTGAATATAAAAAAAAATGTATTGTCATCGAAATATAAAGCTGTGTATCAAGTATAATGTCAATCTGTCCACGGGGAGGGGGAAGAATTTCAATTACTAGATTTGACCCAAAAAACGGGCAAGTGAAAAAATCAAAATTCGTTTATTTGTCAGAATATTAATACAGAGGCGCCATCGTAATTATATTAGCTAAATAGCATAGTTCTGTTTCTTTTTAACTTTAGGCATTCGATAGAGAGAACGCTTTTTACGTTGCTATTAAATTTACGCTGGCGCCTCTGTAATCGGGCTTATTGTCTTACAATGTAGATTTAAAAAACCGTTAAATAAAGTTAACCGTTAAATGAAGTTAAATAAAACCGTTTAAAATACAGAGCATGACAAATTAACGCATTGTTTCTACAGGGTCCTGAAGCTTGCATTAATGTAGTCGTTTCACGTAAAAAACAGCCTCCTATCGGTGTGACACGCACTAAATAAATGTGATAGAAATGTAACCAATGTTATTTTAGATTTAATAAAACTATTGATGTTGTAAAATGGGATATTTTTTATTAGAGTTCCGTACCCAAAGGGTAAAAACGGGACCCTATTACTAAGACTTCGATGTCCGTCTGTCTGTCTGTCACCAGGCTGTATCTCATGAACCATGATATCTAGGCAGCTGAAATTTCACAGATGATGTATTTTTGTTGCCGCTATAACAACAAATACTAAAAACAATACAATAAATATTTGAGGGGGGGGCTCCCATACAACAAACGTGATTTTTAAGAGTTTTTTGCTCGCTATTACTAACGGCAAGAAGAATGGGGCTCCTATACGGTACGGAACCCTTCGTGCGCGAGTCCGACTCACACTTGGCCGATTTTTTAACTTTATTTGACGAGTGCATTCCCGAACCGGCACATGCCGAGTGATGCCGAACGTATTGTAGTAGCTGCTTTTTCGTTCGGCAAATTTTGCCGAATCGCTCATGCCTATTAATTTTATGGCCACTCACAGCTAAAAAGAGGCGCAGCGTTTCAGACAATTCATCTTTACGAGTCAGCGATTCGATCGTACAGTTTTTATTTGGCAAGATGGTTGACCAGTAGGAGGCCTCGGAAACTGCAGCGGCGATGACTTCGTAGAGATCGTTTTTGAACTTCGCACGGTTTGGTCGTATACGGAACTTGTATGGAGTATTCGCAACTCCCATAGACAACATAGCGTCGTTGCAAATTTAAAACCTCCCATGTGACATTTTTCT
Organism: Hypomecis atomaria; assembly: GCA_964007245.1. NCBI lineage: Eukaryota > Metazoa > Arthropoda > Insecta > Lepidoptera > Geometridae > Hypomecis > Hypomecis atomaria. Next base: position 5,247,039 of record OZ023306.1, read on the forward strand.
TATAAATTAGGTTTTCAGATATTTTGCAAGATTCTTTTAGGAGCTATCGTTTGCAAAAACTCTTTTGTTAATATCTTAAAATTTCACCGACACACGGTGCATTTATAAATAGCCTTGTGTGACTCTCTACTAAGAACTGTTGATCAGTTTTTTTTGTTTTTTCAAAATGTTACTTTTTGCACATAAGAGATTTTAAATTTGCAACGACGATTAGAGATTCTACATACAATCTGTCAAAGTAACGTATACGTCTTTATAGGCGCTCGAAGTTCAAAAAACGCACCCCCCTTTGAGCGTAGTACAGACAAAGAAGTAAAGGGTAAGCAAATAAACCTGTATATCTGTCACTTTTTCAAACATTGACAAAACTCTTTTCGTGGTCGTAAGCTAGCTGGTGTCCTAGTAAGATTTGATAAACTGTTTTTTTTTTTTGCAAAAAATACCATTGATTATTAAAACATCCTAAAACATACACTAGTGTTAGGGCATGGAAACTTTGCATCAGATGCTCCACTACGACATGTCGCTTACCAAAACTCGAGTTTAAACGTAAACGAAAACTACAGTAGTTTTCGTGTGGCTCCACGAACTGTGTACTTACAACGCCCCTGGCAAAAATGAAAGAACAAAAACTATAGAGCCACACGAAAACGATAAGTTTTCGTTCACTAAGCAAACTCATATTAAAACTAAAGGAGAGCTGGTGGTGAAAAAAATCTAAAATAAAACAAGACAATGACGATATTGTAAAGATTTATTCGCCATTATACTGTTTTTACCCTTTATTACTACGTATACAATACAACCATAGAATAGACAGTAGACAGATCGGTTTCGTTTTTTTTTTATAAACGGGTCACTGGCTACAACCTGTGCTGTGGCCAATAACCCGGTTTTGGTCATTTAATGTCAAAAATGGCGCTAAGATGGCCACAACCGGTGCATCTACTAAACATAATTAATTCAATGCTATTTTACTGGCGGCGATTTTTTTGAGGACCAAAACGGTTCAACAATAACGTTTTTCAGAGGCATTACAATATGATGTCTGTTATTTCAACAACTTAGTCGAACTTCGTCAATAAACATATCTGAATCTGAATTAGTGAATATTTAACCCTCGATAGAAAAATAATGGTGTTATAATTTGACGGTTGTCTAGCATAGATTTTATAGAACGACCACCTAGGTGGATGGCTGGTGGTAGGCTAGGAAGAAAATTCCTAACCGACCATCGAGGTGGTTGGTTTGGGTGGATCGTTAGGAACAATCCATGTGTTTTATTAATACAGGGTTATCTAGAACTGGTGTACTAAACAGAAGGCAAGTGATTTTAGTCCAACATTATAAACAACTTTTACTATGGGGCCAACCCGGAATTCGAGAAAACAATCAACTGTACTAAACATTTTGTAGATTCCGAGTTGCAATTTCGTATGAACTAGCTGATTGTTTTTTTCTCGCCATAGTAAAAATTGTTCATAATGATGATTTTACTCGTATACACCGCTTAGTACAGGGCAAGCAGATTACCCTGTATAGCAATTTGTCATACAATCCGAAGATTTTTTCAATCAAGATTTTGAATTTTCACTAGTTATTACAATTTGACCAAGCGGAATTTTTTTCCTGTTGGACAAATCAGTTAGACTATCGAGTTTGACCATCAGGAAGGACCCCCATATGCCAGTTCTTGATTTTTGAATTTAATTTACTAAACTGGACTTCTGGGAACTGCGATTAAATATAACTGGGTGTGAGTTTGCTATTTTCCTAAACACGGACAGAGAAAACATAATTTCTAATATTAGTTGCTACGAAGTGAGTGACTGGAGCTTGTATAGAAAAATCTGTCGTGAACAATAGGACAAAAAGTAAAGAAAAGTCGAGTCAAATAGCAAAAACCAAGATGGTGTGTTCTATACAATGTGTCACAGAAAGGTTAAACAATACTGAAGGGCATGTACTCGTATGTGTATCGAGTTACGATACAAATCAGTATGAATGCCGACAAAGCGCTACCGGCGGCGGCGAACCACGCGCGGGGCGGACGGCGTTCTTAGCGTTTTTTTTTTTTTTTTACCTGTTCCGGCGCATAGGCCGGGCCCGCGAGCTACTCTCAAACGTAATCAGGGGGTTTTACTATTTATTTATTTAGGAACTTATTTAATTTACAATTTCTCATACTACAGTTATCTTATTCTAAGCTGGCGTTCTTAGGGTTGACATCGGTTTATTTTACGCAAACCTTTAACTTGGTATAACTAGTAATTTAACGTGCTGATGATTATTATACCTTTTGGGGGTAAGTTTTAAATATGTCTGGGCATGCGTGGTTTAAGTATTTTTCAACCTTTCTGTTACACGTTGTATAGTACAATGTCAACAGCAGCGCTACCGTTACACCTCGCGTCACCTAAAAAGAACGCTGGATCTTCAAACTGCGCACAAGGAAATTTAACTCGTATTACATACGTAATAGGAGTTAAATATCCTAGTACGCAACTTTATTTGTAGCAAGGAAATTTAACTCCTATCACGTAAGCAATAGGAGTTAAATTTCGTTGTGGGCAGTTTGAAGCTCCAGCGTTCTTTTTAGGTGACGCGAGGTGTACGCGCCCATAGTACCGGTCCTGATCGTAATCAATTGAGTGCGAGCAAGACTGAGTATTGAAAACGTTTATGGGAGCAAAAATGGCATGCTTTTGCAATCTAAATCAATTTTTCACATTAGACCAGTATTAGACTCAATCTCGTTATTGTGTTTCTTTATCAACAAAAATACATATTAAACAGTATAGCAAGGCAAGGCATATGGTCAAGGCAAGGCAAGGGCAAATATATACCCTAATTTATTTGAGATTTATTGCATTTAATATCATCCATGTTACTTATGACAGTTAGGACTAAATTGTATGAATATATAAATATAGGTCTTTCTATACAAACTCCATTCAATAAGTACTATTTATATGTTAAAATCCGTTATATAATTAAGATCGCTATTTATATAACAGCACCACAGTGATAGGTATTCCCATTATGTAGGCCGAATCAAACTTGAAGGCGTCTGTGAAGTTAGCTACACGCTGCGCAAATCGCCCCTCCTCGCCGCCACTGATATACAATGTGTCTATTAAAAGTAAAGTATAGTCCGCGCCACACAAGTCGGCGGATGAGAAGTTAGCCGCAAATGAGACTTCGCCGTAATTCGCCAATTATTGCGCATGTGTGCACAATGCCGACGCCGCGTGGCGTAGTGTTGAGCACGGGCGTTTATTGCAGCTGTAATTTTTACATGCGGTTCTTAATTAACATATTATGTTTTGTATAAGCTATAGGTACCCTTAGAGAGTATGGCAATTTCATTGTTTGTATTGGAACGACTTATTAATATGTCTTGTAGTTATCTATCAAATCAAATTTACAAATCGCGAAAGTTTATAAACAACATTTGTAGATTATCGTTCTGCAACATGTATAAAACAGCAGGTTTTTTTTCTCTCGAATTCAGAGTTGGTGCCATGGTAAAAGTTGTTTATTACGATGTCTATGTTTGGTTACAGTATTAATACACCTTTCATTAAGGCTCACTGTCCACGGAAGCGTAGCGTCATAGACGCGTATTCGTCACTATACGCCTAGAGTACGCCTGCTTGCAGCTTACATACAAAACTGTGCTACTCTGTCGACGGAGCGGCAACGTCGCGCTCGCGTCGCTGCGTGCAGGCGTCATGACGCCGGCCGTACTGCATGTCATACGCCCGGGCGTACAGCGCGTGAACGCGCGAGTTGTTTTTGTGGAAAAATGGCGGGGACGGCTGCGAAATTTGTACAGATAGTAGATAAATATCCACGTTTGTACAACAATAATATTTACTGTAGTTTTACTCATTCTGTACAATGAGTGAAATATACTGTCATCTTCTAATAATTCTCTTGTCGCTACAAATAATCTACAGTTGATATTTTTAGTTATATTTGGATGAGTCCAATTTAATATTAGTCCTTGGCGCCTTCGAATGTAGTTATAAGCCAAAATAACGTCTTCGTCGTCCGATTCCATTCTCAAAAGTAATTGAAAACGTACGTAACGTACGCCTCGTGGACATAGACCAGTACGCTGGGCTTCAGTTGTTCGGCGTATTTTGGCGCGCCTATGAAGCTACGCCTCCGTGGACAGTGAGCCTAACACGTATAAATCTGGTACTGCGCAACGACTCGCTTTGTGTTCACAAACGCTATCCGCTTTACCACAAAATATTTAAACACGCTTTAAACACTGTTTAACCGTACAATTTGTACTGTTAAACATTGTCTAAAGCGTGCGTAAAACTTTTGTGGTAAAACGGTTTATGTTTAATTCGGTCTATACAATAGATTTACATACTTTATGATATGTACATAATGTAATTAAGTACCAAAAAAATACTTTTGTGCCAGAGACGTAATAAGAAAAGGCCGACACAAAATATGAAAAATTGAGCTTTATGAAAAATGATAAGGGATGACTCATTTTTTAGCACCGATCACCAAAGTCGTTCGACTTCGTTCTTTTCTCAGTTGAACAAAAAATCGGCCAAGTAGGAGTTGGACTCACGTATGAAGGGTTCCGTACCGTATGGCAGCCTCTCGGCAAAAAAAAAAACACGTTTGCTGTATGGGAGCCCCCATTAAATATTTACATTATTCTGTTTTTAATATTTGATGTTATAGCGGCAATCGAAATACATCACCTGTGAAAAGTTCAAGTCTCTAGCTATCACGGTTCATGAGATACAGCCTGCTGACAGACATACAGACGGACAGCGGAGTCTTAGTAATAGGGTCCCGTTTTTACCCTTTGGGTACGGAACCCTAAAAATGATTGGGATACAACCCGTTACAGTTCTGGGTGACGTCACATCTACATGTTACTAAGGCGTGACGTCACGAGCTCCTACTCTCGCAGTTCGATATGCTTTTTTCTAACTTTGTTATGTTTCATTTGATTTATAATAGAAAAAGCACAAGAGTCCAATATTTTTTGATAATTTGATCGACGGATTAATACTTCATACAATGAAATTTTTTCTCAATATTTTTTTGACTTTTTACACACTATCGCATGCTAGTTTGATGAGTTATAACCTTAAAATCAATTAAAAAATAAATCAAAATAGGCCAACTTCTTTTCAAACACGAAATAGTTTCATGCCATGTTTGAATTAATTTCACAAGAGAAGAAAAATAACTAACGTATAGTTAACAATCATAAAAAACTAATAACAAGAAACAACATAAGCCGCAGTTCCACCGAAACAACATGTTCGCCACACTTTTTGACAACATGTTTGCAAAAAACCCCAACAGTGGTTAATTAAGGCCCAAATGTTGTACTATTATGCATCAAAATAAGCCTAAAAATACGAGTATGGCAATCGGACTGCAAAAAATCGCAGTTTAATGCTAATTTACTTTATAGAAACTATTTTCTAAATTGAATTTTGCCTAGCATAGCTGCCATATTTTTTGAGTAATATTGTTACGCAGTAGGCCGCTGCGCCGCACGCGGTACGACGGCGAGTTATTTACACCTAATCGTGAGATTTATGGTTTTATGACTCAGGCGGCACCGGTCTTTGTGTCGCGTCTATTGTTTGTTGTTTGTTAGATTTTTTTGGTGTTTTCGTAATAATTGAGAACAATAGGGATTCTCGAACTTTACACTTGTCAATCACAATGGCACCGAATATTCTACAGATTTCTAGAGAAACCTTATTCCGAAATAAATAGGGCGATGGTTTTCGTTCGTGGCAGTTATCGCGTTTTATACCGGAGCGAAAACATCTCGTGTTCAAGTGCGGTGAGGTGAATAGTTGTGTGAATATCAGTTCCAGTGTGAAGTGGTTGTGCGAACCAGTTGTGTCGTGTGTACTGTGATTTTGTGCAATAAAGTGCAAAGTAAACGATCGGCGTTTTAACTGATTATCCAAGAACCCATCTCGTAACAATATCATATACTATACCAAGACTTGAAAACCCGGATAATTTTCAAACCGGTTAAGGCCTGAAGTAGGTAAATGATAATTTTATTTTTCGGTTTTGATGTTAATTTTAAGGATTTTGTTCAATAAAGTTCGCATATCGGTTGAACGTTGAATAAACCGTTTTAAAACTGTTCTTTTCACCCGCTTCCCTTCTTCACGCCTTCAATGGGCCACGTGATGCGAGGGCAAGAAGCGAGTTAGCGCATATCTGTTACTCACCTCCCCCCTACCCTGCCTATATGTACCTACGAACCGCGCGACGCAAGCCTTTCGCGAAATAAACCGGTTAGTATAGGTTTTAAAAACACTATTTTTACAGTTACGCTCCAAACGAAAAAAATCAGAGAAACCAGTTTTTACCGTTTTAATTCTGGTTAATTTTAAACGGGTAGTAATAAAAGCTCCGATAATAAATTTAAAAATGTCCTTACTAAAAATATAATATTTACTGCCCGAAATACTAAATCTCCGACTACTTCTGTCCGACTAAAAATGACGAAACGACCGAATGATATACTTAAATCTCAGAAAAAATCTTATGACTATTAATTGCTGTAATACTTTTTTACCATATAAAATTATGTTCTACTGATAACAATGCTTTGTAATTATTACCTTTACTTGCCAACTAGAAATTCATCAATTACATTTAATTTTTCATAAACTCTGTGCTATTTTTACTACAATGTTATACTTAAATTTCTATTGTTGGCGCTTGTCCAGAAAGTTATTAAAAATACAAAAATGTACTTACTATAATCATGAATTCTAGTTACTACAGGTACAGGGAGCAAAGAATAAAATAAAATTCAGTTTATTATATCTAAAATATTCTTTAATCAGTAGTAGAAAATGTCATCATTTCTTCTTATGACCTAAAATAAAGAGGTAGGTAAGTAGTACCTAATCTTAATAATATTTCGCGTTATAAGAATTCATTGAATTATAAGAGCAGGTCTGGATTTAGTAGGACGACCCCGTTTTCTTTTTTGTCCTATAGGTAATGCTTTCGCTTCCAAAGGCGGAGTCGCGAGTTTCAATCTGATAGCGAGCCCAAGAAGGTGTTTACAAATGTATTTTTTATAAAACTGCGGGCAAGTGCAGGATCCTTTTTTCCAATTTACATTTTCAGTTCCATTTTTTGGGACCTTGACTTTCCAGAAAGCAAAATGTTTCCTCTTGTAATCATCGAAGTTTAACCACTGTTCGCCGTAATTTACGTCTCCTACTTGGCTACTTGGGATCAAGTATTCTGTGTATGCTGTGTTGGATGATAAAATCTTTATCTTTAAATCTTTTTTTGCCCAGCAATAACCATCAGGCCAATCCTTTAGCTCAATAGTAGATTCTTCAGGTAAAGATTCTTTGCAGCTTTGTATAGACCATTGACCAACCATCTCAGTCGCAATGGCCAAGAAATGTGAAAGCGGAAAACGTTCACGTAAGGTGTTGTGGTCTTTAATATTCCGATTAAAAGCTTCTAACGCATTATTTGTGACAGGTGAACACGGCGCTGCACCTAAAAACCAATTCGGATGCTTTTTTAACCATTCTTCTTGGAAGTAGTTAACAAACTCGGTTTGAGTCTGCCATTTCTCAACAAATGCTTGTGACGCAGCATTAAATACTTCATATGATGTAGCATTATGTAGCGTGTCTATGTCCTGTATGATTTCTTTCTGTTTTGTTTTGTGGACGGTTTTCTGAACTTTCTGTTGCATATTTTTCTTCGCGTGAGCCCAGCACATACGAACAACAGGTGCATTACCAAAAACTTCTATGAAAGCATTTATTATAGCCTGAGCAGCGTCACAAACTAAAACTCTAGGTTCCAATATGTGATCAAATAAACTTAGTGCCTTTTCTTTGAGGCCACCAAAAATCATTTGGAAATCTTCTTGACGTTCATTTGTGGAGATACCAAGGCAAAGCGGATGAAACTTGCGGTTCTTGTCAGTGGTACCAAGAACTAAAACAGGGAACCCTTGCCATATGAGTTTGTAGGTGGCGTCTATGTGAAGTACGTCAGTGGAACAAACAATGTTGAGTAATTTTTTTGTTGACAATGCAAGACGAAAAGTTGGTACTTTATCTTCTAGCACGTAATAGCTAAACACAAAAACTTCATTTTCATCATCGGGAATAGTTGTTCGATCGAAAATCCACTTTTCAAGTTCACCTAAGTAAATTGTAGCTCTTCCATACTTTTCGCGCCTTCTGTCATATAAGTAGTTATTAAGTTGCCTTTTAGAAGGGACCTTTATCCCTTCAATCTTATTCAGAGCCTCTAATATAGCTTTTGGCTTTAGACGTAAATCAAACAGCTTATTTATTTCTCTTTTAACATTTTCCGAAATTCCGTAATCACTTCGCGTACCAATCTGGTCATGGTTGTGCTCTGAAGTAGTCTTAAAAATAAGAACATCTTCGCAATCGTTCACAAACAATAAATACAAGGCACAATCACACTGTGGCCCTTTGGATTTTACTTTATTACAACGATAGAACCGTTTTTGGCCTTCTTCACTATCCCGCGTATAATTTCTTGACCAAGTCTTTTCATCATTCACAAATTCTTCTGCTTCTTGTTCACTGCACCGTTTGATTAACACCCAACTTTTAATATGACGGCTCTTCTTCGCCGGTACTGACGGTTCAGCTCCCACTTCTTCCTCATCAGAGTCAGAACGGTACACAGGTACCTCATCCATACTTCAGTGTCCTTAGTTTCAACTACAAATACAAATATTATAATTATTTATGTAAACAAACAAACGAAACACGCGGCGAGCTGTCGTTGCAAGCGCACTGCGCTCGAAACTTCCGACGTCACGCCGAACGTACGCGAAAACACCCGAACGCGACCCAAACGCCGCGCCGTTCGCGCGGTCCGACCAGTTTCGGTATTTTCATCAATGTTGAGAGTTAAAAAATATATTTGGTAACCAACACTAGAAAATTAAATAACTCATAAAATTCGTAAAAGAATGATTATTTTGACATGACCTCTGTTGTCAGTAACCCAGTAATCTCGTCGGAGGTTCAGTATTTTATTCAGAAGTTTAGTTTTGTTATTCGAAGTTTAATATATTTATAAGTAGAAATGTAATTTGATTGTGTTCATAGGTGTCAGCAAAATTTAGGTATTTTATTCGGTATGCTTTGAATTTTTTTGTCGGTATATTATTATAACGCTGGTAAATTAGAATAAAAGTCGGACAGAGATAGCTGGAGATTTATTTATTTGTCGGAACCATTATTATTTCCCATTTTAAACCGGTTTCAAGCCTTGGACTATATACTTAAACTATATGCCGTTGTTAAAGAAAATAATAGTGAAATCATTTTACAAAACAAATAAAGCTAATATTCAGGTACGATACAAGGCCATGGCCCAAGCTCTATACGTTTTTAAAATGTCTCTTTTGAGTTGTAGATATTTTTTTGTCTGTCTTTTACCGCGAGACACGTTTGTGCTCAACAGTGTGCAACTCTGGTGGAACCGCGCCTTCACGATTTATATACCTTTATACATTTCTACACGACTGTCGAAGGTGGATCGTGTTTTACTAGTACGTTTTTTTATTAAATAATATTAAAATATTACCTCCTCAACAAGATGGCTTAACAGATTTTGATTTGAATTGCGAGGTGAAGAAATATTTGTCTTTATTTAGACGTGTTATACGCTACATTATGCAGTCGATTTTTTTTCGTTTTTTAATAATATTACAGCTACAGTAAATAATTTGACACTAATTAAGATTTAATTAGACTCAATTTTAAAGGTTTTAGTTGACAGCTCTAACTTACTAAAAATGTACCGGAAATTTCTTTATACGGTTGACATATTCTAGCTAGGATATTTATAAACCTCATTTTGTGCAAGTTTTACTATTGGATCAGCTCATGAATCGCGTAAAAAAATTCAGCTGTTTCATACCAAAAGTTGATTAGTAGACGAAATGTATGGAAAAGCTAATTATTTTTTCGTGATTATGATTTTGGCCCCATAGTAAAAGTTGTTCATAATGATGGATTATTTATATATAAATCCGTTTACATACTTTGTAAATTAATACCAGGTACATATCTATCTTTTTCATTTCGATCTAATAGAGTATGTGCAAAAAGAGAACCGTCGTTGCGTTACGGTGACCTAACAATAAGATTTTAATCAGCAGCCAATGTACCGACTATACTTGGTAGACGCGAGTACTGATGACAACCGAATTGGTGTCTACCAAGTATCAAACACTTTTAGTTGTACTAGCAATAACAGAGCAGTGTTGTCAACGTAACATAATTAGTAAAATGGTACACGGGCGACCTCACCTACGACGCTTCTCTTTTTGCACAAACTCTAGACAAAGACAGATTTTTTTGAAAACTTAATTTGGATTTCTCATAAAACGTTCAAAATTGAGTTCATTATTGTAAAATAATTAAGATTTTTTTTCTAATTCATATAATAGCCAAAATGTTCGGCGTCTTAGACATTCTCATAAAGAAAATTATGAGAACTATAAAAAATCAATTAGAATATAAAAAATAAATATAGTAAACATTTAGAAAGTTAAATTTATGAGAGCGTGTATTTTTTTCATAGACATTATAAAAGTTGGTCATTTATGGTCAGAATAGGTTTTTACCTACTATAAAAAAAAAAAAAAAAAAAAAAAAAGGTTTCTACCTACTATACCTAATAACCCAGAAAAATATAATTATGATATATTTATAGCTAACAATCAGTAAATATAAACATATATGATTATAATACAATATTATATTATATAATATAGGGTTATCCAGAAATGGAGTGTAAACTAAAAGGGACAAATTAACCCATTCACTGCCTTTCTGAAAAGTAATGATATTACCCAGATGCCGCAAAGTTATTGCAGTATAAAATCAAACCGCCCATGGGCGGTCTCGGCATGAAAATTTAAAAAAAATGCCCGCCGACGGGCGGGCTCGGCGCTGAATGGGTTAAAGGAGAAAATTCAGATCATCATTACGAACCACTTTTACTAAGGGCTAACCCGGAATTCTCGAAAAAAAAAAAAAACAACAATTGCAACAAAAAAAGCAGAATAAAAAAACTCAGAACAGACAAAATGTATGAAACAACTGTTTTTTTTTCGAATTTCGGGTTGGCCCCATGGTAAAAGTTGTTTATGATGAAGATAATCACGCCCCTTCGGCTTAATACACCTTTTCTAAATATAACTATGATTAAATATATATTTAGTGAAATAATTATGGCTCATACATTATACAGATCCAAACCTAAGAAAAAAAATAACTAAAAAATAAGAGATCCAAATAAATACTTTTCCAAACTAAAATCCTATTAATATTTTTTAACAAAGCATTGTGCAACCTGTTATAAAAGAAATTGCTTTATCGGGTTACTGATAACTTTCGCAAAACATCTTAAGGGCGAATTTAGTACATCAATGTGAACATTTACTATGGGATCAACCCCGGAATAGTGAAAATATCTCCATAGATATACAGATGTATCTCGAGACGACTATATTATATCGTTCAAATAAATTATTAATATCAGCTTTTATGTGAGATCAACTCTGAAAATGTATGAACACGCATGACGCCCGTAGCACACCTCCGCCGCGAAATACAAGTAGCGAAACCGCTGGATGAATTCCACTGCGATCAAGTGTAGTTTGATTTGCGGTACTGGTCGTCGGAACGTCATGCGAGTCAGTTTAGTTGCGGCAATCGGAGCAAAATGTCCTAGTTTCGTTTTTAATTTTGTCGACTTCCATAAACACGTGCGAAAATAACGCGGCGCCGCAAGAAAATGGCGGCCGGAGCGCGGAAGTGTGGCTGGCGTTGGAGCTGATCGACGAAACCGCGCGGGGAAAGAGATAGAATTACAGTCAAGTTTATGCGTTAGAACAGGCCGTTTCACTAGTGTTCCGCTTCTCTTATATGCGGACAAGACGTGGCGAAATCACCGCGGTTCCGCTATTATGGTTTCGCAGCGGAGGTGTGCTACGGGCGTGACTTTTTACAGATGAATCAGATTCCGATATTTTTTAAATTGGAAATGGAAGGAATTTTAACTCCCAAGTTTGTCCCATAAAATTTTTACCAAATTAGTGAGTTTTTGAAAATCAACAGTAATTTTAAAATTACATATATCGATTCGAGTAAACTATTCTAATTTTGTACGTAGACCAGTAAACTAGTATAAATATACCAACCCCCACTCTCCCCCCACTCCACCCTTCCTAGGTTCGGACCTGTATCACAATTCAATACCTAATTCCAAGAAATTAATGATAAAACCTACAAGCACGGGTAGCACGGCAAAGGGAGAAAACCATTTTATCCACTTTTAATGTCAGTTGTCATTGTCAATCCATACTTTATTTTCTCTTCGAGGCAATATAATGGTGGAAAGACTATTTGTTCCTTTGCCGTGCTACCCGTGATGATAAAAAATAAAAAAATAAGCTTAGGCCGCTTTAGTCCCTATTCTGATTTCTGTGCGATTCTTTTTATAACCTTCAGTGTGCCAAGTTTTTAAAAGTCTTCATAACGTTACAGAAGCGTCCAGAATTAATTCAGCTCGCAGTAGAGGCGTAGCGCGATAGATCTGGCAACACCATGCCGACAGCCTGGAAACAACGACATTTTATAACTTATTTTATACATTGTTGACTAAGATATATGTTCAGGCCTTCGAGCAAATATCTATAGAATCACAATCGTGCAAAAAAAGTGCCCGAGCCAAAACGCTACGTAGTGGGCAGGCTTTTTAGTTAGTCGTAAAACGATTGCTAGCCGACTACAACGCCGCGCGATGCCAAAGTGCTCTGTTACAAGCATAAGATGACATAACGTCGAGATTCAAGAAAACGGGTCATTGTGAATTATTTAATGTAAATATTATATCTAAGTCGGTATGTATGACGGCGCTCGGACATTTTTTTACTACTTTCACTTAGGGACTGTGGCTCTGTAGATATTTGCTCGAAGGTTCAGGCGTATCAGGGAATACGCGCGCCCCCGTCGACTGGCGCTCGCACACTAAAATTCACGACAATGCAGTGTTGCTACCAAAAGATTCTGGACTATCGTATATCCACTGTTAAATTGTCGTGTTTGGGCCGATAGGCATGTTTACTGGGTTTGCCCTGATTCCGGGGCACTAGAATACGGCATCGGTATCCCCTGCCTGTAGTAAGAGCCTACTAAAAGGGGACCCCTGGGCTCGTGGGTGGACAGAGTTGGGGCTCTGGCCATCCACTCAAGCGGGCCCGAGGAGGACGGCAGCGTGTGTGGCAACGCTGTCGTAAAGGACGGTACAAGCCTGCTTTAATCACCAGGCGAGTAGTCGTGTGGGAGATCCCGGAGCTCACAAGAAGGCACAAAGGCTGGCCACCGAGGGGGTTTTAGTGGGTACAATCCCACATAACCCTTCTGCACCCCAATGCAGTTAGGGCATCTTTAGAAGATTTCCCCCTGGTAAAAAAAAGGCATGTTTACTGGGTATAAAAATCATAATTATAATTGGTCCGTTAGTGAGATTATTAAAAAATATTGGACACGTATTTTTTCTTTTGTCAATCAAACAATGTCAAAGCTAAACCTTGTCAAATTTGAGAGTGGGGGCTCGTGACGTCACTAGCCAGTACCGGTACAATTGTAGTAGGCTAGTGACGTCACGCGGAACTTTTACTTCATATTTTTTTGTTAAATTGACAAAAGAAAAAAAACGTGTCTAATAATTTTTGACAATCTATTTGACGGACTAATTATATTTTATTAGTAAACAATTAAACATATTTGTGGAAAAATTGCTGTATACGGTCGCCAAAATCACAATCCCAGGGGGGAGAGTCCCCGAGTATACAAATACAATTTTTTTTAATGAGTAAAAACGACCTGGATCAATAATATTTGCCTCACAATTTTTAAATGAATAAGAATGGCTAATTAACACCGAAAATAAAAAAAATAAAATTATACAATCAAGAATCAAAAAATAAGATTATAAATTGAAAAAACATGAGTCAATTATCATAATACAATGTCAATAATAATAAAATGTCAAAAAATAGCAGATATGTATTGTACCTGCAATATCAAAATTAGGTTCAATGTCACTATTGAATAAGCATGATTAAATTATGATCATACAATGTTAAAAAATATATAATTATAAAACGTCAAATAAAAAAAAATATTATATAGGTACATAAAAATCAGCAGACGTCAAAAATTAGGTTTAATGTCACAAATTCACAATTCTTCGATTACAAACGAACTATCGGCCCGTTTGATTCGAACCCACTGGTCAGTGAGATTTTCACAGTAAGTATGCCTTGGTGACGGCTACAATAGATATCCATTTGTCAAAAATTATATCGCAATCAGTGTTGGCAGACAAGAGTGCGTTGAAGTGAATGCGAGAGCGCCACAGAGGTGACAGAGCATGCAACAGTACGACCATGGTCAACGTAGAAAAGGTTAGGTAGCCGGCCACGTCTGTTAGACGGTACACCAGGCTCGTCAGGTACAAACAAGACACAGCAAATTATGCAACTCAATCGAATCAATTGACCCTCGGACGACTTTGCAGCAGGTAAGGAGCTGATCTAGGATCATTCTTACTTCTAAGGAATTGTAGCCAAGTTGGCCAAGTAAAAATGTTGTCTACGACATGACCGAGTATGTGCTACGACAGCCTGAATTTGCCGTATAACGTAAAAGTCTGCCGTATTTCACAGAAAACCAACTTGAATTGCCGTATCAGTCGTATCACTAAAAACACTGTGACGGCGGCTCGTGCGGTGCGGTGGCAGCTCTGCAACGGCGGTGATCCGTTTCTTCTTCTGATGTCACTCCGTGTAAAATCGCATGTGAATGTAAAGAGGTGTTTTTAGGGTTCCGTACCCAAAGGGAAAAACGGGACCCTATTACTAAGACTTCGATGTCCGTCTGTCTGTCTGTCTCCGGGGTGTATCTCATGAACCATGATAGCTAGGCAGCTGAAATTTTCACAGATGATGTATTTCTGTTGCCGCTTTAACAACAAATACTAAAAAGAGAATTAAATAGATATTTAAGGGGGACTCCCATACAACAAACCTGATTTTTTAGACGTTTTTCGCTCTATATTAATAATGGTAACAGGTAGATGCTTAAAATTTTCACAGAATATTTAGTTTTATATTCACTTCAATAATAAATAATTAAATTAAAATAAAATAAATATTTAAGGGGGGCTCCCATACAGTACGGAACCCTCCGTGCGCGAGTCCGACTCGTACTTGGCCGATTTTGTTTATTGTACCTAAGGATTGTCACGCGTATTCTACTCTCATCTCACCTCGTTGTCGATCCGTTCGTCGTCGCTCTGGTACTGCACGTCGAGGTCGGACGAGTTGACGCTGTTCTCCCAGTCCTCCGACGACTCTATGGACGAGTTGTCCATGTCCATTTCTATCATGTTGTCTGAAATAAAGTATGGAATTTAGATACAATACGAGGTAGGTACCTCTATATAAAGTGTCCATAAAAATAAGACGAATTGGGGGCGCCTATATGTAAATATTTACTAAGTTTTTTTTTTTTTATTCGAAAATTTTGCAACCACAGACTCCAGGGTCTGTGCCCTTTGTTAACTAAACACATTTTTTATTTTATTTTACTGTACAAAGAGTATTATAACATAGTTAAATATTAGCCTAAGTTATCAAGTCGGTGCATTGCGTGAATGCCACGAGCAGACCGGCGACCTGCAAGCAGCACCCGATCACGAGTATGGCACATGTGCCAGCCATCGCTCTCCTCGACCATATTTGAGGGAAGAGAACGACCCGACACCTGATGCCGCCGCAAGAAGTAGCCTTCGATGGCGAGCATGAATGCTTGGGGCATGCACGCTATGCTTATTTTAACAAACGAAAAAAAAAAAAGAACAAATTTTCACATACACATTTTCAGGTCCTATGGCAATTCTCCTTCTCCTTTACTAAGATTTCAAATCTCTTTCTTGTTAGGGTTCCGTACCCAAAGGGTAAAAACGGGCTCCTATTACTTTCCGCGATTCCGCTGTCCGTCCGTCTGTCTGTCTTTAAACTCAAACTCTTCAAAAATATAGTTAAAATATATTCAGGGCGGCTTCCATACGGTACGGAACTCTTCGTGCGCTAGTCCGACTCGTACTTGACCGCACTCTCGAACTTATTTTTGAATTGTTGAATTTAGGGAAAAAATGGCACAACGTTTCGGCGTCAAGCCACAGGGCGAAAAAATATGTAATCAGCTATGACATGCAATTTGTCAAAAATCGATAAGCTTTTTGTACAGAACAACTGGTTTCTTCAATTTATGGGTTGATCCCGTAGTGAATGTGGGTCATAATTAAGAGTACAAATGATATCTGTGTATATTTGTACAATGATCATCTAGAGAAACACCCAATAGTTGGTCATGAATTGACGAATAGTTACTAGGATCCCATAACCCAGCATGTTGGCGGCGGGCACGGCCGGCACGCACAGGGCTGCGGGTTGATGGCGAGCGCTGAGGCTCCGAGCTCTGAGTACTAGGGTACCATAGTTGCAAGGTAGTCTCACCGAGTATGAGCGGGTGGTGCCTGGCGCCGGGCACGGCCGGCACGCACAGGGCTGCGGGTTGATGGCGAGCGCTGAGGCTCCGAGCTCTGAGTACTAGGGTACCATAGTTGCAAGGTAGTCTCACCGAGTATGAGCGGGTGGTGCCTGGCGCCGGGCACGGCCGGCACGCACAGGGCTGCGGGTTGATGGCGAGCGCTGAGGCTCCGAGCTCTGAGTACTAGGGTACCATAGTTGCAAGGTAGTCTCACCGAGTATGAGCGGGTGGTGCCTGGCGCCGGGCACGGCCGGCACGCACAGGGCTGCGGGTTGATGGCGAGCGCTGAGGCTCCGAGCTCTGAGTACTAGGGTACCATAGTTGCTAGGTAGTCTCACCGAGTATGAGCGGGTGGTGCCTGGCGCCGGGCACGGCCGGCACGCACAGGGCTGCGGGTTGATGGCGAGCGCTGAGGCTCCGAGCTCTGAGTACTAGGGTACCATAGTTGCAAGGTAGTCTCACCGAGTATGAGCGGGTGGTGCCTGGCGCCGGGCACGGCCGGCACGCACAGGGCTGCGGGTTGATGGCGAGCGCTGAGGCTCCGAGCTCTGAGTACTAGGGTACCATAGTTGCAAGGTAGTCTCACCGAGTATGAGCGGGTGGTGCCTGGCGCCGGGCACAGCCGGCACGCACAGGGCTGCGGGTTGATGGCGAGCGCTGAGGCTCCGAGCTCTGAGTACTAGGGTACCATAGTTGCAAGGTAGTCTCACCGAGTATGAGCGGGTGGTGCCTGGCGCCGGGCACGGCCGGCACGCACAGGGCTGCGGGTTGATGGCGAGCGCTGAGGCTCCGAGCTCTGAGTACTAGGGTACCATAGTTGCAAGGTAGTCTCACCGAGTATGAGCGGGTGGTGCCTGGCGCCGGGCACGGCCGGCACGCACAGGGCTGCGGGTTGATGGCGAGCGCTGAGGCTCCGAGCTCTGAGTACTAGGGTACCATAGTTGCAAGGTAGTCTCACCGAGTATGAGCGGGTGGTGCCTGGCGCCGGGCACGGCCGGCACGCACAGGGCTGCGGGTTGATGGCGAGCGCTGAGGCTCCGAGCTCTGAGTACTAGGGTACCATAGTTGCAAGGTAGTCTCACCGAGTATGAGCGGGTGGTGCCTGGCGCCGGGCACGGCCGGCACGCACAGGGCTGCGGGTTGATGGCGAGCGCTGAGGCTCCGAGCTCTGAGTACTAGGGTACCATAGTTGCAAGGTAGTCTCACCGAGTATGAGCGGGTGGTGCCTGGCGCCGGGCACGGCCGGCACGCACAGGGCTGCGGGTTGATGGCGAGCGCTGAGGCTCCGAGCTCTGAGTACTAGGGTACCATAGTTGCAAGGTAGTCTCACCGAGTATGAGCGGGTGGTGCCTGGCGCCGGGCACGGCCGGCACGCGCAGTGCTGTGGCGTTGATGGCGAGCGCTGAGGCTCCGAGTGTGCGCGTCGTACTGGCCTCTGGTACGGCGTCCGTGTAGCGGAGATATGGATGCTCCTGCCATCAGAGACAAATTAGATCGCAATACAGTATGAGTGAGACGGGCCCGTGGTGGTCTAGTGGCAGTGATACTCGCCTTACAATCGTGAGGTCGTGAGTTCAAATCCCAGTCCCGTACCAATGATTTCTTTGGAATTTACATACGGAATATAGCACCACTGGCTTTTCGGTGAAGGAAAACATCGTGAGGCAACCTGCATAGGTATGTCCATAGAAGAAATTCAATGGCGTATGTGAATCGACCGACCCGTACTGGGCCAGCGTGGTGGATATGGCCCAATCATCCTTCATTGTTAAGTTAAGCCTACCTCCTACAGTGGACTATTAAAAGGCTGATACAGTACAGTACGAGTTGGCCTTGCTCACCCCGAAATATTTTTTTGTCCACCTTTAACAAGTTGCCAACTACCCTACCTAGACAAAACCTCTACCTATGCCAATGTGGTCTACAACACCTGCTGCAGTGTAAGACATCCACTGACAAAGTGGATAGAAGTGTCCGGTCTGTTTGACAACCTGAATAAGTCCACAAATACATGCTGGAAGCAGGCAGCTTCTACTGTTCTTATTCAAAATCGATAGAGGAGGTCTATGTCCAGCAGTGAACGTTGTATGCCTGATATGATTGTGGACGACTTTCAAGGTTCTGTTTTACTAGTGTTATATGTATATGCCTATAATAGCCCAGCGGATTGGCAAGTTGAAATGGCAGTGAGCAGGGCAGAGAGCAAGGAGGACTGATGACCGATGGGGTCGTAAAGTTCTCGAGTGGAGACCACGTACCGGCAAGCGCAGCGTGGGACGTCCACCCACAAGTTCAATTTCAATCATTTATTTGCAACATATGTAGATATTACATGCAGTTCAGAAGTTACATGTTTAAGATAGTTATATACATATGACCCTATAAGGGTGTGGCAAATTTATACAATTAGTCACCTTAAAAAGTTACAAATTATTTTAATATTATATATTCAAATTGTTAATAATGTCAATAATTATTTAAGTTCATTATCATGCTTTTTCATTTAAAAATTCATTAACAGTATAGTATGCTTTTTCAATTAAAAATTTCTTTAATCTAAATTTAAATGTCATATCACATTCTGATTCTTTTATATTCTTAAGTTGGACGGAGGACTTCATTAAGACCGCAGGATTGCGCTGGGTGCAATCTGCTATCAGCAGGTCTCATTGGAGATCCATAGGGGAGGCCTATGTCCAGCAGTGGACGTCCTTTGGCTGATGGATGGATGAACTGTATACTAAACTAAATGGCACTGCAACGTTTTAAGTTTCATGCATGATGTACAAATTATATTAAACTAGCGACCCGCCCCGGCTTCGCACAGGTGTATTATACGTATAAACCTTCCTCTTGAATCACTCTATCCATTAAAAAAAACCGCATCAAAATCCGTTGCGTAGTTTTAAAGATTTAAGCATACAGACAAACAAACAGACAAAATAGCGACTTTATTTTATACTATGTACTAGCAGCGCCCCGCGGTTTTACCCGCGTTGTGCCCGTTCCCGTGGGAATTTCGGGAATTTTTATACATATAAACCTTCCTCTTGAATCACTCTATCCATTAAAAAAAACCGCATCAAAATCCGTTGCGTAGTTTTAAAGATTTAAGCATACAAACAAACAAACAAACGAAAATAGCGACTTTATTTTATACTATGTAAGGAAGTACACTTACGGGGTGAGGTTGATCACAGATAGGGTTGTCCCTTAGATCCACCATCTCTATCGAGCCTGGCAACAGAGATGCCACATCATCAGGGAGTACTAAAATCTGGAAATAAGAATAAACAAAACATTACAAATACATTTATTTATTTGTTTACTAGCAACCCGCTCCGGCTTTGCACAGGTGTATTATACATATAAACCTTCCTCTTGAACCACTTTATCTATTAAAAAACCGCATCAAAATCTGTTGCGTAGTTTTAAAGATATAATAATTATTATTTTTCCACATTTGTTTATTATACACCACCAACCACATTTTTGTACTCTAATTTTTGTCCATCCAAACGTAGCCTGAAAGAAATCGCTCAAGGCGATAAGGCCGCCCTTGTACCACCTAATTTTAAGAATATTATGTACTTTGTTATTTAAGCTGTTTTAGAGTCGAATAAAATTAGTATTTATCAGTCAAGGAAATTTTTTCCTTCTTTATCCAAAGATCCAGTCTATTCTTAAATGTATTTATAGTCTTTGCTGAGAGAGAATTATAGACATATGTTTGTATTTTTTTAGCAAAATCATACAAGTAGTTCCATGTGAAGTTGGCTATGAGCTGCGCATTATCCAATCAACATGCAGCTTTATGTGAGTGAGCTGACTGAAGCTCACATAACGGATTGGATTTGCGCAGGTTGTTCTTCAACTTCACATCTGCCGTCTATATTTTGTTGTAGGTAATAAAGTACATACATGGTTGTTATTAAGTTGCAGGAACATAAGCTCGTTACACTGCAGTACAGAGGTAGGGAACTCTGTTAAGTGGTTATTCCGCAGGTTGCAGTGCACAAGGGCTTCCATTTCAAACATCGTCTTTGGCATCATCTCTATGTGATTGTTTTCTAAGGTCAGCCATCTGGAAGTAAGTCAACATTTTATTTATAAAATTGCTGGGCATGTTTTCCCCGATATTTATTTATCTATTTATAATCCTTTCCACTTTCTTTTGTTTAGTAATTTTACTGTAAAATTGTCATTTTACAGAGTAAATCTATACAAATATTATAAAGAGGAAACATAACATGATTGTTGGTTTGCATCGAATAGGCTCCGAAACTACTGAGCCAATTTGAAAAACTCTTTCACTGTTGGAAAGCTGTACTATCGCCAATAAACATAGGCGTTGCTGCAAATTTAAAATCTCTTGTGTGCAAAAAGTAACATTTTGAGAAAAACACAAAAAAAACTGATTAACAGCGGGGCAATTCTGACAACTGATTTCGTTACTAAGGTGACACATTCTTGAACTTGTCTCGTTTTTCTGACAGTTTTGAGCAATCGGAACTGTCAGAAAAATGAGAGAGGTTCAAGAACGTATCACTTTCGTAAAGAGATCGGCTAACAGAATTGCCCCGCTGTTCTTAGTAGGCTGTCACATCAAGCAATTTATAAATGCACCGTGTGTCAGTGAAATATTAAGATATTCACATAAGAGTTTTTGCAAACAATAGCTCCTAAAAGAATCTTGCAAAAAATTTGATAATCTAATTTATAAGAAAAATTTTACATGGGAGGTTTTAAATTTGCAATGATGTATAATATTTTCAAAAAATTAGGGATCTATACTATTTGCCTTCTTTAGCCAATCGTACCTGGGCAAAGCCGGGGCAGGCAGCTAGTTAATTATGATGAAGCTTAGCAGGACGAGTATGAGAGTAGTTTTTTTTATCACTGAATTTTATTCTAATCAGTGTGAAAAAAATCAACCATTAAGGTATAGGCCAAGTCAAACTTAATGGCATCTATGATGTTAGCTACAAGGTGCACAAATCTCCATTCCTTGCAATGCTGTCACAGACACCTAAGATTCGGCCCATACTATGATACACAGAGTTTCTAATTCTAATTCGAAGTGGGGGCAATAGTCTTTCACTGACATCCCACATGGGGTGTTTTGTGCATTTCCCCCTCCAGCGTCTACCCGAGCCAGCCCAGCTCCTTAAAGTAGCGAAGCGTGGCTCTGGGCCGCCGGCATAACTGCTCCAGTAGCTTAGATGGTGAATGAGTTAATGGCGATGTGGATGACAGAGTTGATAATAATGTAGAAGCATCATACAATCCGTTAGCTATTCTAGTATTTTCTGTGGTTTTGCAGTGCCACAGAACATGCTAAAGAGTTTACTCTGTACATTTTTAAGGACTGAATTTTGCAATATTACAGCAAAATAAAAAGATTATCAAGTTATTACCTCAGTTTAGACAGTTTGGTCATCTCATCCGGAATTCTTGTCAACTCATTGCCTCTGGCGCCAAAAGTATCCAGCTTTTCCAACTTTCCGATTTCTTTCGGAATCTCTCGCAGCCCTATCCTGTTACACCAGAACGCTTCCAGGTTCTCCAGGTCCCCTATCTCTGGTATCAACACTTTTAAAGGGTTATAACTCAAGTTCAAATTCACTAAGTTTTTCAAGTTCCCTATTTCAGCTGGCAACGAAATTATGTTGTTGTAATCAAGAGTAAGGGTTGTTAAATTCGTTAGTTGTGCTATTTCTACAGGAACTACCATTATTTTATTCCTATGCAAGTAAAGATGCTCCACTTCTAAACAGGTATACAATAAAGCTGGTATTTCAGTAATATCGAACGCATTTAAACACAACCTTGACTTTTTCTTGGCCACAGCTTGCTCTATGAGAGCCAATATGTGATTTTCACGTAGAAATTTTAATATTGAACTCATTTTTAAAGCTATTTTTGGTTACATTGCACTATTGCATTTTTTTGTGTTTGTTGAAAGAAAAGGAAAATAAAAACAAACGTCAAAGTCAGGTGGTAACACACACAAAACAATTTCTTATGACAAATTAGCATTAGCGCTATATAAATTGGGTAGATCAGAAAGAGAAAGACGAAAAAATGTTGGGAGAATTGGAACATTTACGATATTGACAACATATTGTCTTATGTCAACTATTTTTTTATTTCATATTGCCATTGCACGTCTCATTTATTTGCTAGCATATTTTATTTTCAGAATAATCATAGTTCCAGGTAAAGTCCTAATCTAATATTAAGTCAAGATCGAGTCCATGTCTCAATGAGTTCAACCGCAGTTCGACCTAACTTTAGAAAAGTTTTGTGACTAAAGTTTTGTTCATCTCAAGTCGAGCACAGCCGTAAGCATACTTTTCCCGAAGCCATTCAGGCCATTTTCAACCCCCTGTAACTTTGGTCTGGGGATAAAGCTAGACATCTGAATTTTTTACCATCAAAAGAGGTTATATAACAAAGAATATTTCAAAATTTCATCCAAATCCAACCAGTTATTTAAGAATTATTGCTAGTCAAAGTTCTTTTTTTCTTTGATTTTGTCACTGACACACTCACTCAACGATCATCATAATTCTAAGGTACTTCTAGCAGACATACAAGCTTGTAATTTTGATGACCGTTAACATTTAGCCTAAATAGCAAGCAAAAAACCAAACATTCTTTAATTTTGGTCTAGTTTTCCTATTTTAGTATCTACATAAATAAGTTTGTCATCCTAATTGTAGTACGTGAAATGGGTGATTACCGAGATAACTTTGCGGTTTTGACTTCGGTTTCAGTTTATGTCCCTACTAGATTCAAATTTTGAATCTCTAGGGCAAGGGGTGGCCTAGTAAGCTCAGTGGATCGGGGGCTTCATGGGGCTCGGTGGGAAATCAGTGGGGGCACCGTAGAGGGGGCGTAGTGGTGGATTGATTGGCGTTCGGTGGGAACTCAGTGGGGCCGCGGTGCCACTTGTGCTTACATTTTGATCTCACTACTTTTTACTGAAGAATTGTTGCTCGACTTGTTGTACTTTTTACTTGCCTTGTTTTTGTTGGGATTTATTTTACAATACCTTTCTTCCCGCCAAATCTTTAAGCTGAATTTGTAAATGGGCTGCCAGATTGTAAAAATAAAAATATCATCTCATTGTTGTCGTTTCGTCGCTGTGCCTATGTTTTAGTTTTACGAGTTTATTTCAGAAATAAATAAAAAAAATAATGTATGACAATGTACTTGTATTTTTGTCGGTATCCTTGGTAAACTGTAACTGTAAAAAAGTAAGTAGGTACTTGTTTCACGTATAACGGAACGTTTCTGAAAATATTGATTTTCCGCGCCAAATGTAAATAGGTAGGGTTGGTGAAATCGATTAACTTACAATAAAATAAACATTACGT
This sequence comes from Hypomecis atomaria, assembly GCA_964007245.1. NCBI lineage: Eukaryota > Metazoa > Arthropoda > Insecta > Lepidoptera > Geometridae > Hypomecis > Hypomecis atomaria. Next base: position 5,271,103 of record OZ023306.1, read on the forward strand.
GCTAGTTTCATTATATTAATCAAGTAATAGCTGAGTAAGCTGAGATTAGCACAAGAAATTAATTGATCCTAAAACATGACATTTATTGCCAAGACAATAATTTTTGGATGTTTATTTTTCTATTGTATCGACGGTAAGTTCAGTGCTTTATTGTGGTACCTACTGTACTTTAGTTATTGTGTTAAAGTGAGATTTGTAGTGAAAATAGTAAAGGCTTTTGATCTAATTGACATGAGATTAAACCGTAGAGAACCCGTAATATGCAATATTAAATCAAAAGAGTTTTGTTAGTTTAATACAATAAAAATATAGTAGTTATGACGGACGCCCTCCTGAAACTAGTTTGTTTATAGTATTTAGTGTGTAACTAAGTAAAAGCTTTTTATATTTCTTTACATTAAGTTCAGCTTAGAATATGAAGGTGTTAAAGGTATATTCATATATACCGTAGCAAATCGTAGCAGCGTAGCGTACTGTAGCAGCGTAGCGTACTGTAGCACCGTTAGCGTACTGTAGCACCGTAGCATATCGTAGCAGCGTAGCGTACCAAAGTAGCGTTGCGTTCTGTAGCAGCGTAGCGTGTTGTAGCAGCGAAGCGTACCGTAGCAGCTTCTAGACACGCGGCAACCAAGACATTTATGATTTACAGTTATGTTAGGCCGAATCAAACTCAATTTTCTTCAATGAAGTTACGTACAAGCTACGCAGATACCTCTCCTCACGCAGCTCACTTAACATTTTGTTACTGCACAATGTCTCGTCTCGGTTTCATATACAGGGTTATTTCTAATCAATTAGCATCCTTTTGACTTCTCGGTCACAGAGGCGTGGGTTCGATCCCCACCCAGGGCAAACATTTGTGTGATGAACATAGGTGTTTACTCTGTGTCTGGGTGTTATTTAGGTACTAACTATATAAGTATGTATTTAAAATATGTACCATATTATGTAGTATATCAGTCTCTGACAGCCATATCACAAGCTATGCTTAGTTTGGGGTCAGAGACCGTGTGTAAGATGTCCCCTAATATTTATTTATTTATTTTAGGGGCTTTTTCTGTACATCAAAACCAACAACTTTTCTCAAAACTAAAAAAAATGTTTTGTTGTTCCATAGAAAAATATCGTTCACCCGCGACAAAATGTATGGAACAGCAGATTTTTTTTTTGAGTTCTGACAAAAGTCGCAGAACTAAAGTTGTTAGTTTTGATGTACAGAATAAGGTCCTAAAAGGATGCTAATTGATTAGAAATAACCCTGTATATGTACCAGTCAACTAAAAATCCTCTTAAATTCCAGCATTGCAGCCTAACAAAACGTTGCATCGCAGTCGCAAATTAACAGTCAAAGAGGGAGCATATAACGACCAAAAGTCGTCCTACCGCTCCTTCCAGCCAGTCTTCATCAAACACCACAAAACTCTATACCCGAGGAACGATGAGAGAGATTATGATATAACGTCGTACGATACGGAGTATGGAGGGGTTGTGTCGAACTTCACGTCGTCGATTTACGATGATAATCCGCCCTTGTATCCCAATCCCGAGTACGTGGCGAGAAGTAATCAAGGTATTTAAAATATTTACTTACTTACTTTTTTAGGGTTCCGTACCCAAAGGGTAAAAACGGAACCCTATATTACTAAGACTCCACTACTGTCCTTCCGTCTGTCTGTCTGTCACCAGGCTGTATCTCATGAACGGTGATAGCTAGAACGTAAAAATTTTCACTGATGATGTATTTCTGTTGCTGCTATAACAACAAATACCTACTAAAAACAAAATATAATAAATATTTAAGGGGGGCTCCCATACAACAAATCTGAATTTGTAGCCGCTTTTGTGACAGGTAGGTGCTTGAAATATTCACAGAATATTAAGTTGAATATCCCCTTCATAAATAAATAGTTTTATTAAAATAACATATTATTAGCTATCAGAAGCAGGTTTACTTAAAAAAGAATACACGTGGTAATAACCTAAACTTATTTAATTATTACAAATTTATGATTTAACACAATAATCAAAAATACCGACATTCAGGACTTCAACATAATAACAATCTATTAGAATGCAAACTGACAAGAGGTCCGCTCCGTGCAAAGGTTCGAGAAAGACTTCCGGATCGACGTGCTTGCACCGCCTTATATACTTTTCAACCGCCAGTCTTCTAATACGGCTTCTCCTGACACCCTGGCGTCTCGACAGGTTAGTCGTCCAAAGGGTAGTGGTCGTAGTGGTAGGGCTGCCGTTTCAACAGCGGCTTCGAAGTGTTCCTCATCTTTTGAGGGCTTAGGAACAACTCGCGGCAGAAGATCAGCTTCCTGGTGCCGGAGGTTCTTTCGTGTGCCAAAGATGGCCCAGCCTCGTCGAAGTAATTTACTTCTGGGCCTGGATCCAAGCACTTATCATCAACATCATCATTGATTTCTGAAATCAAAGACCAAGTTATTCTTGTCCCATAATCATAAGTAAACAAAATTAGTTTGTTAGTGATCGTTATGTCAAACAAGCAAAATAGGAAAATAAAATGAATCGACCGAATCATTTAACTTGTGATCATTACGCTGCTCACAAGTCAAAAGTTCAGAATACATAGCATGCATACTAAAGTACTGAGCTCTTACACGGCGTAGGCAGGGTTAAGAAAACTCTGCCCAGCCACTCAGCAGTTCCTCGGTATGGGCCCCTACCGAGGAAATTAACACTACACCGGGGGCAAGGCGCATGTAATCCCCCGGTGACTCTCCGTATTACAGAAAGCTTTCACATCGGGGGCGAAGGAGTTTGTAGTCCCCCGATGACTCTTCGCAACGCGAAAAGCTTTCACGTTGAGGGAAAAGGAGTTTGTACTCCCCCAACGACTCTCTGTAACACGGAAAGCTTTCACATCGGGGGCGAAGGAGTTTGTAGTCCCCCGATGACTCTTCGCAACGCGAAAAGCTTTCACGTTGAGGGAAAAGGAGTTTGTACTCCCCCAACGACTCTCTGTAACACGGAAAGCTTTCACATCGGGGGCGAAGGAGTTTGTAGTCCCCCGATGACTCTTCGCAACGCGAAAAGCTTTCACGTTGAGGGAAAAGGAGTTTGTACTCCCCCAACGACTCTCCGTTACACGGAAAGCTTTCACATCGAGGGCGAAGGCGCTTGTACTCCCCCGATGACTCTTCGCAGACCGAAAAGCTTTCAACACGAACGAACCAAGGTACTAATCTGAAACAGGGTGTTAAAAGGGTGAACAAGCACCTTCAAGGAACATCGCACATGTTTCAGGGGTCCATTCACCTATCCAAGGGACCATGTACTGAGCAGCTTCATAAGTAGTCTTCCCGTAAGACCCAACAAGTAGTTTAAGTTTGTACCGATAGTTAGGAAGAATTTTTACCACTAGCATTTACCACCTTATGGGGCATCTGCATACTAGGATCCAGTTCATCCTTGGACTGGGGACGAACTTAATAACAAAGAACAGGTGGAATTCTCGTGGAGGCCTACGGTTCTCATTTACCACAACGTCTTGATGAACCTCATGCTTTTTCAACCGTTCGGTCGTCCTTTGTATGAGTATTTCTCGTTTTGCCTCTCGAGGGCTGTCAAGAAATAGGGTACAAGGTAAAAATTCATCAGAGACACTTTGTGAACCATGACTGACTATACAAGAAACTAAACTGAACGAGGAAAGAAGCACGCGTGAAATGTATTCTGTTCTATGACTAAAAAGAGACACATTGACAATCGTTACTTGTCAATTACTCAGCCAAAAAAGTCGTTACTTAGCCAAATCACAGCACAAATTGTCAAGAGACGTATACTTAACTAGTGAGACAGAAGCACGGTGTGAAGCCTATCCCGAGCAAGTAAGCAGCGCGACTTGATGTTTTATTCGCTCCCAGGGACAGATACTCAACGTGAAGCAGTATAGCAGCAGTATGCGTGCAGCGCGCGCACGGCGGCCGCACCAGCGGTAGCCTCTTCAGCGGCACCCGCCTGCAGTGGCCGCAGCGCCAACCGCGCAAGCGGCAGACGCGTGCAGCGCGCGCACGGCAGCCGCACCAGCGGTAGCCTCTTCAGCGGCACCCGCCTGCAGCGCCCGCGGCTACAACCGCGCAAGCGGCAGCCGCGTGCAGCGCGCGCACGTCAGCCGCACCAGCGGTAGCCTCTTCAGCGGCACCCGCCTGCAGTGGCCGCAGCACCAACCGCGCAAGCGGCAGACGCGTGCTGCGCCCGCACGCCAGCCGCACCAGCGGTAGCCTCTTCAGCGGGACCCGCCTGCAGTGGCCGCAGCGCCAACCGCGCCAGCAGCAGCCGCGTGCAGCGCGCGCACGGCAGCCGCACCAGCGGTAGCCTCTTCAGCGGCACCCGCCTGCAGTGGCCGCAGCGCCAACCGCGCAAGCGGCAGCCGCGTGCAGCGCGCGCACGGCAGCCGCACCAGCGGTAGCCTCTTCAGCGGCACCCGCCTGCAGTGGCCGCAGCGCCAACCGCGCAAGCGGCAGACGCGTGCAGCACGCGCACGGCAGCCGCACTAGCGGTAGCCTCTTCAGCGGCAGCCGTCTGCAGTGGCCGCAGCGCCAACCGCGCAAGCGGCAGCCGCGTGCAGCGCGCGCACGGCAGCCGCACCAGCGGTAGCCTCTTCAGCGGCACCCGCCTGCAGTGGCCGCAGCGCCAACCGCGCAAGTGGCAGACGCGTGCAGCGCGCGCACGGCAGCCGCACTAGCGGTAGCCTCTTCAGCGGCAGCCGTCTGCAGTGGCCGCAGCGCCAACCGCGCAAGCAGCAGCCGCGTGCAGCGCCCGCACGGCAGCCGCACCAGCGGTAGCCTCTTCAGCGGCACCGGCCTGCAGTGGCCGCAGCACCAGCCGCGCAAGCGGCAGCCGCGTGCAGCGCCCGCACGGCAGCTGCACCAGCGGTAGCCTCTTCAGCGGCACCCGCCTGCAGTGGCCGCAGCGCCAACCGCGCAAGCGGCAGCCGCGTGCAGTGCGTGCACGGCAGCCGCACCAGCGGTAGCCTCTTCAGCGGCACCCGCCTGCAGTGGCTGCAGCGCCAACCGCGCAAGCGGCACCCGCCTGCAGTGGCCGCAGCGCCAACCGCGCAAGCGGCAGCCGCGCGCAGCGCCCGCACGGCAATCGCGCCACCAGCAGCCACGCCAAGACACAAGAGAAGAAACGTTTAATAGGAGTTGAGCTTACTCTCTCTTTCTTCTTTGTCACGGCTAAGCAGGTACGGCTTTTGAGGAAAGCAACCCTGAGTACATACTTTCAAATAATACCCAACAGAACGCACAAACTGCCGGTTTTGATGGTTGCCTAGCATGCCCGCTACGTTGTCTTCGACTAAAATGACATAAGTTGAACTTTGATCTTACCAGAGCTCGGTATCACCTGACCTTGACTTTTATTTTACCCAAAGTGCTCAGTTTTTTTCACCAGAATACAATTCCGAAATCACACAAAGTAGAATTAACAGTTCCCTGAAAAAACCTGATGGGACCAACCCCGTATCTAAATCATTTTTAAAAAATCTAAACAATCTATCGAAACCAGCTTTTTCTTCACTAAGAGAATTGACAAGTTTTCATATTTCACAAGCCTACGAAATTCCAAAACCAAATCGAGGCATTGCGACGCTGGTCATTTTGCAACGAAATTCAAGGTTGCTTATGTTACGCGTTACCTTTGTTTACTTTGTTTTACTTTGGGATCCCGGTTATAAGCACGTTTAGGATTTAAACGCGTGTCAAGTATGTCAGTTGGCTTTCGCAGAAAGGCAGACGAATTCACCACGAAAAACAATGCCTGTCTTATAAGTTAAACTTCACAGCAACTATTTATGGGCAACATACTTGGCTTCTGTTATTATTTTTCACAAAATGTTTAATGCAAAACCTACACAGCAAAAATGTTACATGTAGGGTAGTTTTGTTCGAGCTGTGTTCCTAGCCCCGAACAAAACGATCGCGATGTCTAGCTATTGCAGACAAAATAGCTCGTGTTTGCAATAAAATAACCCCATGTACGATGGGCACAAACGAAAAATGTAAAAGTAATGGATAGCTCTCACCAACATTCTGAAGAAGTGTACTGCATCAGCAATGCAGTCTGTTACCGTGACGTGGTCTGCCACAGACCATTTACCAGCCTCTTTTGGTGCTTAGTGCTGCTGAGCGCAACGAGGCTTGCTGACAGTGGCGATTCCTGCTGAGTAGCCGGCATCTCAAAGGTGACAGGTGACAATGCCCACAGAACAGGTGCGAGGCCTGCTGCGGGCGGCATGCCCACCGGTCAGACGGCGAGGCCTGCGGGTTGCGGGAACTTGACGCACTCGGAGCGTTTGCTGCATGAGCATCGCGCGTAAGAGCTATGACGCCGTTCACGGGATCGGGATCGACCCATTCCTCACTTGTTTATTACACACGAGGCAAAATCCAAACAAAATCTCCACAGCAACACAAAAAACCCCAAAAGTGGGTACTTAATCGCAACTTTGCACTTCACGAACACTTGGACAAAATGTAATCAAACCGAATATTGATTTTAAAATTCACAAAATACATAAACCAACGTTAAAGTGAGCACGGTGTTCTATCCCACTTCTGATATTAGCTATCAGAAGCAGGTTTACTTAAAAAAGAATACACGTGGTAATAACCTAAACTTATTTAATTATTACAAATTTATGATTTAACACAATAATCAAAAATACCGACATTCAGGACTTCAACATAATAACAATCTATTAGAATGCAAACTGACAAGAGGTCCGCTCCGTGCAAAGGTTCGAGAAAGACTTCCGGATCGACGTGCTTGCACCGCCTTATATACTTTTCAACCGCCAGTCTTCTAATAATATATTAAGGGGGGTTCCATACAGTACGGAACCCTTTGTGCGCGAGTCCGGCTCGCACTTGGCCGATTCTTTAGTATATCAACGGATCTAGCTTTATTAAATCTATCATCTATGTATTGTACCTACCTACCGACATCTCTTAAGTAATAGAATAGATCTCCTGCCGGATGAGTGATTTTAAATCTTATAAAAAATTCAATAAGTACTTACTCGTAAAATAATGAAAATCCATAAATAAAATAGTAAACTTTTTTTAGAGATTAAGTGAGTATAATGCATTAGATGGTACGGAAAAACTTACTGATTCTGACACTGTGTCATGTGTGAAGTCGCTCAACAACTAAATACGCCATCGATGAACAAAAATGTATCCGATATAATTATAAATTATAACGGACCAGTAAAAAAGTATTAAAAAAACACCTCTTTTTATTTAAACAAGCCTTAACTGAACCAGTAGGTACTCGACAAAACGAAACGAGCCGAAACTCGATAGAGTTGCGTCGTTTCATTACAGAGTTCCTATGACCACCTTCCAGCTCCATCATCAGACCCTGGTTACCATTGAAAGACACGATTTACACATGTATGCAAAATTTCAGCTCAATCAATAACCGGGAAGGGGATCAAATTTAACTTGCAAGATTTGATTACAGACCGACAGACAGACAACGGGACAGGTGAAACTAAATAAAAGCTTATAAAACGGAGACCACGTATGAACCGGTCGTTACCCAGCTTATTTCAGATATTTCAACACTTCATATTATAGCCATACCTATTTCTATTAGGTACTTATTATTTTTCTATGATTTAATAGCATAAATCGGGGAATTACTTATTTAGTGCATTAGATGTTATCATAACATGTTAAATCAAAATTGGCGCCCAACGCGGGCAATTTATGTTTTCGATAAATCATCATAGGTACTAATTTTAGTTTGACAAGGTGTTCGTTAGCGATCATCGAAGTTAAGCAACGTTCAGAACGGTCAGTCGTCGGAGGGGTGACCGCGGTTGGCGCGACCGTGGCTCAGATGACACGTTAAATTGTAGGTCCCGGTGGTTTTAACCGTTTAGCCATGTCAGAGACCTTCAGGCGGCTTAAAAACTCTGACACTAGGGCTAGCCAGCCGGCCTATACGAACTTACATCACTCAGACCAAATAAAAAACCAAGACAGTGTTGCGAGGAATTTGATGAGGATCGTTGAGAATATAAACGATGAATAAAATAAATAACATTTATTTTAAAGCATTCAGACAGAATATTTTTGTATCGTAATTTTTGACAAGACTGTTTAGTACGGTTTCCTTAGATACACAAAAACATAAGAAACCTTCTTTAACATCCTCCCTTTTTGTGTAGTTAAGTAAACTAACATCAGGCAGGATTACAAACAGCCTAAACCTATTCGATCCATAATGGAAACAAGTGACGGCCTGCTGAGAGGCTTTGTCAAGAAATCTGCATTTTGCAGGTTTGCCCCCACATGCTTGACTTCGAGTGTTCCATCTGCAACTTGTTCTCTTACATAGAAGTGCCTTATTGCTTTGTGCTTTGTTCTTCTATGCATTTCCGGATTCTGAGCAAGTTTTACTGCCGCATCATTATCGACTTGCAAAATCGGAATTTGCTTTAGAGTAGAAATCTCACTGAATAGTCTTTGTAACCATACTATTTCGCGTGCAGCTTCACTTGCTGAAACTATTTCGCTTTCTGTCGTAGAGATAGCTACTGAACTCTGTTTTCGACTCGTTTCAAAGATTCAGGAGGTATACATTCTTCAAAAAGGTTTCTGTACTTTCATTACCTTCCTCCCTTACATCGTGAATCTTTTGATTGCTTTCTTCTCTTATAACAGGCCTCAACGGAATATCCTCCCTTGCAACAGAATTCGATGGCATTCGTAGACTAATTTCAATTTCAGAATCTTCCTGAGCTTTTGGCAATTCTGAATTCTGTTTTACATTACTCTTACCGATTTCTGACTCAAGAAATTTTACGTCTCTTGAATGTACCAACGAACATCCATTTTTGCTGAAATTCAAAAATCGATATCCATCATCACCGTCATAGCCGATCAATATACATCTTTCAGCTTTCTTGTCTAGCTTTTTACGCTTCTGCTTGGGAACATGGGCGTAGCATGGACTTCCGATGATTTTAAGGTGGCTTATCTTTGGCTTTTTCTTATACCACAGTTCGTATGGAGATTTACCTTCTACGGGAGTACGTCCTGTTCTGTTGAGTACATACGCTGCTGTACTTACGAGCTCTGCCCAACAAGCGGTTGGCAACTCTTCGTGTGCATACATCATCGCACGAACGGCTTCGACTAATGTTCTATTTTCTCTTTCGCTACAGCCGTTTTGCTCAGGCGTATATGGCATGATCAATCTTTGATTTATGCCATATTTTTGTAGTATTAATCGAGTTTTCTCATTATCGAACTCTCCGCCGTTATCGCTTAATAGTTCTTTGATGACATGACCAGCTACCTTGCTTTCTTCTAACATCAGTTGAAGGTTTGAGTGGACTTCAGACTTCTGTTTCATGAAGTATACATAACGGTACTTGCTGAAGTCATCTTTAAATAGAACGAAATAACGATATCCTTTGTACGAGAACGGAAATGGACCACACACGTCTGAGTGCATGATCTCTCCAGGTACTTCTGCTCTAACTCTAGTTCCGAATGGTTGTCTATGCATTTTACCGAAGCTACATCCTTCACAAAACTCTGTGTTGTTACTTTCTACCTTTATCCCTAGTTCTCTTTCGATAACTTTCTTCACATGGAGTTTGCTTTGATGAGCTAATCTCTCATGGTAAAGTTGTAATAAATCTTGACTTGTCGTAATCGCATTGACTTCAACGGAAGTTTGTGGCATTATATTTTTTACGTTAAGTTTAAATAATCCACCTCTCTTCTTTCGTTCACCTGTGACTTTAACGACGCCATTAGATTTCAATCTGCAGAACTCTGGTTCTGATTCAAAAGTGCTTCCCGGTAATCTGTCCTGTGCTGACAGTAACGAGAACAAATTTTTCTGTAGTGATGGTACACACCATACATAGCATAATATTATGTATCCTTTTCGATCACCAACCAAAGCTTCTAGTTTGATGTCACCTTTACCAGTGGCAATCACTTTCTCGCCATTCGCCGTCGTCACAGTATTCGGTTTGTCGAAGCTCTTAAACGTTTGGAACAGATCTCTTCTGAAGGTGACGTGACTAGTTGCCCCACTATCTAAATACCAACTTTCTTTATCTGGGTACAAGTCTGTGTCAACAATCAATAAGCCTGTATTTGTAACGATGTTGGCGTTTGAACTAGGCTTGGGTGGTCTTCCATCACTCAACCACTTTTTGCATTTACGTACTTTATGTCCCTCTAATCCGCAATAATTACATTTTACCTTGTTATTGCTGATCATTTTGTCGTTCCTATTCTTTGAAGTATTTACTACTAGAGCTTTATTACTCTCGCTATTGGATGAAGAAGCTTGCGTCTCAACATTTCGTTCAAAGGCGCAGAGTTGTGATGTTAATCTTTCTATTGTCCTTTCCTTTTTAGACATCAACAGCCAACTGGATTTAAACGTGAGGTATTCTTCCGGCAAAGTATCTAAAATCTTGCATATAAGAAGTACCTCTGGCAGTTCATTGTTTCCAAGCTTTGTAACTTCTTTGTTTAAATTAAACCAAATGTTCTGTAGCTTTGAAAGGTGCATTGCCATGTTGTCGTCCGTTTTCTTCTTGTACTCGAAGAATTTAAGGCAGTTGTCATAGACTAAGTCATCACCGTCTCCGTCATACAGCCTCTTGAGCTCATCCCATACTTCTTTAGAAGTCTCAAAACGCATGATTCTTTGGACGATTTCATCTGACATATTGCTCGTGAGAATGACCAAAATTGTGCTATCTAGCTCTAGATACTCTTGTGGAGCAGTATCATCAGCCTTCTTGCTGGTTGAACGTGGAAATCTTCCTTCTAATATGTCTAGGGCTTTGGGGATCCCTTTTAACATCATAGTAATTTTGTATTTCCATACTGACCAGTTAGTGCCATCCAAGTCACCGATCTTGAATTTCATAATCTCAGGTTTGGTTGCCATGTCGATTTTTCGCACTTTATTTTTTGCACAAAATTTCTTCTCAATTTAAAATTTTTATTTACATCGAATCTATTCTTCAACCACGCGAAATGCTACCATGTTGCGAGGAATTTGATGAGGATCGTTGAGAATATAAACGATGAATAAAATAAATAACATTTATTTTAAAGCATTCAGACAGAATATTTTTGTATCGTAATTTTTGACAAGACTGTTTAGTACGGTTTCCTTAGATACACAAAAACATAAGAAACCTTCTTTAACAGACAGAACTTCGTGAACAGACAAGTGAGGGCGGTTTTTTATATGTGGTGAGTGCGTCGGTGTTGCGACGCCATAGTACGAGCCAAGGCTTAGTTTCCTTGTGCGTATTTGTGTGTGTGATTGTGCCTGTACACGGCGAGGCTTACTTTTGCCGGCTTCTCATTTTTTGTTCACAACATTCTGTCTTTATTTGGTCAGACCAAATACTTACTTACTTATACTAATTTTAAAATGGTTGTTTTTAATGATTTGTTTTACTGTCTATTTTGTTTCAGTAAACAAAGCAATAGAAAACAAGATATCTGACATCGACGACTTACCGGACGACTCTCTAGCCGACGCCGACTTGAAAGAACATAACATCATCGATAGCGTCACCTACCTGTATGGGTTCAACAACTGCCATGGGGTCAGGAACGAATGGATGATCCTGGTAAGTGGTTCTACTTTTATATTCTTTATTTTTCGACTGACTAAGAAAACAAAACGTTTTAACAAAAGGTCCCTAATTTGTCTCTTAGTCAAAGACCTTTTACTTACGAGTATAACTAGACTGTGCACGAATGACAGTAAACACGGACTAAGCGAGAGGGTTCCATAGTAGCGGTGTCTCTGTCAACGTTAGACGTCTTTAAGACGTTAGACAAGGACACAGCCTCTTGAACGGACCCTCTTGCTCCAACCGATTTCGCCTAACTACAACTTGTTAAGGAAATAGCTACCTTAAAGCTAAGTAATTAGATCTCATTTTGACTGATCAAAAATATTGGTGCACTGTCTAGTTAATAAGTACAAGGTCTTTGCTCTTAGTTGATAACCAACTTGCAACGCCACCTATCTGAACGTCTATGAAACGAGTGCGTTGATAAATAATAATTGATATCTTCTGGCTGATTGTCTCGATCAGTGCGTAAAATTCTTTTTTCCCTTTTACAGATAAACTTGTCATTTCAAGTTTACGAAAGCTCATTTAGCGGTCATGAAAAGGTAGCGTTTACGAGTTACGTAAATTATACTTAAGTTCGAAAAGAAATTTTTGAATGAGATTTTACATAATTTTGTTGTTAACATAATTTAGTATTTATGTACCTAATTTTGACTATTAAAAGGTGTGTTGTCCTCAGATCTTCATAACAAGTGGCATCGCAGTAGTACTAGTTGGTGGCGCCGTCTTGTGGCTAATGTGGAGCGGCACCGCAGCGGAATTCCGCCGCAGCAGCAAACTGTACCCGATCAACGTCAACCTCTGCTGCTGTTTGTGCGCCTGCACACTTATTTACATCCAGGCTGTTATGGTAACGTATCTTACCAATCTCTGCTGAACATAGACCTAACTAGAAAAGGAGATTAGAACACATCTCTCTTTACTGGCCCTGTGCAGTTTGCTCTACACGCATACGCATATTTCTCTTCTCTTCTTACGCTCTCGCAGCAGCAGTATCTGAAAACTGCTCTTGCTACTCTAACAGTCAATTGATAAATTCTGGGATATTTTCCCTTCATTTTTGGCGGGAGTATGGCTGTGGAGTCGAGCTGATACTCTTTTCCAAGTCTAGACTCCTCGCGAGTGCCCTGGATACGCGCGAGAGCGAACGGCTTCTCTCAGCTCCCTCTCTAGCTGGCGACATCTTAGATTGATGATCATCATCTAAGTCAATATTGCCTACCAGGGAGTACCAAGTACGAACGTATAGTCCTCCTGCTCGACTAAATATATTTCCTATGCGATGTCAACCGTAGCTCTCGCAGCAGTAGCAGAATACAGCACTTGGGACTCTAACAGTCAATATGTCCTTCCTGGGTGTCTTGCGACTCTTAACAGCCAATATTTCCTTTCAGGGAGTATCAAGCCCGTCACAATGTGAGCGTATAGCCCTGCTGCTCCACTACACGCATATTTCTTGCGCGATGTGGATCGTGGCTCTGGCAGCGGCAGTCGCAGAGTACTGCGCCTGCGATTCCATGCTGCCTTTGAAGTATAACTACCTGCTCGCGTATGGCGTACCCGCAGTAGTTGTTATGGTAAGTAACTGAAGTAATAATTATGTAAATTGTTTATTTGTTGTGAGAAAAAACATGATGTATAGCAAACGCGGATCCAGACGAACCGAACGGTAGCAAGAGCCATCGGTTGGTTAAGTAAGTGACACAATGGAACAGTCTCTGGTGCCATGCCCATATCCTAACTATCCTACTAATATTATAAACGCGAAAGTTTGTATGTGTGGATGTTTGTTACTCTTTCACGCACAAACGGCTGAACCGATTTGTATAAAATTCGGTATGAAGTGGCTTAGGCCTTGGATTAACACATAGGCTACGAGTACTTTGCCTACTTTTTATCTCGGGCTAACGCGGGTACACCGCGGGGCGCAGCTAGTTACCCATAAAAGTGTATTTGCTCCTCCATTCAAAGAGATCTGCGTTGGACTAGGGTGTCAAAACCTACACAATATAAGATATTTCGCTGGTTATGAGGGGGAGTGACGTGTGATTTTCTTCCATACATCACACCGATTCCTGCCTTGTAGAGCATTATGTAGTCGTATGCGCGATTTAGACTTTGGCGTTAGTTTGTGTAATTATTCCGACAGATTTCGCGCCAAGTACGCATTATTTTCACTAAGCATTTACATATATATCTCAAACAAAATGACTTTGGAGAAAGAAGTTATTTTAAAAGTAAAATGCGGGTGAATTTAGATTTCTCAATTTCTAAATAAATGAGTAAAACATGCAATGAAAAATGACATGATAATCGATTTTAGATTTCCTTTGAGTATTGTATTTATACTAACTTTATTTAAATGGGAATAAAGAAAGCGATTAACAAACTTTGGGTTACCGTAACGTATGGCATTTTATTATTTCTTTCAGTTTAACTACGCTCTATCAATGGAGCACTACGAGACCAAGCACTACTGCTGGATGTCGATAGAGAAGGGCATGGTGATGGGGTTCATGGTGCCAGCCATGGTGCTCATCCTCATCAACACCGCCATCATCATCCTCGGCCTGCAGAGCGTCAACAAGAAGCAGGCCGAGATACTCACCGCCAAGATACAGGTAACACACCGCATAATCTCTGATAGTTTACTGTTGAACATAGTAACCCAACTCTCAAGAGTGATTGGGCCATACGTTGTGAGCATACGGGTTAGAGGTTCCTCCTTCTCAGGTCATTTGGTCACTGCTGGGCTTCGTGATGTCCCGCTTCTGAATATGGAACACATATGATATGAAGATACCTACTACTTCATATCATATGTGTTTCCATGGCGGTCTTCCGCTTGGTGTGTAGCGTCAGATATCGTCTGGGTCTTTTCTACTTTCTAGCTTTCCGGTTACCATTCGTTTTTCCGGGTTATCTGAGGGCTTATGCACGATGTACCTGAAGTACCTATAGTAAAAATATTTGCAGACAAATTCTTGAGAGTCACTTTGTTACTTAAGATCTATCAAAATTAAGATATTATTGTTAAATGAGCCGTCCACGGGATACGCAAAGAGAAAAGAAAAGGCTGACGATAATGATGTAAAACATTGTTGTCAACACCTTAGATACCAATCAAAGTATTTTTCAGGAACTAGTTGACCACCACATTGCGAACTGGCCCAAAAACGAGCATCCAGACCACACGGAAGATAAGAACGGAAGCATCGACACCCTCGACAATATCTACACTCCGGGCAGCAGCCGGAAGAACACGGACAGCTCCGAGACTCTGGATAAGGAGAACTACTTGAGCGAAGATGACTGTCATTATCCTAATTTGGCCAATGTTGAGAATGGGACTGAGGTAAGTATTTGTTTTTAACTGAATAAAAAATGGGGATAAACATATTGAACCATGTTTTGATAACAGTTCTAAAATTATTTACCTATATAGTAAATTTTAAATCATCCTTGTTTATCACTCAGATAGGTATATACACTTTACATGGACTCTATGTCTTGGAAGCGAAATTGGAATACAGAATACCAACCTCAAATGTCGATCTTTTTCTCCCAGCAAATCTTCCGATTCAAAACTTTAAGAGACCGCTTTTTACGTTGCTATTAAATTTACGCTGGGGCCTCTGTAATCTGGCTTAACTACTTATCTTATTCTAGGCTCAGACACTCTCCGTCTAACCACAAAAGTTTTACGCACGTTTTCAGCACAAATTGTACAGTTAAACAGTATTTAAAGCGTGCTTAAATCTTTTGTGGTAGGGCGGCCTATGTATCTGAACTTAGGACGAAGATCATTTCGAGAACGAGTTAAAGAATGAAGCTCCAAAATAACCCTGACCTTTTGTCCTCAGCAAACCTTCCAATCCAAGGCCCTCCAAGACAAGGGCCTGCTCAACCTATTATACATGGATTCCATGTCTTGGAAACTAACTTGGAACACTGAAGGCAACGAGCTGAAGACCTACCTGAATCTCTGCCTGGTGTTAGAGCCATTCTTCGCGGTCAACTGGGTGATGGGCGTGGTGGCGATAGAAAACGCGGCGCATTGGTCCACTCCCGCTGTTTATTTGATACTCGTCGTAGCTATGGTAAGATCCCACACACCACACTAAATGTATAAAATTTTAAATCGTTTGCAAATTGTTTTATTAAATTGTTTTTAAATTTTTCACCCACAAACTGGACAGTTGTGATTAGGACCTCGGGATCGCGGTGGAAACAAATTATTCCTGTCTGTTTTATTGAATTGTATGTCAGACAGTTAATTTGATTCAATTAAAATTTAACCACGAATAAAACATTCATGGTCAAATTTTAATTTATATCAGCAGCAGGATAAGTATCTAAGCCACTGATTCTACCAGGTACTTTTGGAAATATTGCTCTTAGTACTTCTTCGTGATAGAACACAGTAAGAGTGACTTTTTTGCCTACTGACACTGCCCACTTCCTTGACCAACTTGAAAATAAACATTACTAAAAAGTTAATGTAAATATAATATAGCATAGGAATTCATAGGATCATCCATTAATAAAGGAGCTCATTCCAGTCAAGATGTGCGGCGCGATAAACTTCATTTGTACGATGCAGACTTCGGTGCTAGTGTCGCAGTCGCAATAGGATAGATGGCGTTGCAAGTGACAAAAAAGCACGTTCATTATTTCAAAGTCGATTCAATAGTAACATATTGTAACAACTAACTTCGCTACATGCGGCGCCACCAACTACGCGCGCCCGTCAGCCAATCACAGGCCGAGGCCTGCATTACACAATTTACATGTTATAAGTATGTTTTATAGCCGAAGAAGGTACGTACTTATCTACATTTACATAGGTTTTAAGAGGGCATTTTGCTTATTTTCCAGTACATATACCTGACAGCGACAATATGCACGACGCTGCCAATCGTGCGCCAGAAGAGTATCACCCAGCCGTGCTGCGAGAGCGTCGTCACCGAACCCGATCTCACTCGGACCAGGTGAATATTCACACACACACACAAAAACACACATACAAAATACACTTCATCTTAATAAAACTACCTACAGACAACTATTTTCTTCCTTTAGACAGAAACACTGACGCATCCCATCGCTGAGCCGTCCAGATCACAAACTTTTCTCTCAACAGAACTACAAACAGCATCCATTTCCGAATCCAACCATCTGACACACTTTCCTCTAGTCAAAAGAACAGATGGTATCCCAATACTGCACTATAAATTTTGACATTACTGTTATACTTTCCAATAGAACCACAAACCAACCATAGACAACATAAACAAAAAAATACTTTAACAAAATTCCACTTCTGAACCACCTGGCACATTGACTCCCAGAACCACCGACATGCGACAGCATCCCATTGCTAGTTTTTCCTCTTTATATTCCAGTTCTTGTCTCTTGAGTGAACAACAGACAGGATCCATTTCTGAATCATTTGACATTGGCTCCCCACAAAACCACAGAAAGTATCACTTCTGAACCTGTCTATAATTGACACATTTCCAACAACAAAAACAAACAAATATAAAACAAAATCCCACTTCTGAACCGTGTAAATGACACTTTTCCAACAGAACCACGGACAGCATCCCGCTGCTGGACCCGTCGCTCCAGCAGCCGAGCGTGACGCCCGCGCCCGCCGACACCATCAGCACCATCAGCATTTAACTAGAGCCCTCCGTGCCCACACTCACACTGCACCTGATACACTAGCGATTAGACTCGCGTCTAACTTCATGGCGGTTGTGAAGTACTCTACAAGACGCGCAGAACGCCTCCGCTCCTGCTGATACATTTTAAAACTGCGCAGAGACTCGCCTCGTGTTCTGAGCGTGGGCGTAGATAAGGGAGGCACGGGTGGCCATTGCCCACCCCAGAAAACTTGAAAGTCAGTATTGTTATATTTTCCTGAGGTCGGAAAAAGTAAGCAGTTGCCAATTCCCTAGAGAAAAATTCAACTACCTACCAATAATTCCGAGCCGCTATTAAGTTGGAATCTAATGTGTGGTTTGATTTGACGTCAATGGCTTTAAGTTCATGGAATATGTTTTTTTTTTATAACATGCTAGTGGTGTGCTGCGGTGTGATCAGAAAAGTAATGAAATAGCGTGTGAGGTGTCATGGTGACAGAGTACGTGGCTAAACGGTTAAAACAACCGGGAAAGGAAAGTGAAAACTGCTGAAAAAGTTAAATCACCCTAGTGATTGTATGTACATATTGTGTCTAACTCAACGGCACTTTTGAACACTAAAGCTGAGTCTACATTACCAACATCCGGCTGTAAAAAATGTTACACTGTGTAACAAACTGAAAGAGACAGTGCGACATAAAAAGGTTAATAAATAAATGAGGGCGCCACCGTCGATCTTATTGTCAGCATTTTATTTTGCATCATTTTGTTCATGATAACAATGTTTTCCCGTTCAATTCACAAATAACACAATACAAGAAAATTAACAATGATTGATAGCTCAGGCAGAGATTCCAGCAAGATGTCTTTTTAGTTCCCGAAAAAATAGTTTCTACCCTTTTATGTCGCACTGTTTATGGTATGTATCGGTAAAGGCGCGGTTCCATCGGAGAACATGTCCGGCACAGTTGGCAAAATGATAGCGGAAACTGTGAATTTGAGTTGTCTGATAATTTGTCCGTCTCCGCTGAGACACGTTTGTGCTCAACAGTGTACGTTTATGCAGAAAAACAGGTAAATCTGGTGGAACCACGTTCTTATATGGACTCAGCCTAATAGTATAATAATCGGTCAAGTGCGAGTTGGACTTGCGCACGAAGGGTTCCGTGCCTTATGGGAGCTCCCATAAGGCAATATTTTAATAATTTATTTCCTACTTACAACTAATTATTCTGTGAATATTTCAAGCGTCTCCCTATTATAAAATACATAGGGCGAAAAACGGAAAAAAAACAGATTTGTTGTGTGGGAGCCGCCCTTAATTTTTTTTTCTGTTTTTAGTATTTGTTGTTATAGCGGCAACAGAAATACATCATCTGTGAAAATTGCAACTTTCTAGCTATCGCGGTTCATGAGATACAGCCTGGTGACAGACAGACAGACGGACAGCGGAGTCTTAGTAATAGGGTCTCGTTTTTACCCTTTGGGTACGGAACCCTAAAAATGGTCTCTGAATAGTAAAAGAGTGTAACATTTGGCATCTATTTTTGATGCAGCACTGGAGTGTAGTTTCATTAAATAAGTATTTCATTTTACGAGATTTTCCCGTGAGACTTATGGGCACTAAACGCTAGTCTGGGATTTCATAACACATAAGAGAATGTAGGTACCTATAGGGCGAAAATTCCTTGGCGGATGTGAAGTTAGCTACAAGCTGAACGAAACCCAATCCTCGTGCATCTTTTATGTGAGCTTTAGTCAGAATTGGGTTTTTATAATACATCGCTTATACAGGGTTATTTCTAATCAATTAGCATCCTTTTATTCTGTACATCAAAACTAACAACTTTTGTTCTGCGACTTTTGTCAAAACTCAAAAAAAAAACGGTCGTTCCATACATTATAAGCCCGATTACAGAGGCGCCAGCGTAAATTTAATAACAACGTAAAAAACGTTCTCTCTATCGAATGCCAAAAGTGAAAAAGAAACAGAACAATGCGATTTAGCTAATTTAACTACGATGGCGCCTCTGTAATTGGGCTTTTTGTCGAGGGCTAACGATATTTTTCCACGGAACCACAACTTTTTTTTTGAGAATTAATATAAGTCGTAGAACAAAAGTTGTTAGTTTTGATGTACAGAATAAGCCCCTAAAAGGATGCTAATTGATTAGAAATAACCCTGTATTTTATAACTACATCATCTTTACGAATACCTAGCCGATTAAAAATCACCAAGTATAAGCAGGAGTACCTAAATCCATGATTTAAAAAAAATCTTAGCATGTTGTGAAATATTCTAAAAGATATAAGTTTTAACTCTAACCTTAGCGTTTCAACATATCTCTTCCATAATAGTTCTATAAATAACATTTTAAAATAAAGATTTATTCTAAAATTTTAACTTTTAACGTTGCCTATAAAATTTAGAGTAAATTGTAGTTAATGAAAGAATATAATGAATTTGATTAATTTTATCGTCCTATCCATATAAAACTGTCGTAATGGTCTTTGAATTTTTCCACATTTTTATCTCTCTAGTTGTAATAGCTCTGTGGATTTTTAGTTGGTTAAATTGGTTAAAGTTAACCTTTTGGAAGTCAATGTCACCTATTCTTGACCAGTATTTCCTCAGAGGTATTTCTCGGGCGCAAACTATTGCGCAAGTAAAAAAAAAGGCCCCAGTAGGCCAAGCATGCGACCACGTAAAGAACTCTTTGCGATGTGTAAAAAAGTGACAGATATATACTTCGACATAACTCTTTTGCGTTCTGACACGTCTAAAGAAATATTGCGTGGTGCGCATCTTAGTCCGGCTGGTCAAAATAGACAAAAAAAAAAATAGTTTCTTCACTTACTAATCAAAATTATTAATATTATTAGTACCTACGGATATTTTCTAGAATGCCATTGTACTTATCATTATGAGCCACTTTTACTGTAGGTCTGTACCTAACACCAATCCCGAAATCATGTAAAAAATTAGATGTTCCTTACATTTTGTCGAAAATCGATGGTTTTCTAAATAACAGCTGATTGTTTTGATTTCGTGGTTGGTCACATAGTAAAAGTTAGTCATAATGATGAATATAATGTGTCTTGATATTCTACAATATTTATAGATTTACGACTGTCATATAAGACCATTATAAGTTGAAAATTGTAATGAGCATTACGATAGTTTTACATAGATATGGCGAAATAAAATAAGACTTTAATGGGAAGTATACTTACACCACGGAATCTTATCTCCGATCCCTAAAACCCGTGCAGCTAAAAAAAAACATAATTCAATGAAAAAATCAGCACAAAATACATCTACAGTATTATAAAAATCATAAATTATAAATATATGTCACTTTCATGTAAGAATTCATAGATTTTGGACTTTTCTACTATCTTTTGAGACTTTCTTAAGTCTACTGGTCTTACTAATTACTATAACTATTTGTGGTATTACGGGTCGTAACGATGCCTACATTATAACAAGGAACTTGTACTACCTATTTTATTGTAAGTTAAAACTTGATAAATGTATAACTTTAAGGTTGAAGTGTAATATAAATAAATACTTAGGTTTAAAAAAACAAAGTTGCAAGCAGACAGCAACATATTATGTATAGATAAGAATTGTATTCTGTAGAATCGATCAACGTGATATTAAAATTATTCCCAAGACATGTGTTAAATAAATGTTGAGTTATATAGTTTGGAATAGTTACTCCATGTTTTGTCTTTTACAAGTGAATTAAAATTGTCCAGGTAAGAAAAAGACAAAACATGGAGTAACTCCAAAGTAACTGCGTTTATTGATATGGCTGCCAATCTTTGTCGTTGTGGATAACTCAATGATGTTAGGTCATTATCGTACGAAGGTATTCAACCTGGACATTTTATTTGTCCCACGCGTGGTGTTTTAAGAATATTTTGCGTTAATAAATATTTCAATTCGTGACCGAAGGACTTGAACCTGCAATAACTGTCTAGCCGCTTTGCCTGAAAGTTCTGGTAAACATTTTGTTTACCAGAAAAAGATTCTTCATCCTAAACTGTTGGGCAACGGATAAGTGTTGCATGTTGAATGCATCGTTTCATTATGGTTGCCTTTTTCATGGGATTGATCATCAAATGAATATATAATATAATTTAAATGATGACAAGTTTTAGATGCGTAAGTAAATCATAATAGTAATATGTAAATTAATTTGACTTTATGTATATTGCGATAAAGAAAGCAATTTTCGGTGCGAGCACACGCCAGCGTGTTAGATAATATACTAATTTTAAACGCTGGCAACCCTAGCCGCGTAAACAACTGTACAAAAGAGCTCTGTGTATTTTAATTACAAAACAGTGAAATAAACAAGTGTTTGTGGCAAAATTACATTAAAACAACAAGATAAATAACCTCCAAACATTCGCCGCCTCTTGGACGCTGGTGAGATGAACAACCACTGATATTTTCGCACCATTTTATCACTTCACCGACAGAAAATTAACTTTAACATGGACCGTTGGACAATTTGAATAGTATTTAGAACTCATTGTTTTGTATTTTGGCAATAATTTACATTAACGAAGACTCACTGATGTTCTGCACTGACATTTTATTGACATATCTGACAGCGACGTTTAACCGGACAAAAGTGACTTTGACATAACAAAAGCACAGATTTAATCGAGTTCGTTCAAAAACTTATCACAACAATAAAGCCATTCACACACAACACGACACAATTCGATTTTGTAAACACCATGGACTCGGAAAATGTTACATTTCGACCATTGAAAAAATGTAGCTCACTAAATAACATATCAAGTTCAACAATGTTAGAAAATACAATATTAAGTCTTCCTGATAACACTTTAGATGAAAGTTGTACATACGCAGAACTCAGTAAACAAATCAATAAATTAAATATAGATTTACAATCAGCCAATCAAGAAATAGATAATTTGTGTTCCGAAAATTACCGTCTACAGTTTGAAAATGATAATCTGAAAAAAATAGTAGTGAGATATAAAAAAATAGGATTTGTTGGTAGCCCGATCACTACACGAAAAAGATTACGCCCAGTAATGACAAATCAAGACAAACCAGATGTAACCCCTAAGCGTATCTGTTTAACAAATGAAATGAGTAATCAGAAAAGAACAGAGGTACAACTTGATATAAAATCCCACAATGAAACATCATCTCAACATACAAAAACTAGCACTCAACTCTCTACACCTTTGAGTACTGTTTATAATGAACGAAAAGAGCACACCAAGGTAGCTATAGAAAGCGTGCACGGTAAAGAACTAAATTTCAGTCCTGAGGACTCATCCAAAACAAGCTTGAAAGATGAAGATTGCAAATTATTAAGTTCACAACAAAATCCCACACAAAACCATCGCAATGCTGCAATTAAAATTTCAAAGAAACTTAGCGTGCTAAAAAATAATACATTCAAGAAGAGTACATCAGATGAAAGAACTATCAACAGAATTTTAATATTAGGCGATGAGCAAAGTCAGCACACACGTCAAACTTTACAGCAATTATTAGGAGACGGATATGAGGTGAAGTGCCTGTGGAAACCGGGTGCTCGGCTAGAAGATATAATAAAAGTGACTGGATATGAAATTGAAAATTACACAAAAAATGATTGCGTTGTTCTATTAATAGGAACAAACGATTCTGTTCCTTACCAGTTTCAATATAATCTGCATTCTTGGTTAAGTAAAGTTTCTAATACAAATGTTATTATTCCTGAAATTCTGTATAACAAGAATCTTAGAGAAGAAAAACTGAACTACGAGTTAAAACTTATATGTAATCAATATTTTCACGTAACTTACATAGACATGTTCTATAACAAAATTCGTCCTCGTAGACACGAATTCTGTATAAACATTTGTAGATGTGTATTAAAAGAAATTGTACATATTGCTTATAAAAATAATCTAACACGCCACCACATTGTCAACCAAACAATTAACACAAATGAGAGAAAAATACAAACATTACGCTTCAATGACAAACTTGTGCAGACTGGCAATAACAATAACTGTAGCTTAGTGAATAGGGTGGACAATAGCACACAAACATGCGAAGAGCCTAGCCTGGCTGGTGATGAGACATCTGAAATTGTAGACAACAGAAATTTTTTTCGTATATAAAGAAATTCGCGTCATGCACCAAAATATAGATGGGCTTCTAAATAAATCCGATTTGCTTACGGCTAACTTACAGTCTATGGAACGTAATGAAGGTATGGTAGATGTTTTGTGTATAACGGAGCATAACATGAAAAATAACGATGTAAACCTGCTAAAGCTTTCAAATTATACTGTTGGTTCTTCCTATTGTAGAAATAGTAGACACGGCGGAGCCTGTGTGTTAATTCGCAACACTCACAGATTTAAACCTATTCCCCAATTACAAAGGTTTTGTATTGAGGGTACCATTGAATGTTCTGGAATTGAACTTATTGACCATAAAATCATAATTATATGCGTATATAGGCCTCCGAAAAGAAAAACATGCTATATAGACTCATTTTTCAACAACCTAAACTCACTATTGCAGGAATTTAGCTTTGGCAAGAAAAAGGTGATATTGTGTGGGGATTTTAATTTTAATTTACTGACTGAAACTAAGCAAGTCACTGAATTTAAAGAATTAGCGAGTTCCTTTAATCTGAAATTTTCAATTAACGAGCCAACTAGGATAGTAAGTGGTACTTGTTTGGACAACATTTTATTTAACGTGAGGGGGTGTAGGGGAAAAGTTATTGAACTCGCTATGTCAGATCATACAGCGCAATTGCTAGTCTGCCCAGTGAAACCTAGTTACGCAATCAAATACTGGCATATAACACGACGCGACTACTGTCAAGAAAATATCGACAAATTCAAAGAATGCATTAATGCCCTTAGCTTTTCTGACATAATTCAACAGACTGACCCCAATATTGCATTTAATGACTTTTACGATCTATTTACATTATTTTATGACCTATGCTTTCCATGGCATAGAATAAAAATAACAGCACAACAACGGCCAAAATGGGTTACGCCAGGCGTTAGAAAGTGTTGTAAACGTAAGCGTAGTTTACTCTGGGAATACAGAAAACATCGTAGCTCAGAAAATAAACGCAAATTTAAAGACTTGGCATCTAGACTAAAAAAAGTTATGAAACTCACCCAAAGGGCACAAAATGATAACTTCATACATAAAGCTACAAATAAAAGTAAAGCGATGTGGAAAGTAATTAATGGTGCACAAAGACAAGCCCCAAATGAGACAATAGAATTAAAAACAAATGGTAAACTAGTAAAAAATCCTTTAGAAGTTGCAAACTTGTTTAACGATTTTTTCGTAAACCAAGTGCAAAATAACCCGTCACAATCAAAAAATAATCCCACAAATAAAGAAACAGATTCTTTTTCTAATGCTAAATCACTATTTATGGCCCCCACTGTACCACAAGATATTAAAAAGATAATTATGTCCCTAAAGAATACTCAGAGCACAGGCTATGATGGTATTTCTACGGTTATTCTGAAGCATGTATCAGATTCCATTTCACATGTGCTAAGCCACATCATAAATCTATGCATTTCTAATGGTATTTTTCCGGAAAATCTCAAAAAAACTATAATTAAACCACTATTTAAGAAAAATGATAAAAGTGACTTAAATTGCTACAGGCCAATAGCCTTAGTGCCAACACTATCTAAAATATTCGAAAAAGTTATTTATAACAGCCTTTATAGTTTTTTTGAGCAAAATAATCTGTTTGCAAAAGAACAAATCGGATTTCGTAAAAAGAAATCAATAAATCAAGCCATTTATAAGTTCCTTGACATTGTTATGAAAAGTTTGGACAGGAAGATTCCTGCTTGCGCACTATACATGGACTTGACCAAGGCGTTTGACCATGTAAATCATGCTACACTATTAAAAAAACTGTATAAATATGGTGTAAGAGGCAATGTTTATGATTTAATAAAATCATACCTGTCAAATCGGAAGCAATGCACTCAGATTACAAAGATTTGCCCAAAACAAAAAAAAGAGATTACTTATACATCCAACTACAAAACGGTTAAACATGGTGTGCCGCAAGGAAGTGTGTTGGGTCCACTTCTGTTTATCATCTACATAAATGATCTTCCAGCTGTAACGACTCACCCCACCGTTCTATTTGCAGATGACAGCACTGTACTATTCACAGGGCGGGATACTTTAGAAATAAGGAATGAAATTAATAAAACACTAGAGAATGTAATAAAATGGATGGAATTGAACAATTTGAAAGTAAACCTTAGTAAGACATTTATAATGACATTCAGAAATAAAGTTAATAAATTGCAAAATTTGGACATAAATTATTTAGGACATACAGTAAAATCTATTGAAACAACGAAATTTTTAGGTTTAGATATTGACTGCCGTTTGACCTGGAAGAGTCACGTGCAAAATACTATCAACAAACTTAATCAATATTCGTATGCCATGTATATGCTTTCAAAGTCTGTAAATAGTGCGACCGTACTCACTGCATACAATGGATATGTCTCTTCATCACTTAGGTATGGTATAATATTTTGGGGCAATAGCACCAAAAGTGAAGATGCGTTCAAAGCGCAAAAGAAGTGCATAAGGGCCATCTGCAATTTGGGACAAAGAGACAGTTGTAAGCCACATTTTCAACGTTTAAAAATTTTAACTCTTCCTTGTCTATACATATATGAATGCGTAATGTTTGTACGAAACAATTTACATTTGTACAACAACTTGCAATCGAAGCGGCACAAACATAAATTGGCTATGCCTAGGAATCAATCATCATTACTTAATAAAAGTGTAGTATGTATGTTACCTATGATTTATAATAATTTACCTAAATATTTAATTGACATAGAATCAGAACACATTTTCAAGAATAAACTTAAATGTTTTCTTCAGGAAAAAGCGTACTATGACATAAATGAATATTTGAATGAAAATTTTTAATTTGATTTGCAGTATTATTTTATTTTTGACATTATATTTTGACATTTATCATTGACATAGCATAGTATTCTTGACATTTATTTTTGACATAGTATTCTTGACATTTATTATTGACATAGTATTCTTGACATAAAAGGTATTCTTGACATTTGATGCATTTTGATGGCTTAATATGTTTTGTAACAACGGTAATTATTATTCAGACATGATTATTACTCTTGTGTGTTTGCTGTGTTTGGTTGTTGAAATTTCAGATCTCATTTCTTGTTTTATTTTAGTGTTATGACTTCATCTACTGCAAAAGTTATTATCACCTGTACTTATATTCCCTTGTTTCTCTCTTTTTTGCATACCTAACGGTCGAATATGGCGTTCATTTTGTTGTATTTTTTACCATCCTGTTTTTTCTGTACCCATATGCGCAAATAAATGTTTATGAATTATGAATTATGAATTTTCATGGAACTACAAGTAATGTTTGCAAAACGAGAGATCATTCAATTTCATTGTGATTGTTAATTGATAGTGTGCAGAACTGTTGAATTGAGAATTTTAATAAATGTTTGAGCAATTTATGTCAGCTTTTATTTCGTAAAAAATATATTACTCCATACATTGCCTATTGTCTTACCTACTTCACGGATATTCCAAACTAAATAAGCGCCACACAAATCGGCGGATGGGAAGTTATGCGCAGAGCACTGTGCAAAAGCCGAAATATAGGTATGCGCGGGAGCCAGAGAGACTCGCGCCTGGGCACACCCGCCCGCCAACCTCATGCCTCCCGCGCGCTCCCTACGCATTGTGCACACATGCGCAATAATTAGCGAATCACGGCGAAGTGTCATCTGCGGCTAACTTCTCTTTGTGTGGCGCAGTTATAATTAACCGTAATAATATATACGATTTGCAACACCCTTAGACAGGGTTATAATATGTACGAATGTATTTTACTTGATTATACTAGACATAATTATATAACAACTGTATATTTTAATAAATAAATTAGTATACCTGTGAGGCTGTGAGATTACCAGCGTAGTATTTTTTCCATTCTTTACAGTCAGTTATAGTAGGTATAGGCCGAATCAACCTTTTGAATTCAAATTCAAAATTAATTTATTGACAAAAACAATATTGTGATAAGCAGCATATAAAGGAATCGAAGGTTATAAATAATACCTAGTAGATTATGTACCAAGAGAACCAAGTGGTGTCTTACGTCACGGGCGACAATTGGACCCTGAGCGTAGCGAGGGACTCTATGGCTAACTCCCGAGCGCGGCGAGGGTGTTTTAAGTTAATAAAATTATTTAGAGTTCTGAGTGAAGCGAGGGGTTCAAGTCGCCCAAGACGAAGACAAACTTGGTTCTAGAGGTCCATACTCTACTTTTCATACATCCTACGAGAAAATATAACCCCAAGAATATGAGTAACATACTTACGTCATATATTCACTCAATGCAGGTACTCATTAGGCAACTCGGTATTTTTCACAATAAATTAAAACAAATTAGAATGTACCTACGAAATTTCATAGAATCGCACACAATTTAAAATAAAAAAAGAATATAAATACTTACTACATCCTTACATAGTATAAAATAAAGTCGCTATTTTTGTCTGTATGCTTAAATCTTTAAAACTACGCAACGGATTTTGATGCGGTTTTTTTTAATGGATAGAGTGATTCAAGAGGAAGGTTTATATGTATAATACACCTGTGCGAAGCCGGGACGGGTCGCTAGTGAAAAAATAAGACCATGGCCAGCTCGATTATCATAGCCTAACACGGGCATTGCAAAGAGATTTTATTCTATGAAATCGAACTGATACGGGCACCAAAGAGGTTTTATTCTGTGAAGTCAAGTAGAACCTCCTTACAATGCCAGTTGCCGTACAATGTAAAGAGGTTATATTTGATTTTGCAAAATGAAACCTATTTACGATGTCCTTAAATGTTCTAAGTTGACAGATTTTCATACGAATTAGACGTTCCAAATTTAAATCACTTTAACCCCTAGGGAGTTTAAAACAAATTATCGACCTGCCATAGCCCTCGAGATTGTGTTGATAAGGACTCGTTTTACGTTGAGATTCTATGACATATAATGGGTCATTTTCGAGCAGGTGGTATGAAAAATAATATACATGACCTGCTACTATGATTATCTTGACCTTCGGATTACTAAACTAAGCTTAGTTTGTCTTAGAAATCCCTGCTTCGCTCAAAAATTTACAAAAAGTTTGTTTCACCACATCAAAATCCGTTGCGTAGTTTTAAATATATAAGCACACATGGGGACAGACAGCGGGAAGAGACTGTTTTATACTATGTAGTGATAACATAATTTGTTAGTTTTGTTTTTAAAATCGTTTTAAATATCAATTGCTGTGAAATTAGCTACAAATTGCGCGAAATCCAATCCTCGAGCAGCTATTATGTGAGCTTCAGTCAGGATTGGGTTTTGCGCAGCGTGTGGCTAACTTCACAGCCGCCATGTAGTTTGATTCGGCCTTAAGCTTTTACTTACTATTCAATACCACAGAAAATTGACCTTTTGTAAAAATACATGTCAGTGACGTGATAATTTTTTTTTTTTTAAATATTGGAGACATCTTACACACGGTCTCTGACCCCAAACTAAGCAAAGCTTGTGATATGGCTGCCAGAGACTGATATACTACATATATTATACATATTTTAAATACATAAATAACAGCCAGACACAGAGCAAACACCTATGTTCATCACATAAATGCTTGCCCTGGATGGGGATCGAACCCACGCCTCTGTGATCCAGAAGTCAGGTTCACTAACCACTGAGCCACCGAGGCAGTCGAGGCAGAGAGAAATAGCGGAGATTTGCGCAGCTTGTAGCTAACTTCTTACGACACTGTAGGCCGAATCATGTAACTTGGCGTCTGTGATGTTAGCTACAAGCTGCGGATACCCCAATCCTGACTGAAGCTCACTTAACAGCTGCGCGAGGATTGGAGTATCCGCAGCTGTACCTAACATCACAGCCGTCAAGATATCTGATTAGGCCTATATTTGACTGCCTCGGTGGCTGAGTGGTTAGTGACCCTGACTTCTGGATCAAAAGGGGCGTGGGTTCGATCCCCACCCAGGCATTTATGCTAGCATTTTTGTGGTGAACATAGGTGTTTGCTGTGTCTGGGTGTTATTTACGTACTATATTTATATAAGTATTTAAAATATGTATATGTAGTATATCAGTCTCTGTCAACCATAACCATAATGTTTACTTTTTGACTTGTAATAAATGGTGTTATGAATAAATGACTATATCACAAGCTTTGCTTAGTTTGGGGCCAGAGACCGTGTGTAAGATGTCCCACAATATTTATTTATATTCAGTTAGATCCGACCTATAACAGCCACGCCCTATAACTGTTCTGATAATAAAACGTGCGAGTCAACAATTTACCCTATCGCACACCAACAAGGAAAAGCATAATAAAACGAGCAATATTCACTTAAATCGAGTGTATTCCTGGATAAACTGGTTACAAAATACTTAACCGACATCTCGGCATCACCGCAAGCGCGTAAGTAACAACGAAATCCGCGATCGTATAAAACTTTACCTAATACAAAAGCCATCCGGCGTACTGCAAAGAAACGAGCCGATTTTGAGCTTAACTTACTCTTTAGTTATAGGAAAAAAATATATAATAATAATTAGTATAATTTAAATTATTACATTAGATTCCTTATCGCTATAGGTCGTCACGTCCGTGTAGACTATGTGGGACGACGAAGCAGGAATTGCGATATAGAGGCCCGCGATCGTCGAATACTGACTAAGCTCGGGGGTGGGCTCCCGCGGAGACCGCGGGCCGTAGCGGTAAATGCTGTTACTGGCGGTCGGTGGCGCGGAGTTTCTCTTCCACCGCTTCTTGGGAAGCCTCCGACAGGTCGGTCGCCTGGATGTACTTCTGGACGCCGACAAGAGACTTCTTGAGTGCGTCGAAAGAGCTGTGGACAAGGGGATACAATACATAAGTACTAGTAGTTCTCCAAACAGTAGACCTCGCGGCACATCTCTTTAACTGAATCTTCCATAATCTAATATGCCTAATATCTCTACTCGCTCTGGACCGATTTGGTTCATACTTCCAAATTTTGCTAGTATTTATATATATATATTAAACGATCTTTCCAAACATCAAAATCGGATCATGATTAGTACGACAGTAAAATTCCTCCCTTATTTAGGGAAAAACTAATAATATCCGTAATCGAAAATCCCCGTCGACAAATACAATCCATTAATATACATGTATGTGTATAAAACCTGTGTACTGTGTAAGTTTCGTCGAGATTAGTTTCAAAATTCGGCCTGTAGAGGAGAATCAACATTCGGACAGAAGTGAGAAAATCGTCGAGTTAAATGGAGACTTCACTCACTTCGTTCGCTCAGTCATTAAGTTTTCGTAATAGAATACATAAGTGGCGCAGTATTTCAAGAATCAGTGTGCATATTTTGTTGATTACTTTTTTTTCATTTTTAACCGTCTTCCAAACAGCAGGAGGTTCTATGTTCGTCTGTATGTAATTTTTTTGTGTATGTTCATCGATAATTTTGTCAATTGTGAACCGAATCGAAAAATTCTTTTTTAGTTCGAAAGGGTTCGTTTATACTCCCGTTTTTGAAAAATCAACAATAATGTAAACAATTTGAGCGAAATGTTAGGATTTTGTACATAATGGAAGGCAGTTTTGATATTTTTTGCGAAAAATATTTATATAACTTAGTTTACTGTACACCTGTAATGTAATTTTGATATGTTTTGATAGAGAAACATCCGCAGTAGGTAGACGAACCAAAGTAAGCCTACATAACATCAGCAGAAGAAGCAGAAGTTTTGGAATCTTACGAGGCCTTTGTTCAGCAGTGGTTATTTCGCTGACATCATTCTTTATCATTACAGACTATATCGGGAGACATTCATGTTCGGTCTTGAAACTATTTCTGCAACTAAAATTTTGCGAAACAATAATGTTGAAAAGGTCAACCAGTACGTTCTCTAAAACTATTGTGGTAATAAATCACAGTACACTAGTGTATGCACAATAAACCTAATTGTCGCGGCCAAATGCATAAAACCTTGTCTTTAACATTGTACATTATTAACAATGCTGCGTACAGAAACATCATCACCCTAAAAACGGCTCCAAAATGTATTTCCAGCAATTTTATAAATAAATTAATACTAGAGGACATCTTACACACGGTCTCTGACCCAAAACTAAGCAAAGCTTGTGATATGACTGCCAGAGACTGATATACTACATATACATATTTTAAAATTTAAACACATGCTTTTATAAATAGTACCTAATTAACACACAAACACAGAGCAAACACCTATGTTCATCACATAAATACTTGCCCTGGATGGGACTCACATCGAACCCACGCCTCTTTGACCTGGAAGTCAGGGTCACTAACTACTGAGCTACTGAGCCACCGAGGCAGTTTCAAAGGACCTGAATACCTTAGTCATTGATTTTTTTTTTTTAATAAATAACTAGCTGACCCGGTAAACTTCATTTCACCATCTGTCAACTGTCAATGACAACTTTTACATGCAGGAACATTTTGTATGGGAAAATTAAATTCACGTTTTTACTATTTTACTCCCAACATTTTTCTATTTTCTTCAATTCAATCATTTATTTGCAACATATGTAGTTATTACATGCAGTTCACAAGTGACATGTTTTAGACAGTTATATACATATGACCCTATAAGGGTGTGGCAAATTTACAAAATCAAACAATTTTAAAAGTTACAAATTACAACAAATTATTTTGATACATATCCCAATTGTTAATAATTTAATAATGTCAATAATTATTTAAATTCATTACCTATAATAAATTGTGTCATGCTTATTCATTTAAATATTCATTAATAGTATAATATGCTTTTTCAATTAAAAATTTCTTTAATCTAAATTTGAATGTCATATCACATTCCGATTCTTTTATATTTTTAGGTAGTTTATTATAGATATCTATTCTTTTAACAAAAATACTTTTACTAAATAGAGCTTTCCTAACTTTAGGCACTCGTAGCGTATTTTTGTGTCGTTTCGACTTCAAAGTTTCAAAGTTATCTAAATTATTCCGTACAAGAAGAACCAAAGATTCTTACCGTTTATACCTTCCCTTAGCTTCCACGGATATTTCAAGACCAAAATTAGCCAAATCGGTCCAGCCGTTCTCGAGTTTTAGCGAGACTAACAACCACGATTCATTTTTATATTTATAGATAGATAGATGATAGATGATAATATTGTTTTTCGTTAAAAATGGTACAATCGACTTTAATATTTGCAATTCGTACTAAATTCAAATAGTTCGCTCGAATAGATGTATGCCACTTTTAGATTACATTTGGTATTTCAAAAACTACTCATCCGATTTCGATAAAATTTAAATGGGACCACATCTGAAGTATGATCTACCAAGAACAATAAAAAATCAAAATCGTAACATACAAAAACATGCCTACAGAGGAATTGCGGAACCTTTTTTGTTTTTTGAAATTGGTTAATTTATTGGGACAATAATGGATATTTCTCTAGGAGATGGACATGTTATTCTAGGATATCATTCTACTCGTCATTATGACAAAATTATTATACTATAGGGCTAACACTGACGTCGTGAGAATAGCTGCTCCATGCATTTTTTTCGAAAATCATGAGCTCTTTGTATAGAACAGCATTTATTTCATGATTTTAAAGTTAGTCCCATTGTAAAAGTTGGTAGTAATAATCATAAGTACTTAGATTAGAATGTTGTATTATACTCTAAACTAAAAAAAAGTCCGCCGTCAAGAAAATCCCTGTATTCCTATTTGTTCTTTGATTTTAAAAGTTTTGTTTGTCATTTTATGATAATTTAGCACAAAATAACTTCGCAGCCAGAATAGCTACTATCGGCAAAGTATTGTTATCAATCGCAAAATTATGAAATAATCTATAAGCAACATAATTTCTACATAACCTATGACGACCTTAGCGGACTTCGATGATTCACAATAAACAATCACCGATAAACGTTATCCTTATCAAACAAGTGCGAGCCATTTCTGCCTCGGCACCAGGGCCGGATTTCGAGGTGTGGAGGCCCCGGGGCAATAAAAGAGCGGAGGCCCCTTCGAGGGAGGTTATCCCAGCGCGGAAGGCTTCACCAAATCCCGCAACTATTCATCGGATACATACTCAAAGGGAATTCACTGGGCCCGCGCGGGATATTCAATTTTTTGGGCTTTTTGGCATTTACGTGTTGACTGCTCATTGTAAGTTTACAAAAACTTATTTAGCGGTCATGAATAATTAGTGTCAGTGAGGTATATATAACCAAAATAAAGGCCAGTATATGCATAAGGGTCCACTAACTAAAAACTAAGGTGAAGAAAATCAGTTAATGTACTTTTGTGCAAAAACTGACCACTAATTTGGCTTAAATGTATGTAACTCGTAAACGCTACCTATTCATGGCAGCTAAACGAGTTTTCGTAAACTTAAAATGAGCTTAACCATAAAAGACGAAAAACAATTTCGCGCTCTGACCGAGATGATCAGCCTTAAGATGATTTTATCTATAAATTCTTTCTTTAGAATAAACAAATAATACAGGATGATCTTTTCTCGAAATCTATTGTGGAGGTCCCGGGCAGGTGCCCCGGTCGCCCTCCCTTAAATCCGGCCCTGCTCGGCACGATCGTGAAGCGAAATCGCCTTATATGGTAACAAACATTGTTTTTCCTTATGTTGTGATAAACAACTAGTTTTGCGGTTGCGTATCATGACGTGAGTTTTTGAATGAAGGCTTTATCGTGACTATCGAGATCTAAATGTGATGATCTGAAAATTTTACTTAACAATGATATTGCAATAAAGTGTAATATTCTACGCGAGTACTTGTTACGCGCTTATTCGTTTTGTAATTTTAACTTGCTCTACTGGGTTGTATTGTGGGTGACTTCAGTTACTGTTTGTCTACGCATCTCCTCTGCATCTTCTCTATAAGTTAAGCACTTTTCGTAACTTATAGTCCTCAGTAGTCAATACATAAAATAAAAATATTTTTCAAGTTGTACTGTACTGTATTGTACTGTCGTAACATTCGTAGGTTTATACGACACTAGCGCTCTGCCGAATCCCGCAGTTCATAAGCGATGCACAAGCAAATAACATTTAAGCGGAAAACTAAATTAATAATTTTTATATGAAAGTAAAATTAAACAAATTTATCATAACTCGTAGAAAAAACGTTGTTGTTAAGGTTCGCGCACATTATGTCGGGCCGCAGCGGGGCGGAGCGGGCCGCGGCGCAATATTTGTATGGAAATGCGGAAAATGCGGCCAGCTGCGCCCCGGCATAGTGTGCTTTAGTTCATATAAAATACAGAGAAGCGACTTGAGCGGATTTTTGCGCTGCGATGCGGCCCGACATAATGTGCGCGATCCTTAAATGTTAGCTATGTGATCCTGCGAGATTGTTGGTGGTATAGGGTTGCTAACACAGACACACAGTCGGTTCAGCAGAATTTGTAGAGCAACAAAGGCGAAACAATGACTACACTTTTCGCGATAATTCAGCTTATACCGATCAGGTAATTATTTTCGGTACGATCGACACTATTCGGTTTTTATTCGGCCGTCGCAGACAGACAGACAGACAGACAAAACTCTTTATTCATAACCACAAACAATAATTAAACGATATGTACACACTAAGGACTAAACATGATTACAAATTGGCGGCCTTATCACCCATGGCGATTTCTTCCAGGCAACCATGCACGAATATTAACTAACGAGAACAAGAAATAGTGGCCTAAACTAGAGACAATATTAACATAGCAAACACCTGGTTGTTCAAAAAAATACTACTTAGATCTAAACTGATAAACTAAAAATAATAAACTAAACATACTTATTTAAATATTAACTACACACTAATATACCTACATATATACGTTATAATACAATACATATATCTACATATACTTACATACGTTATAAAATAGTAGCTAAGTATAGAAAAATTTAGCATAATGATTTCAGATAGTGAGCTTTAACAAGTTGTTTGAAAACATTCAAGGAAGGTGAACGCTTAATTTCTAAAGGTAAGTCATTCCACAGCCTGACTGCTTCCACTGAGAAAGA
Source organism: Hypomecis atomaria (assembly GCA_964007245.1). Taxonomy (NCBI): domain Eukaryota; kingdom Metazoa; phylum Arthropoda; class Insecta; order Lepidoptera; family Geometridae; genus Hypomecis; species Hypomecis atomaria. The sequence continues at coordinate 5,306,649 of OZ023306.1, forward strand.
AGAATCGTAGAAAGTTGTTTTATGACGAGGGAAACTAAGGGTGAGATTATCTGAAGATTTTAAGTAACGGCTCAATAGAGAGTGTCGGAAACGAAAACGCTCTCGGAGATAGGGTGGGGACGAAGGAATAAACAGAGTACTATATAGAAGGGAAAGAATATGAGCATCCCGGCGACGACGAATGGGGAGCCACTTGAGCTTAGCGCGGAACTCTGAAACATGGTCATATTTGCGCAAGCCAAATATGAACCTGATACAAACATTTTGGAGGCGCTCAAGCTTGTCCAGCAGGACTTGCGTAAGATCTAGATAACAAACGTCAGCATAATCGAGGATTGGAAGTAGAAGGGATTGTGCAAGCGCAACTTTAGTGGCAGTCGGTAAAAAGTGTCTTAACCTACGCAAGGAACCGCTAGACGCAAACATTTTGCGACTAGTCTCGGCGATCTGCGGACCCCAGGACAAACAACGATCGAAGATAATACCAAGGTTCTTAACCGTGTCACTGTAAGGAATGGTGACATCATCGAAAATCACTCGCGGAAGCGTGCCCCAGTCTATTTGACTTATCATTCGTGAGCTGCCTATTACTATAACTTGCGTTTTCGATGGATTAACACTAAGCCCAAAAGATTTACTCCAGTGCAAAATGCTGCGCAAGTCGTTATTGATCGTTTCCACTGCTTCTGAAAGCCAGCCCAGTGGTGCTTGACAGTACAACTGCAGATCATCAGCGTAAAGGTGGTAGGACGCAGAAAGAGAATGTGAAATAGTATTTATGAAAATAGCAAAAAGAAGGGGTGATAAGACGCCACCCTGAGGTACGCCAGCCGTAGTATTACACCACGAAGAGTAAGATTCTTCAAGATGAATCCTCTGCCGACGCCCATACAGGTAACTATGAAACCAGTCAACTACCGTTGGAGATATGTTCGAAGAGCGAAGAATAGCAAGAAGGATATCAAAATCTACAGAGTTAAAGGCATTGCTGAAGTCCAGGAGCGCTAACACAGTTAAATCACCATTGTCCATTCCTAGACGTATATCATCCGTGATTTTAACAAGTGCAGTAACCGTGCTATGCCCCGGACGAAAGCCAGACTGAAAAGGATTGAGAAGGTTGTTACTGATTAGGAAAGTGTTTAGCTGGTTGTGGACCAAACGTTCAAGAACTTTGGATAGGAAAGGGAGAATAGATATGGGACGATATTCGGAAAAAGATATGGGATTTGCTTTTTTAGGTAAAGGGATAATCTGAGCTTCTTTCCATAAAGATGGAAAAACACCGCTTGAAGCAGAAAAATTAAAAATGTGGCACAGGACTGGAAGTAGGTGTTCTAGAATAGGAATAATCATATTGCGGCTTATTAAATCAAGCCCAACAGCGCTCGAGGAGATTGAGAGGATGCTCTTTCTAACATCACAAGCAGTGAATTGACTAAAAACAAAAGGAGGTAGGTCAGAAGTGGTTTTATTAGAAAGACGTTTTAGTGTGCTAGTTTTGTAAGCAGTGTCCATTTCAGGAGATGCCGAAAAATGTTGGTTTAATGCATTAATATCTAAATTTTTAGGAACAGTATCTTGACGGGATTTGCCAACTCCTAAAGACCTTAGAAATTTCCACACTTTGGCTGGATCTTTATCTTCCACAGAGTCAAAGATATGGCGTCGTTGAGCGTCCCTACACACTCTATTGCACCGATTCCGCAGTTCTGTGTAGCGAGCCTTGTTAATATCATTCGGATGAGTCTTGAACTTTGTTCTGGCCGTCGCTTTTTTGTGTTTTAGCAATTTAATCTCATCAGTGAGCCATGGCGCAGGAGCATGCTTGACTTTTATAGCACGAATCGGTGCGTGGATATCAAACAATTGCATCAACAAAGAATTAAAAACTGCGACTTTGTCATCAATCGTATGAGCACTTGTTACCGGTGACCAGTCAATGTTTTTTACGTCACTCACTAAATTATCTTGGTTAATACCACTAAAATTGCGCTGCATTATTATAGTGGGCTTAACTTTAGGAGGGCGTACTTTGTACGAAAGGAAAACAAGATCATGCATCATCACAGGCCGATCGGCTTAAGTCGACAGTTGCCGAGCCGAGTGATTTTGTGCGGTAGTCGGGCGGTTTTTTAACAGACTTCATAAATGGAGGTTTTCAATTCGACTGAATGTTTTTTTATGGTATACGTTACACGATTACTCCGCCGTTTATGAACCGATTTTGATGGTTATTTTATGTTTGATAGGTCATACTTTATAAGTGATTTTTTGTCGAAATCGGCCGAGACAAATTTGGCGGAAAATAATTATTTTTCCGAACATTCGTCTACACATATTCGATTTTACCGCCCGACAATGTTGATTCGTCCGCTATGTTTGCAGCAAGCCCTACCTGCTTTCTGTTTAAGAATATAATATTTACCTAGAGTACAACATCTTCTTCTTGACCTTGGCGGTGTCGGGGCACCACGACATGAGGAAGAGCTTCTGTTTCTTGCTCGCCTCCGACGTGCCCTGGCACTGGTGCGTGTACTCGAAGTCGAACAGTCCGTATCTGGAATTACCAATTATCTTATGTCAAATACTGGCCACAACTGTTCAGCTTCAGATTGACATTATGCTCTTGTCGTCCTTAACTAAGAAAAACACAAGGACCAAATGACACACAGAGCCCACAGCTGAAATGTATACATTGGATATCATTGAAAATCGAAATTGAAAATGAAATATCTATCGCTAGTTTGTTTGGGTAAATGGTCAACAGAGCCCCATCTCCTGCTTTGCCAGACCTACAAGTTTTGTCTAAGCAGGCTTCCGATACTGATGATGATTTCTAGATTTTTTAGGGATAGTCTCGAAATCAGAGGACATCCTAAGACTGAGTTGAGACGAAGATGCTAAGCTAATGATTTCTAGGTTTTTAGGGGTAGTCTCGAAATCAGAGGACATCCTAAGACTGAGTTGAGACGAAGATGCTAAGCTAGTTACACACCTGTATTCGCCAGTGCCGTCTTTAAATACTTTAAGCATCTTCCAATAGCTTCCTTTACAAATATATTCTACCCAAGACGAAAACCTTCTCAGAAGACCTCGCACTCGGCATTGAGCTCGCCGAGGGTCTCGACGGCGATCTGCTGCTCATCACGAATGTAGCACACCACGCAGCGGTGCTTCTTGTCATTTATGATCTCCTGGTACTTGTCTCTTTCGAAAGGGAGATTTACTACTACCGATGGACATGTGCTGAGACGGCCTTCCTGTAGTTAGTACGTACCTTCAGTTGCCGGTAACACCATCCATCGCTTCTTTTGTAGTTAGGGGAAGTATTTCTATCAGAGAACATTCTAAGGCTAAGTTGATACGAAAATACTAAAGGCAGTTAGTTACACACCTGCATTTGCCGGTGTCACCTTTATTAGCAGGACCGTAAGCATCTTCCAAAAGCTTCTTTTAGTTATCTATTCCATCTTTAGTACTAAGGCTGAGATGATAACGCTAAAGCTAGGTACATACCTGCATTCTCCGGTGCCGCCCTTCTGCAGGTCTTCTAAGAAAGCCTCGTACTCAGCATTGCGCTCGCCGACGGTCTCGACATCGATCTGCTTCTCATCGCGGATGTAGAACACCACGTAGCGGTGCTTCTTGTCCTTTTTGATCTCCTCGTACGTCGTTTTGCAAGCGTCTGACACTGTCACTCCTGACGCCTGGGGAAATATAAAGATGTTGGTAAATATGAGATATCAAGATAAAGCAGGCCCTAACTTCATCAATGCGGAGGATTGTAGTCCGTAAGTCTACTGCAGAAGCGCCGGTGAAAGTCAAAGACAAAGTGCAAATACCTTCTAACTGACCTGCGATATTGAACTTCTCAAAAATACAATCGCTTAAATAATTGTTAGAAGATTGGCACGGCACCGTCGATTTTTGTTTGCAATAATTAATGATGTTTCGTCAAAAATGGCATAACCGAATTCAACCGTGTACAGAATTCAAAAAAGTTCGCACGAATCGATGTATCATCGATGTATTTAACATTTTTTTGACTTCTCATAAATTTCGATTTCGATAAAATTTAAATGGTAAACCTCTGAAGTATGATCTACCAAACAAAAAAGAATCATCGAAACCGGTTTATAATTGGGGGAGTAATCGCGTAACTTACATACAATGAAAAAACATACAGTCGAATTGAGAACCTCTTTTTCTGAAGTCGGGTAAAAATGCACATGGCAGTCGCCAGAAGCCGCTTGTTTTACGTCGGCCTTTGTGACACCCTTGTATGCGATCAGCAACGTAAAAAGTCGAAACATTCGAAACATTATGACGACATAATCGCTTTTCATAGAATGTAGTAATAACAGATCACGGTCTGATATCATCGAGCTACGTCACGACTTTGGCTCAATGTCGTCATTGACGGATATGACTAAAACATGTATTTATAACACTATTCAATAACTATTCAAAGTGAATAACAGGATATTAAGCACAAAAATTACAGCAAACACGCAATTCCATGGAAAACTGATGCCAGAAACAGACCTACTAAGGTACTCGTGTAGTACCCGTGTAGTAAACGAAATAAATATTCGTTTTTTTTTTCTTTCCATCGTTTTTCATACACAAAAGAAAATGTGGTAAGCTAGCCGACGGGCCCCCCGATGGTATGAGGATATCGTCGCTTGTGAACAACTGGACCATCATAAACAGTCTTAAATACTTAATAAATCTAAAGGAGGACGATTTTCGTAGCGGAAGATATGCAAATGTATAAGTAGCAACGAAATAGTGAAATAGAATAATTCTTTGTGGTAACTAGTTATGAAACAGTAGCAAAATTCTTTCAAAGCGAATTATGAAAAACAGTTTTAAAAATGGTCAAAACTTAATCATTGTGGAGTGGACAGGCATAATTTTGTGAATAAAACAACATAAAAATGTTTACAACTGGCAAGTTACGTGTGCAAAATGCTTGCCAGTCTCAATTGAAGAGAAATTCCCGTTTGACTTTAAACGGGAGCGGGGTATTTCAACGACTGCATTCCCGCCGTGGAATGTCTTAGATTTCAATGGCGACGTAGTTATGAATATAATTGTAGGCAGCATTATTTGGATGCCAGAAACCCTTTCTATTTAACAAGAAACCGTGGGGTTTGCTAAGACTGCTTTTCCACCAGGTAATATTATATTGTTTTAGTAGAAGGACCGACGATATAATTTTTACCGGAATGATTCAAACCACATCCAACTGGTCTTTTTGGAAATTCCTACGGGAGGCCTATTGTTTAGCAGAGGACGTCTTACGGGTTATGGATGGATGGAAATGGACTGCTAATATTGTGTAAGCAAAGCTGAAACGTCACTTTCACATCTGACGGGAAATGATTCTACAGGGTTATCCGCTTGCACTGTACTAAGCCAAAAAAGGTGATTCAGGACATCATTTTGAAGAACTTTTAATATGGGGCCAAATCGAAATTAGAGACAACTGGTTTTTTTTCTAGAATTTCGGGTTGGCCCATAGTAAAAGTTGTTCATAATGATGGTTTTAATCACCCCCTTTTGCCTTGGTACATCAGTTTTGAATAACCCTGTACATTGATATATTTATCTAACACACTGGTCATCTTCACATCTTTGCTGAATACTGAATATTCAGCTTAGATCTGGGTAAATATGTAGTTTTTGATACGCAAGAGACAATTTTCCTAAGCAATTTTTACAATTAAACACTATTAGTCATAGAAACATTTTAGTGTAATAATGACCTTCCATATAAAGGACGTCGCAGCCGTTCTTAAAAAAACCGGTACACAGACATCCGTTAAGGTCGGTTGGGGAGCGACGCCCTAAACGACTATGCGAAACATTATTTTATACATAAATAGAGAATGTTTTATACATTACTTAGCTTTATCTCATTTTTAGGGTTCCGTACCCAAAGTGAAAAACGGGACCCTATTACTAAGACTTCGATGTCCGTCTGTCCGTCTGTCACCGGGCTGTATCTCATGAACCATGATAGCTAGGCAGCTGAAATTTTCACAGATGATGTATTTCGGTTGCCGCTATAACAACAAAATAAAATAAATATTTAAGGGGGGCTCCCATACAACAAAACTGAATTTTTAGACGTTTTTCGCTCTATATTAATAATGGTATCAAGTAGATGCTTGAAATTTTCACAGAATATTTAGTTTTATATTCCCTTCAATAACAAATATTAAAATTAAAGTAAAATAAATATTTAAGGGGGGCTCCCATACAGTACGGAACCTCCGTACGCGAGTCCGACTCGTAATTGGCCGATTATTCTAACTAAATCAACCGGTACACTTCACATGTCACGGAAAATTTCTATATCTTAAATCGTGTATTTAGCTGAATCAAACTTCTTGACGGCTGTGAAGTTAGCTACACGCTGCACGATACCCAATCCTCGCCCAGCTGTTAAGTGAGCTTCACTCAGGATTGGGTTATCTGCAGCTTGTAGCTAACATCACAGCCGCCAAGTTTGATGACGCCTATACAAATGTTGCAATGGCGTAACTTTCTATACGAAATTGCTTACATTTTCAGATATCCTTTCGAAATTCCGCCCGCACAAAGCACGTGTTTCTCGTTCCCACAATCGAAATTATATCATCGAGCCATTAATAAACGCAGATATTATTGTTACGTTTATTTTTCACCAGGCAACACGCCAAAAGTTGAAATGCAAAAATAGCCCTACTTTAAAAACTCTTAAAGTCAACTTTCCGTACGATGGTTAGAATTAAAAATGCTAAATCATGTTTTATTGGTTTCTAGGAATTTTGTTCATTGTGTATTCAGACAGATTTGGTGACTCAGACTTTTCTTGGTTTAGAAATAATTTAATATGTAGAGCAATGAACGTGTTAACCTAAAAAATCTGGCATACTAGACTAGACATTTAAAAAAGTTAATTTAGATTTTGGGACTTTGAAATTCGTATAATCTTTTCACGTATTTCACTTGTCGCTTTTCTCAATTTCACGAAAATATTTTTAGAGTAAGATACGATGTTCCAGAGCAATCTTAGCCGACTGTTCTGAAGGAAAGCATTTTGGGACTTTAAATTTTCTTAAGAGGAAATCCTTGTTGAGGGGTTAGTATGGATTTATACTTTAACAGAAACGACAGTAGTTTCCAAACGGCCTCATTGGAAATCATATAGGGCTGGCCTATCAGCCGTGGACGTCTTAAGGCTGATAATGATGATGACTGGCTATGTCCAGCACCCCTAGCATAGCAAAGGGATAAAACCATTTTACCCACTTTTAATGTCAGTTGTCAATACAGTCGGTAGGTACATACTCTGTTTCCACTCCGAGAGGATAAATTGGCGGTTCTTTTGCCATGTAAGGGTGCAGGGACTGAACGTCTACTTTTGAACATAGGCCTGCCCTTGAAGGGCGTCTTCTACAAGAAATCCTGTGTTCGCAGCAAAAAGTCTGGTGCTTGTGCTAGTCTTAACGAAAGTCAGGTCAATGTGACTGGATAGAATGAAGCAGCTGGCGTAACGTTTCAATTCGAGCTATTTCCAACAAGGTCGATGCGTTTCATGCGTGTCTTGCGTAATCCGTGTAATTAGTAAAGTGCATTTATATTACAGACTATTTGGATATCTCACTTCTGATATAATATGATATGTAAGAGAAAGGAGTTGATGAGATGACGTATGAATTACAAGATTTTGCCCGCGGCTTTGCCCGCATGATATTTCGAGGCCCTACCTTACCACCCTTAATAAAGGAGGTGGAAAATAAAAAAACAAAAAAAAACGGTTTGACATTTGTTTGATTTGACAGTTCTTTTTTGACATTTCTTGGAGCGCACGCTAGAATAGCTCGCAGATGGCAGAATTTTTCCTACTTATTTAACGCAATATCATTATAATTTATAGCCTATGTGTTATTCTGATGTATAAGCTATATAATTTCAAAGTTTCATTTCAATCCGTTCAGTAGTTTTTGCGTGAAAGAGTAACAAACATCCATACATCCATCCATCCTTACAAACTTTCACGTTTATAATATTAGTAGGATGATAGAGTGAAATGTAAACGGAAACGTGCAGTGCCGACCCTACCTAGTAGAATAAGGGCAAGAAAATGATGATATAAATTATTTGAAAGAGTATTCGAGTTAACAAAGTGTGAGTAATAGATATAGTTAAACATTCGGACGGTGAATGTCATATACAAATTTTTATCGAGGAAAAATTCCTGTGGAAGCCACGGGCTTCCGGCTAAAGCTTGTAAATTTTTACATTCGTACGTGTGAATGTTTTTTAACAGTTTGGTCGTAGTGAAGAGCCAAATCAGCTTGACAACGTAGGTATTAATTTCATAATTCATAATTCATAAACATTTATTTGCGCATATGGGTACAGAAAAAACAGGATGGTAAAAAATACAACAAAATGAACGCCATATTCGACCGTTAGGTATGCAAAAAAGAGAGAAACAAGGGAATATAAGTACAGGTGATAATAACTTTTGCAGTAGATGAAGTCATAACACTAAAATAAAACAAGAAATGAGATCTGAAATTTCAACAACCAAACACAGCAAACACACAAGAGTAATAATCATGTCTGAATAATAATTACCGTTGCTACAAAACATATTAAGCCATCAAAATGCATCAAATGTCAAGAATACCTTTTATGTCGATGATAAATGTCAAGAATACTATGTCAATAATAAATGTCAAGAATACTATGTCAAAAATAAATGTCAAGAATACTATGCTATGTCAATGATAAATGTCAAAATATAATGTCAAAAATAAAATAATACTGCAAATCAAATTAAAAATTTTCATTCAAATATTCATTTATGTCATAGTACGCTTTTTCCTGAAGAAAACATTTAAGTTTATTCTTGAAAATGTGTTCTGATTCTATGTCAATTAAATATTTAGGTAAATTATTATAAATCATAGGTAACATACATACTACACTTTTATTAAGTAATGATGATTGATTCCTAGGCATAGCCAATTTATGTTTGTGCCGCTTCGATTGCAAGTTGTTGTACAAATGTAAATTGTTTCGTACAAACATTACGCATTCATATATGTATAGACAAGGAAGAGTTAAAATTTTTAAACGTTGAAAATGTGGCTTACAACTGTCTCTTTGTCCCAAATTGCAGATGGCCCTTATGCACTTCTTTTGCGCTTTGAACGCATCTTCACTTTTGGTGCTATTGCCCCAAAATATTATACCATACCTAAGTGATGAAGAGACATATCCATTGTATGCAGTGAGTACGGTCGCACTATTTACAGACTTTGAAAGCATATACATGGCATACGAATATTGATTAAGTTTGTTGATAGTATTTTGCACGTGACTCTTCCAGGTCAAACGGCAGTCAATATCTAAACCTAAAAATTTCGTTGTTTCAATAGATTTTACTGTATGTCCTAAATAATTTATGTCCAAATTTTGCAATTTATTAACTTTATTTCTGAATGTCATTATAAATGTCTTACTAAGGTTTACTTTCAAATTGTTCAATTCCATCCATTTTATTACATTCTCTAGTGTTTTATTAATTTCATTCCTTATTTCTAAAGTGTCCCGCCCTGTGAATAGTACAGTGCTGTCATCTGCAAATAGAACGGTGGGGTGAGTCGTTACAGCTGGAAGATCATTTATGTAGATGATAAACAGAAGTGGACCCAACACACTTCCTTGCGGCACACCATGTTTAACCGTTTTGTAGTTGGATGTATAAGTAATCTCTTTTTTTAGTTTTGGGCAAATCTTTGTAATCTGAGTGCATTGCTTCCGATTTGACAGGTATGATTTTATTAAATCATAAACATTGCCTCTTACACCATATTTATACAGTTTTTTTAATAGTGTAGCATGATTTACATGGTCAAACGCCTTGGTCAAGTCCATGTATAGTGCGCAAGCAGGAATCTTCCTGTCCAAACTTTTCATAACAATGTCAAGGAACTTAAAAATGGCTTGATTTATTGATTTCTTTTTACGAAATCCGATTTGTTCTTTTGCAAACAGATTATTTTGCTCAAAAAAACTATATAGGCTGTTATAAATAACTTTTTCGAATATTTTAGATAGTGTTGGCACTAAGGCTATTGGCCTGTAGCAATTTAAGTCACTTTTATCATTTTTCTTAAATAGTGGTTTAATTATAGTTTTTTTGAGATTTTCCGGAAAAATACCATTAGAAATGCATAGATTTATGATGTGGCTTAGCACATGTGAAATGGAATCTGATACATGCTTCAGAATAACCGTAGAAATACCATCATAGCCTGTGCTCTGAGTATTCTTAAGGGACATAATTATCTTTTTAATATCTTGTGGTACAGTGGGGGCCATAAATAGTGATTTAGCATTAGAAAAAGAATCTGTTTCTTTATTTGTGGGATTATTTTTTGATTGTGACGGGTTATTTTGCACTTGGTTTACGAAAAAATCGTTAAACAAGTTTGCAACTTCTAAAGGATTTTTTACTAGTTTACCATTTGTTTTTAATTCTATTGTCTCATTTGGGGCTTGTCTTTGTGCACCATTAATTACTTTCCACATCGCTTTACTTTTATTTGTAGCTTTATGTATGAAGTTATCATTTTGTGCCCTTTGGGTGAGTTTCATAACTTTTTTTAGTCTAGATGCCAAGTCTTTAAATTTGCGTTTATTTTCTGAGCTACGATGTTTTCTGTATTCCCAGAGTAAACTACGCTTACGTTTACAACACTTTCTAACGCCTGGTGTAACCCATTTTGGCCGTTGTTGTGCTGTTATTTTTATTGTATGCCATGGAAAGCATAGGTCATAAAATAATGTAAATAGATCGTAAAAGTCATTAAATGCAATATTGGGGTCAGTCTGTTGAATTATGTCAGAAAAGCTAAGGGCATTAATGCATTCTTTGAATTTGTCGATATTTTCTTGACAGTAGTCGCGTCGTGTTATATGCCAGTATTTGATTGCGTAACTAGGTTTCACTGGGCAGACTAGCAATTGCGCTGTATGATCTGACATAGCGAGTTCAATAACTTTTCCCCTACACCCCCTCACGTTAAATAAAATGTTGTCCAAACAAGTACCACTTACTATCCTAGTTGGCTCGTTAATTGAAAATTTCAGATTAAAGGAACTCGCTAATTCTTTAAATTCAGTGACTTGCTTAGTTTCAGTCAGTAAATTAAAATTAAAATCCCCACACAATATCACCTTTTTCTTGCCAAAGCTAAATTCCTGCAATAGTGAGTTTAGGTTGTTGAAAAATGAGTCTATATAGCATGTTTTTCTTTTCTGAGGCCTATATACGCATATAATTATGATTTTATGGTCAATAAGTTCAATTCCAGAACATTCAATGGTACCCTCAATACAAAACCTTTGTAATTGGGGAATAGGTTTAAATCTGTGAGTGTTGCGAATTAACACACAGGCTCCGCCGTGTCTACTATTTCTACAATAGGAAGAACCAACAGTATAATTTGAAAGCTTTAGCAGGTTTACATCGTTATTTTTCATGTTATGCTCCGTTATACACAAAACATCTACCATACCTTCATTACGTTCCATAGACTGTAAGTTAGCCGTAAGCAAATCGGATTTATTTAGAAGCCCATCTATATTTTGGTGCATGACGCGAATTTCTTTATATACGAAAAAAATTTCTGTTGTCTACAATTTCAGATGTCTCATCACCAGCCAGGCTAGGCTCTTCGCATGTTTGTGTGCTATTGTCCACCCTATTCACTAAGCTACAGTTATTGTTATTGCCAGTCTGCACAAGTTTGTCATTGAAGCGTAATGTTTGTATTTTTCTCTCATTTGTGTTAATTGTTTGGTTGACAATGTGGTGGCGTGTTAGATTATTTTTATAAGCAATATGTACAATTTCTTTTAATACACAATCTACAAATGTTTATACAGAATTCGTGTCTACGAGGACGAATTTTGTTATAGAACATGTCTATGTAAGTTACGTGAAAATATTGATTACATATAAGTTTTAACTCGTAGTTCAGTTTTTCTTCTCTAAGATTCTTGTTATACAGAATTTCAGGAATAATAACATTTGTATTAGAAACTTTACTTAACCAAGAATGCAGATTATATTGAAACTGGTAAGGAACAGAATCGTTTGTTCCTATTAATAGAACAACGCAATCATTTTTTGTGTAATTTTCAATTTCATATCCAGTCACTTTTATTATATCTTCTAGCCGAGCACCCGGTTTCCACAGGCACTTCACCTCATATCTGTCTCCTAATAATTGCTGTAAAGTTTGACGTGTGTGCTGACTTTGCTCATCGCCTAATATTAAAATTCTGTTGATAGTTCTTTCATCTGATGTACTCTTCTTGAATGTATTATTTTTTAGCACGCTAAGTTTCTTTGAAATTTTAATTGCAGCATTGCGATGGTTTTGTGTGGGATTTTGTTGTGAACTTAATAATTTGCAATCTTCATCTTTCAAGCTTGTTTTGGATGAGTCCTCAGGACTGAAATTTAGTTCTTTACCGTGCACGCTTTCTATAGCTACCTTGGTGTGCTCTTTTCGTTCATTATAAACAGTACTCAAAGGTGTAGAGAGTTGAGTGCTAGTTTTTGTATGTTGAGATGATGTTTCATTGTGGGATTTTATATCAAGTTGTACCTCTGTTCTTTTCTGATTACTCATTTCATTTGTTAAACAGATACGCTTAGGGGTTACATCTGGTTTGTCTTGATTTGTCATTACTGGGCGTAATCTTTTTCGTGTAGTGATCGGGCTACCAACAAATCCTATTTTTTTATATCTCTCTACTATTTTTTTCAGATTATCATTTTCAAACTGTAGACGGTAATTTTCGGAACACAAATTATCTATTTCTTGATTGGCTGATTGTAAATCTATATTTAATTTATTGATTTGTTTACTGAGTTCTGCGTATGTACAACTTTCATCTAAAGTGTTATCAGGAAGACTTAATATTGTATTTTCTAACATTGTTGAACTTGATATGTTATTTAGTGAGCTACATTTTTTCAATGGTCGAAATGTAACATTTTCCGAGTCCATGGTGTTTACAAAATCGAATTGTGTCGTGTTGTGTGTGAATGGCTTTATTGTTGTGATAAGTTTTTGAACGAACTCGATTAAATCTGTGCTTTTGTTATGTCAAAGTCACTTTTGTCCGGTTAAACGTCGCTGTCAGATATGTCAATAAAATGTCAGTGCAGAACATCAGTGAGTCTTCGTTAATGTAAATTATTGCCAAAATACAAAACAATGAGTTCTAAATACTATTCAAATTGTCCAACGGTCCATGTTAAAGTTAATTTTCTGTCGGTGAAGTGATAAAATGGTGCGAAAATATCAGTGGTTGTTCATCTCACCAGCGTCCAAGAGGCGGCGAATGTTTGGAGGTTATTTATCTTGTTGTTTTAATGTAATTTTGCCACAAACACTTGTTTATTTCACTGTTTTGTAATTAAAATACACAGAGCTCTTTTGTACAGTTGTTTACGCGGCTAGGGTTGCCAGCGTAGCTCGTAATTTGGTCACAAAGAACCCTTTTTTTTCTATTTTATACTAACGTATGAAATTTGATAATAAATTAGTAGTATAAAGTTTGAAAAATAGAATTTGATAATTCTTGTTTTGAATAAATATTTAGTGTATTTCCGCTCTGTCGTAGTCATATAAGTTAAGGGTACCATTCAAAATCCAAATTAAATCACAAACAAAATTAGTAAATAATCATCAAACTGTATCATGGTTCGACTATGGTTAGGCTAAGGTTAGGTCAGGCCAGAGAAAAAAAAAATTGTTAGGTTAGGCTTAGGTATGTTTACAAAATATTAATGAACCTGAAACAAAATTATAATTAATCCGTTAAAAATAATAAAAAATAATTAACCCTGTAATTTGATAACTCCATACATTTACTACTTCTCGCGGCGCGGCGAAGTTAGTTAAAACGGCAACATCTTAATAATCCCTGTTTATTTTCAATTAAAGTCCGTCTAGACCAGCGTATCTTAACCTTTTTCAAGGACCCCTTTAAATCTTAACACCCCTTAATAACCACAAATTTTCATAGATAAGACGGCGAACCTCCATACACATACACAAGTTAAGAAACGCTGGTCTAGACATTCAGAAAATGGCATAAATATATGGGTGTAACGTAACGTTCAACGACCCACGGGTCAAAAGCAGAGTTCTTATCACGACGGCAGAGAGCATTTTACCGGCTGTCTGCAGCAAAAGTTCAACAATGACTCACGCGGAATGCCTCTTATCTCCTCTTATCAAAGGTCAGAATGGCTTGAATCGTTAGTAATGAAACAGTTGCTTCATTGCGTATAATATGATTTCTTTTAAATGTCAAGGGAAGGGAATTTCAGTATTTTACTCCATTGGTACTTAAGTCGTAAACAGTGGGGGTACAAACCAGGTATTGCACTAATCAGTTCTTTGAAATTTATGGACGGATTTACACACCACTTTTCGGTGAAGGAAAACCAAACCAGGCATTGCACTAATGGGTCCAGACTCGTGGTTACACCGCTTTGTTACACCAGTGTGACTACGAGTAAACTTTTTTACTCGTGGTTACACCGAGTGGTGTAACCACAAGTAAACTAATAAAACGTAGGACTCGTGGTAACACTGCTAGTGTGGGGAAATAAAACAAATCTCTACTATATATTTTTTTTGGTGGGTAGGTGTCAAAATAACAACACCTTTGGTAAATTGCTCCACATTATTTATTGTATATTAAATATTAAACATATACTTACAAGTGATATTTATGCTTAGATGCATGAATTAGAGCACCCTGCCTGCCACTGAGTGTTTTTTCCTTTCAACTTACACTGTGAGCTGACTTTTCCACAAGCTAAGTTAAACCACACATCCTGTCATACAAAATGGACGCCCTACAACAGTCGTTTAGCGAAATGATGGAAAGCTTCCATAAGCGCCTGGATGACATTGCAGTACAGTTGCCGCATGCAACTCCACAGACTTCAGAAGGACTGGCTGCTGATTTGGAGTCATTCAAGTCTTTTGTTGTGGTGAGCTTCCGAGCAGTACAAGCACAAGTAAGCATGATGGCTCGACAGGTTGATCAGGTGGAGATGCGTTCGCGTCGCAAAATCCTCTTGCTGCATGGACTGCCAGAAGGACAGAAAGAGGACACATCTAAAGCAGTAGCGAAGGTGGTTGTCGACCGGTTGAAGTTGCCAGATTTTTCAAGTGCTGACATAAGCCGAAGTCATAGGATGGGGCGTGCTACAGGTGATAAGCCCAGGCCTATAGTGTTTAAGCTTCGAGATGTGGCCCTTCGCGACAAGATTTGGATGTCCAAAACCAAGCTGAAAGCTTCGGGTCTCACGCTGTCTGAGTTCTTGACAAAGGCGCGCCACGATGTGTTTGTGGCGGCACGACAGCGGTTCGGGATCACAAATTGCTGGACGCGCGATGGCAACGTGATCGTGTCCGGTTCTGACGGCGCCCGGCATCGAGTCAATTGCCTAGACGACCTCGCGGCACTGCAGAAGAAAATGAGCGCGGCCGGCAAGCCCTCGGTTGCCAAGCCCCCGGCCGCGGCTGCTGCGGCTGCTGTGGCCACGACCGCGGAGGTGAAAGAATCCGGGAGCAGATCAAGACGAGACAAAGCTGGTTCTAAAAAGTAACTTCCAACTAAAAACACCTCTCTATTGCATTGTTTTTCACTTTGTTTTTAAACAGGGTAGCTATACTTATTTATTATTTAGAGTTTCTTCAAATGCTACCCTATTTTATTTTTACTGTTTTTTGTATGTGTACACTCAATTATTTTATCAATTTCTCAACAAAACTCAATTGTTTTCTGTTTCTGTTTGCTGTCATAATTTAATTTAAGGAAGTGTCACTGTCACTTTCAACGTCATTACAAGTTTTTTTTTTTTTTTTTTTTTATGTTTATGACACGATACTTCTGTTTTTCAGCCAAATAGTTTAACTTATTTTAGAATACTTGATTCATTTATTGCAAATAGTTGTAATATTTTTCTGTAATTGTGTTAAATTAGCGGAACAGTGTTTTTGTATGCTCTTGTTACAACACGTAAACACTAACGGCAGGTGGACGTTTGTTTGCGTATTATTTTGTTTATTTTATTATTATTATTTAGTATTTATTAGTATTTTTAGACTATTATTATTATAGAAATTATATTTTTATTACGTAGGTTATATATAGGTACGTTATATTATGTCTCATAGTGACAATGAATATTTTTCGTGCTCATCCCTAACATCTTCCAGCGACAGTATGGACAGTTTTACTAGTTTGCCTTCCTTATCTGACTCCATTGAATCATTTGTTTCTGATGTCCCTAAGAATTTTAATGCCATCCACATAAATGCCCAGAGTATTACGGCTCATTTTCCAGAAATGCTTGCGTCATTCGTGCATCCTAACATCCATGCTATTTTAGTTTCTGAGACGTGGTTAAAACCGGTTCTCCCTTCCTCCTCAGTGGCGTTGCCAGGGTTTCGTCTCATAAGGAATGATCGGATTGGCAAGGGTGGTGGCGGTGTTGCTATATACCTCAGAACTCATATCCCTTTCTCTATCGTTAGTATGTCTGCACAACCGCCCCCATCTGATGCCGGTGAACATCTCCTTATTGAAGTCGTCCTGCATCATACCAAACTTCTTCTAGGTGTTTATTACCCTCACTCTCGAGATGTGAATTATTTCTCTTCCTTCGAAAACCTATTAGAAAACCACTGCCCCTCCTATGACCATACTATTCTTATGGGTGATTTCAATACGTGTTTACTCAAGCAAGATCATAGAACTTCAAAATTAAAGTCATTGGCATTGGCACTAAATCTCTCAATACTTCCACTCAATGCTACTCACAATCCTCCCCACTGTAATCCTTCACTTCTTGATCTTATGCTTGTATCTTCTCCAAGTCATGTTGTCAAGCACGGCCAGTGTGCGGCAGATGACTTCTCTCATCATGACCTTATCTTTCTTTCATATAAAATCCGTCCGCCTAAAGCCAAACCCAAAATTCTTTTGCAACGCAGTTTTGGTAGTATTAACATCGACAACTTGCGAAAGGATGCGCAGGAGTTGGACTGGTCTGACGTTGTGCGTGCTGCTACAATTGATGACAAAGTATTTGAGTTTAATCGCATTCTTACAAAACTGTATGACATTCATGCCCCAGTTCGTGCTATTAAAATGAAACATGCTCCATCACCGTGGCTAACTGATGAAATACGCGCCCTCATGCATAAAAAATTGGTGGCCAAAAGTAAGCTCAAGTACCGAGAATCAGATGAAAACAAGGAGAAATATACTAGGTTTCGCAACGTCTGCAATAGGGCATGTAGGGATGCACAACGCCGACATATTCACAATTCTGTAGAAAATGACAATCCAGCTCAAGTCTGGAAATTTCTTAGATCAATGGGAGTAGGTAAATCTCGCCAAGATAACATTCCTAAAAATTTAGACATCAATTTGCTGAATAAACATTTCTCTGCGTCCTCTAATTTCGAAGGACCGGTAAAAGCTGCTCTCTGAAACATCTTTCTACTCACCCTACTCCCGATTATGAATCCTTTGCATTTAGTCAATTTTCCGCTTGTGATGTTAAGAAGAGTATACAGTCAATATCCTCGAATGCTGTAGGTAGGGATGGCATAAGTCGCAAGATGATCATGCTCATACTCGATGAAGTCGCCCCTGTCATTCAACATCTCCTCAATTTCTCTGTATCCTCGAGCACATTTCCAACATCGTGGAAGGAAGCTCAAGTAACACCCCTCCCTAAAAAGCCTAATCCTGACTCGTTTTCTGATTACCGTCCCATCTCTATTCTTCCCTTCTTATCCAAAGTGCTCGAGCGGCTCATTCACCAACAACTTTCATCTTTCCTTATCAAAAACAATCTTCTTAACCCGTTCCAATCCGGCTTTCGTCCTGGTCATAGTACTACGACAGCTCTGACAAAAATCACCGACGACATTAGAGACGGCATTGGACGTTGTCATCTGACTGTGCTATCGCTGCTCGACTTTAGCAATGCATTCAACAATGTGGATTTTGACGTTTTATTGGCAATTTTACGGTCTCTTAACATATCTCCAACGGTAATTGATTGGTTTCGTACTTACCTGTTTGGTCGCCGGCAGCGAATTCGTATTGACGATTCATATTCATCTTGGTGTTCTATATTGGCTGGTGTTCCACAGGGCGGCGTTTTGTCTCCTCTTCTCTTTGCAATCTTTGTAAATTCGATTTCAAAACAGTTGACTTCTTCCTACCACCTCTATGCAGACGATTTGCAGATCTATACTCAGGCTCCTCTAGGGCAATTGCATGAGGCCATTGATACTACGAACTCTGACCTTAAGCGTATACGGGACTGGAGTAGATCATATGGCCTTTCAGTTAATCCAGCAAAAACCCAGACAATTATAATTGGGAGCTCTCGCATGATTTCGAAAATTGACTGGTTCAGACTACCTCAGGTTATCTTTGACAATATTCCTATCCCATTTAGTGACACTGTGAAAAACCTGGGAATTATTTTTGACAAACAGTTTTCTTGGGGTCCACAACTGTCTGAGGTCAGTCGAAAAATTTTTGGTTCTGCGGCGTCACTCAGACGATTGCGGAACTTTCTACCCATCACTACCAAAACTGCACTTGTAAAATCACTTCTACTTCCCATATTAGACTACGCTGATGCTTGCTATCTGGATTTAACCGAAGAGCAACTCGACAAACTGGAACGTCTACAGAATTTCTGTGTACGGTACATATTCGGTTTACGTAAATATGACCACATTTCACAATTTCGCCAAAAGCTCAACTGGTTACCTATCCGACTTCGCCGTAATTCTCACATCTTATCTTTCCTCTACAAAATTTTGTTCTTTCCTTCCACTCCTTTGTATCTCAAAGAACGCTTCGAATTTATTCAAGGTCATTCTGGTACTTTGAGATCTTCTCGTGCCTTGAAACTCAAAGTCCACTCCTCTTCCCATACCAATCTTTCCTATATGAAATCTTTCTCTGTACAATCTGTCCTGCTTTGGAATGAGCTGCCTGTAGCTATCAGGCAGGCTAAGTCTCTCCATATTTTCAATAACCTAGTTTTCAAACACTTTCTTTCACTATGTTAAATAACAAATATACGTGATATTAAATTTATTGTATGTAAATATTTTTATCCTCATTATATATTTATGTAATTGTTTATGTATGTATATTTATATTATTGAAGATGTAGTATATTATTAAAATGTGTAATTATTGTATTTAATTTGTGATAATAATTATTATTTTTCCACATTTATTTATTATACACCACCAACCACATTTATGTATTCTAATTTCTGTCCATCCAAAGGTTGCCTGGAAGAAATCGCTCAAGGCGATAAGGCCGCCCTTGTATCACCTAATTTTAAGAATATTCTGTTTTTGTTATTTAAGCTGTTTTCTTGGTGTACAATAAAGTTATATTGTATTGTATTGTATTGTATAGGTATATAAGATGACCTTGTAAACCCAGAGACTAAATCTATATTGCTCAGAATATATACTAGTACCATACTATATTTTCTTTGCTAGTACATACTACGTGTTTAACTAAATTCTAAGAATTTCCGATCCCTACTCAGCAATAAAAAAAATATGTCATTTTTTTAAGTAACAAAAATAATAATTGTAGGTCTTTTAAGAAACAAAAATAAAACAAATATGAAATATTGCGAAATATGAACAACCCGTATCCACCTGTGCGCCGGCCATTTTCGTCATTATTATAAATTCTATAGAAAAGTAACTATTATAGGAATGCATTTAATTCTTTTTGTATAAATGTTAGAGTAACATATATATATTTTAATCATTAAAAACAAAACAAACATTTTTTTTTTTATTAAAATTGAAATTATAAAGACACCTTTCTGCGAAAAATAAATACTTTACTACGTAACCGCGCACTGCGTAAGGGATCGCCAATCAGCCGCGGATCGCCGAGTCGCCTCTCTCCCGCTTCATCGTTTTTTAAATGAATCGCTTATGTGTGTGTGTAGCTAAATAATGCAGATACATATTGAAACACACGCCGATAACGGCACAGCGTCGTGATTTTAACGAACGTTCATTGCCGACACACCACACGCTCTTATAAATGCATCATTTTAAGCAACGTACTGTTCATATACTTCATGAAAGCGTTAATTTTATTGTAGTTTAAAAGAGCGCATTGTGAAAGAGCAGTGCACAAACCTACTATTCGGCGATGAAGTTTTGTCTTTATGCCTACAAATTTTGTTTTTCGCCACAAACTATTTGTGAAGTAACTAGTGGCATTTTTTATTTCGATGTTTAGGAAAATTATTTTGATAGCTTTGGAGATTGCTAGTTCAAAATCTAGATGGATCTTTTCCGGTTTCCATCCGATTTTTTTAAATTATTTTTACTATTTCTTGTTTCACTTGGTTTTCTTTGAAAAGAAGCTAAAACACTAAAAACTCTATACTACAATGTTAGTGTATACATTTTATTACCCATGACATTACTAAAGAGTTTGCAACAGCATAACATCTTGACCTTAAAAAGATTTTCAACTATCAGGCACATCACTACCTACCCAATATATTGTTTGGTCAAGCGCGATCCTTTTAGAGTAGTGTAACCACGAGTAAAAAAGTTTACTCGTAGTCACACTGGTGTAACAAAGCGGTGTAACCACGAGTCTGTACCCGCACTAATCAGTTCTTTGAAATTTATGTACGGATTTACACACCACTTTTCGGTGAAGGAAAACAATTTGACTGCGTCATACCAAAAAAATCTCATACCAAACCGCACTGGCCCAGCATAGTGGATACGCCTAATCGTGCTTCATGGATCATATTCCTATATTTATCAATGGACTAATAAAATAATCGGCCAAGTACGAGTCGAACTCTCTCACGAAGGGTTCCGTACTGTTTGGGAGCACCCCTTAAATATTCATTTTATTTTAATTTAATAATTAATTATTGAAATAAACATACAGTTAAATATTCTGTGAATATTTCAAGCATCTACCTGTCACCATTATTGATATCGATCGAAAAACGGCAAAAAAAATCAGGTTTGTTGTTTGGGAGCCCCCCTTAAATATTTATCTTTTTCTGTTTTTAGTATTTGTTGTTATAGCGGCAACAGAAATACATATTATCATCTGTGTCAACATTCTAGCTATCACCGTTCATGAGATACAGCCTGGTGACAGACAGAGAGACGGAACCCTAAAAAAGGCCGGTACAATACAGAAAAGTTATTAGCGAATTTTTAGGGCAACGCGGGATTTAAAATATATTAATGACTAGCGCAGTACTATATCACGTAGAGCTTTTCCAGAATTTTAGGTAGGCAAATTTGTCATGGGCAAACGTAACGTTAACGTCAGGCGAGTGTGTAGTTCGTCTCATCACTCAAGTCATGTAAAAAAAAACACAGGACTGATAACAAAGGACCCAAGTCAAGATCTAAGCATTTTTAGTAGCACGAAATACCTCACAAACATTCTATCATCCCATTTCAACACTCACATGAAATAATACTCCGCTGTTCTCAGACAAAGATGTATCGTTTCGTTTAGCATAGATGTGTTTGAACAGGTGGGCAGTACAGCAGAACTGAATGAATATTGTGGCAGACATGCTCCATCGGCTTGGGAGTTATCGATACATGCTGATTCGAGCTGGCATCATTACAGACATAGGGCGTCTACTGCTGGGCATATGCCTGCGTTATACAGGGTGGTTAATGTTTCTACAGGATGTTTGTCTAGTCTAGATAACAGGCATGTTCTAGGATTTCATTGTATTCATCATTAGCATCATCTTTAACCGGATACCAAACTTAAATCTCGAGAAAAAAAAAACAAACAAAAAATGTAAAAAACTTTCGATGGAACATCTGATTTCAAATGTTACCCATATCCTAAAAGATGGTCATAATGATGACTATAGGCCGAATCATACATGTCGGCGGATGTGAAGTTAATCACAAGCTGCGCAATATCCAATCCTGACCGAAGCTCACATAAAGTTGCGCGTTGATTGGATATTGCGCAGCATGTAGATTTTTTTTAAATTAAAAATAGGGCTACATTTGGCCTCCAACTCGCCTGATGGAAAGCGAAGTGGTAGCCGAAGATGGAGTATGTAGACCTAGAAGATACCTATTCACTCTTTACTTGATTCCAAGATATCCAAGTTGTCAAAACAATGACAGAAGCAGGGCATTCCAATCCCTAGCGGTCCGCATTCTAGCTAACTTCACATCCGCCGACTTGTATGATTCAGCCTATACAATGATATCCTATGATATCGCTAAGATAAATTTCCAGATCTCCAATAGGACTGTTTGTAAAAGGCTTGTTTATGGTCATCTATTCATTTTACGAGTGGACTACCTACGCGCCTGCCAGTGCCTGGACTCTGCTCTACTTTTTAACCGACTTCCAAAAAGGAGGAGGTTCTATGTTCGTCTGTATGTATTTTTTTGTGTATGTTCATCGATAATTTTGCCAATTCTGAACCGAATCGAAAAATTCTTTTTTAGTTCGAAAGGGTGGTCTCACTCCCGAGGTGGTCCTATTTCAATTTTACAGAAATCGGCTGAGCCGTTTTTGAAAAATCAACAATAATGTAAACGATTCGTGCGAAATATTCGAATTTTGTACACGATGGAAGGCGGTTTTGCCATTTTTTGCGAAAAATAATTATGAACTATCGTCTGAACAGATATTGTTACAAAGACTTTACAAGAAGACGTATAGAACAGGTGGACCGATACTGAATAACATTAGATAATAGTTACTACTGAATAAATAGATATTTTGTGTGTGTGACAGTGGACATCGGCTTGGCATTTACCGAGCTGGTCTAATTGGTTGTTTTGTCTCGGACTTGGCTAGTCCCCCATCAGATTAGATATTTTGAAACATCTTCGGTTAAATGCTGAATGAACTTTTTAAACGCTTTACGTTGTAGAACATCATCTTGCATTTGTGAATGTCTTAACCGCAACGTGCTTATTTTAAGTGAAATTATTTATGACATTCAGAGAGTTTACTTACGCCGCGTGGTTTAAATAAACTGATGGTGATATTTATTCTAATGATGATAAATTATAACGATGATATTTTTAATTGAAGTGACTTTCGCTAAAATAGAAAAATATTCGGTTTATTACCAGTGTTACATCAAAGTTTTAGAGGGCTATGCGCGGGTCTCTACGACATCTAATCAAAAATGAGGTGATCCGTATAAAAACCAAAGTAACTGATATAGTTTAGCGTTTGACAAGATGAAATGGCTGTTAGCAGGGCAAGTAGCTTGGATGATCGATAGGATGGAAAAGTTATCGATTAGAAAGCGTACCGGCAAGCGCAGTGTAGGACGTCCACCCACAACGTAGACTGACGATCTCATTGAGTCCGCAGGATCACGCTGGATTCAAGGCCTATTGTCCAGCATTGTAGGTATATCCTACGCTGTATGTGTCAGTACACGATTTTTACTTAAGAAGTTTTCGACTCTACCGGTCATCAGTCCTCCATGAAGTGCCTTGCCAAGTGGCATTTCAGCCAGCCAATCTGCTGGGCTACGCTGCCGTCCGATTTCTAAAAAACGGCTAAGTGATTTTACCAAATTTTGAGATATGGACAAAAAGGTGGGAAATGATACTTCTAGAAATTGGCAAGACGTATCGTTATTTTTTCTATATCATTGTTTTCCTTTTATTATTTCCTTTTTTTGCATGAGTACAGAAGGCTTCTACGTATTGGTGTTGCATAGAAATTGCATTTTTTGTATTTTAGTCGAGTTATCCCAATCGAATCTGTGTACATTTGCTCCACTAAAAAACGGTTGGATGAAGTGCAACCGTTTTATAGAGTTGTAAACACGCTGTAACTGGTGATGATTTGAATGGAAGCTACAGTTATAAAAAAATGCCAACCTAAATAACAGTTACGTCACTTAGCCGCCTTTTTATGTTGTAAATACTACACTATTTAAAATGCATTCCAATATCAATAAATGTTTAATGTTTTTAACGGCTTATTTAAAAACACTTTAAATTAAGATTTGTCATTATGTCTAAACTTAAACACAGTTTTGGAGAAAGAATTTTCGAAAACTGTTTTATAGTGTAGTAAATATTAGTCCCGATCGTATTATTATAATTTCACATCAGCGGCAATGTGCACTTTTTTTGCTTTTTACTAGCAGCATCCTGCGTTTGGGCCAAATGGTGATCATGATGATGATGAATCTTGGCATGTGTGTCATCCATCTATCAATCAGCCATATGACGTCTACTGCTGGACATATGCCTCCTATGTGGATCTCTAATAAGACCAATCGGAAGCGGCTTGCATTCATGTTCTGTGCCATAAGTCATCTTTGGCAACACGCGCTGGTCGAAAACTTTCGACATGAAGCACTGAAGTATGTCGGACGAGAAGACGTTACGCAATTTTCCGGACGCTGCCCAGCCGAGTTAGATTTGGCGATTGACCTCTTTCTTTAATTTGGACCTAAATGGACTACTTATGTATTATAGGGGTAGATAGACGTACGAATCAATGACTTCAAGAATCGAGTTCTTAGCTAAACCTTGGGTGGGTGCAACATGGGAATTATGAATTACACAATACGACCTTCATCTTGTCTATGTTCATTTTAAGACCCACCTGTTTAGGGAGCTGATTGAGGCCTTTGAGCATCATGTTGAGTTCTTCCATCGATTTTGCTATGACTACGATATCGCCGGCAAACCGGAGATGAGTGATGTATTCAGCAATGATATTGATGCCAAATCATTTCAAATTCTAGAAGCTTGAAGGCGTTTTCCAAAGTAGCAATAAAAAGTTTCGGAGATATTACGTCTCCCCGTCTTACACTTCTTTTTAAAGGGATAGCCTTGGAACTCTGTTCGTGTACTTGGACTGACATCGATATACCGATAGCTAATGCGGCATCGCTGAAGAGACTCAAGCACAGCCCAAGTCTCGACCGAATCAATGGCTTTCTCATAGTCCACAAACGCAAAGCAAAGTGGCAAGTTATACTCTTCGGTCTTCTGTATAACTTGCCGCAGGGTATGAATGTAGTCTACGGTGCTATAGCCTTTGCGAAACCCGGCTTGTTCAGAAGCTTGGAAGTCATCAAGCCTGCTCTCGATGACGAATACTCGAAGTCATCGAGACGGAAATTGAAATGACCCTTGAAAACCACGTATAAACATGGCTCAGAAGTAAAATAGGTTTGTAATTCTTCAATGAGGCGTTATGACTTTTTTTTGAAGAACAGCATCACCACGCTTCTTTTCCTTGCTTCTAGCGTTATGCCCAAGGAACGCATGCGTCAAGGAAGACGGTTAAAAAGCTTCTGAAAGACTATAAGTACCAGTGTTCCATCCGCTTTCAGAAGCTCTTATGTGGTACCGTCTCCACCCAACGTCTTGTTGTTCATAAGCTGAATCAAGATTATTCTAATCTCGCACAAGCTGATGTCCGGAATGTCTTCGGTGGAGTTCCAGGTCAACTTGACTCTTGGATTTTTGGCTGCGCAGGCTTAGAGACTGAAGCGTATAGCTGTCCATAGAACCTTCTGATCTCTTATATCTCGATCGTACTTAGGGTATAATCAACCTTTATTTCGCATTTCAAATCTAATTCTGTTTAGCCGTTCCAGCGTGAAAAGAACAATCATACTTTCGCATGCATTATACAAAGTTTCGCATTTAGGGTGATAATGAAACATTTAAATGTATTTTTACATGATATTTTTAGAGGACTGGAATAATTGGTACTTATCGGCATTCTGTACTAATGGCGGAAAATTCTGCGACCAAGCGCGGTGGTGGCAACTGTGTGTAGAGTTGGGTGCGTTATTAGTCCGTGCAATGTAATGTTTTTTGCTAGCTTCACGCTTATAGATAATTCTTTATTAGTTTAACCACAATTACAATACTAAAAACACACGAAAAATAAAAACACTACAAAGTTATACTAAATGGCGGAAAATAATATCGCTTCAAGCAATTTCTTCCAGGCAACCAAGCTTATAAGCTTACACAGTAAATTACAGGCGCCATTGTTATTATTGGTGTCGTGTCGTGGTTAACAATATAGTGAAATCATTGTCTTAATAAAATATAGGCAATATACCTTATCGAATAAAAATTCCTTACTTCGATCCCGCGTCCATTTTGGCGGTTACACACGCCATTTTTCCTCTCGCGGCATCCTGGCGACGAATGACGGGTGCGTAATCGGGCCGGGCAGTTGCTCGGGCGCCTTCGCACTTAAACGCTTTATAGCGTGGAAATGTCACCTAACCGTTTTCTAATATTGTTTCTACCGGCCTGCAACACTGTACACTCGCAGCTGAAGAACAGTCACCGTCTTTTAGAATTGTAAATTATAAATGTTCAGAATGGTTTATCAACAATTATTCGGTTATGTAGAGTTAGCTGTTTTATAGAATAGTTGAGGTAATAAAACCGTTTTTAAGCATTGCAGGTATTACACAGGACTGGGTTACTACAAATTACTACAAAACGTGTTAAGTCGGGTAACGGTGAAATAGTAACGCAAAGATACTTAGACGTTTTCTAAAATTGCAATCCAGAATAAATATAAAGCTTCAAACCACATGTATGCGCACTTAATAGCATTTTAGTGTTGTAAAATGCGATAACTGTGTTTAAGAATTGTAAAATAGCAAAAAGTACGTAGTTAACTGTGCACGTGGTGTCCGTAACTCAGCAACTAATAAAAAGAAAAAAATAAGACCCAGACTAGAAAAAAGAGGAAAAAATTCTGATTTTAGTAGTGTATAAAAGTCAAAATCGCAAAAATGTCACTTAGCGGTCTTTAAGCAATCGGACGGCAGTACGTCTGTAACTTTGATTTTTCTACTCTCAGATCAAATAAAAAAAATAAAGACAGAATGTTGTGAACAAACAAGTGAGGCCGGCAAAACTATGCCTCGCTGTGTGCAGATACAATTACACACACAAACTTGTACAACGAACATGTATTAAAAACCGGCCTCACTTGTCTGTTAACGACTTTCTGTCTTATTTTTTTTATTTGGTCTGAGCTTCTACTGATCTCCTCTCTATGAACAATATTATCTAACGTCCCAAGCAGCCGTTTCTTCAGAAACACCTGCCACCGTTCATCAACAGCGTGGCTTGTAAGACGTTCCATCTGTCGGCACCACTCCTACCACCGTCCTAAATGGCGTCTCCGCGTGGTCCCACCGAAATAGACAAGACATTGGCCCTACGAGGAGGCTATTTATAAACAGTGCATGAACGCGAGCGCACGTGCTTTTTATATGGTTAGAAGTATTGGTTTTTTCAACAATCAATGCGAGCTTTTATTTTCCTGAGAATCAAGATTTAACATAATTCACTTGTATGAAATATAGTTTTAACTTGGCTAGACGGGATGGACAGGGATCGGAAAATACCGCAATGCCTGAAAACCAATCTTTTTAACCAATGTGTCCTGCCTACAATGACTTATGGTGCTGAAACATGGACGCTGACAAAAGAGACTGCACAGAGTGAGAGTCGCACAAAGTGCGATGGAGCGGGCCATGCTAGGCATTATAGCTTAAGAGACCGAGTCCGTAATACGGAAATCCGACGACGGACAAAGGTTGCAGATGTTGGAAGCCGTATTGCGCGACTCAAGTGGCTCTGGGCAGGACACGTGGCCAGACGTGATGATGGAAGGTGGAGTAGAGTGGCTTCCAATAGCAGACAGGCGTTCCGTAGGCAGACCACCAGCCCGATGGGTCGACGACATCAGATCCATCGCGGGACACGCGTGGATAAGATCAGTCCGAGACGGGGCACAACTGGCACAAGGGAGAGGAGGCCTATACCCAGCAGTGGGTCGATACAGGCTGATGATGATGATGAGACGAGATGACAACAGGTGGACCAAGGCAGTCATCGAGTGGTACTCAAGGGAAGGACGGCAGACCACCAGCCCGATGGTCAGATGACGCCATCAAAGTTGTCGGGAGGCAATGGATGAGGCTAGTACAGGACAGGAAAGAATGGCAAGAAAGAAAGGAGGTCTATACTCAGCAGTGGGTGGAACAAGCTGAATAGATAGATAGTCAATATACAAAGTAGCATAGAGATTTTCAGAAAGTATAGAAGATATACCTAGATATAATCTGAAGCTTTCAAAGTCAGAGTAAATTGGTATCTCTTGAGTCGTGCTTCCTTTTCGACCACAACGCCGTTTATAGGCCGAATTCAGATTCAGATATGTTTATTGTTAAACTATGTTATTTACAATATAAAGGTTTTAAAAATAGCTTACAGTATCAACAGTTTCGCCCAAAATGGACTTACAATTTTACATTTTCAATTTACAATCAATCAATAGATCCCTGTTGTTTTAACCGATTAGCCAAGTCAGAGGCCTTCAGGCGGCCTAAAAACTCTGACACCAGGGCTAGCCAGCCGGCCTATACGAACTTACTTTTTATCAATCAATTTCAATTTAATTTTTACATTTACAAATTAAATCATCAATGAGCAATGTAGCATTTTTCACATTATTGTTGATTTATCAAAAATGACTCAGCCGATTTCGATACAATTTAAATGGGGCCAACTTCGAAATATCATTTTTCTAATAAAAAAAATTATGCGTGGTTATACATAAAAAAAATATATATATATATATACGCATCGAATTGATTACCTCCTCCGTTTCGTCGGTCAAAAATAAAACTTGCTATCAATTTGAAGCACTAAGTTTTAGCATCTAGTTTTTAAACAGGTAGGTAGGTAGCATAGCGTATTTATTTTCTGTAGAATTGAACAATGGACGGAAAGACGGCCGCGTAGGAGGCTAGCCGCTTGCAGTCGGTCCTATTGGGAATGTAATGGGGAGGTCTATGACCGACAGTGGACGTCCTACAGCTGATAATAATATCTATTGTTCCTAAAACAATTGACTAGAAAGCCTAGATAATAAAAATATTTATTTCCAAAAATGCAGCCGACTTCAATCGTACAAAATTCGAATAGTTCGCCTGAATCTCTGTATACCATTTTTAGGGTTCCGTACCCAAAGGGTAAAAACGGGACCCTATTACTAAGACTCCGGTGTCCGTCTGTCTGTCACTAGGCTGTATCTCATAAACCATTATTGCTAGAAAGCCGAATTTTTCACAGATGATGCATTTCTGTTGCCGCTATAACAACAAATACTAAAAGCAGCATAAAATAAATATTTAAGGGGGCTCCCACACAACAAACGTGTTTTTTAGTTTTTTTGCGCGCTATTAACAACGGCAAGAGAAATGGGGGTATAATGAGGTACCAACACGGTACGGAACCCTTCGTGCGCGAGACCATGTCGCACTTGGCCGATTTTTTGATTATTGTTGATTTTACTCCCTCCTGATGTAATTTCAGGTATAAAAGTTACATTACAGGTGAATGCTCACGATGAGGGATGTTTTAAGTTTTCTCACTATTATCCTAAACAACGTACGGAATAATATAAAATTCAACACGATTCCTAAAGAATAGAGAAAGAAAAATGCTACCGAATAAACATTATAATATTCCATCTGGTGATTTATCTTGCTTGTTTGGATGTACTGTACCAACCCGGCGTGGGCGAGCCAGACAGATGGATTTATTCGAGAAAATTACATGTTTTAGAAATGTTATTACTTTTAGTCTGATACATTTAGGGGTCATATTTATAAAGAACGTTGATGGAATGTAATGATGCCCTCAACCAAAGAAACAATTTTCGGTAACAGACTTAGAACAACAGTGTTGCGAAGATCTTTTTTTTGGGAAGAAGGTATATATATATATTTATCTACACTAATGTTGTAACATTCTACTTATGTTTCCAATACTTGACTTATAATGACTACTGTTATAGCGCAGACAACAAAACACTCAATTTAAGCAATTTCACATGATGTTATAATATCCACATCGATATCGTAAAATCTCATTATAACATCGCGCGCTCGCTCCTGATTGGCCCTGCGCGCGCAGCTGCGCTCTCATTGGTTAGATTTTAATGGCGCCAAGTTCACTGTGACAATACACGTACGCGTGAATTTAATGTTTCGCAATATGTTTTTTATTTTATTTTTATTAATGAAGATAAAGTAGTGTATGCAACTGCATATAACACGGGTATTAAAACACTCGTTACTATAAACTCACACTCGTGTTTTAATACCCTTCATTATATGACAGTTGCATAAACTACTATTATTTTTGATAATTTTATTTTATGAATTACTAGTTTTGTAACAAATGATTCTTAGTCAAACATATTTCGATACTTAATACCTATTTGCAGTTAGAGCATTTTAGCAATTTTAATTTTACATTCATTCAAAATGAGGCGAGCAGCACATTGTAACACATTTTTAACCGACTTCCAAAAAGGAGGAGGTTCTATGTTCGTCTGTATGTATTTTTTTGTGTGTATGTTCATCGATAATTTCGCTAATTGTGAACCGAATAGAAAAAATATTTTTTAGTTCGAAAGGGTATACTCAGGTGGTCCCATTTTAATTTTTAAAGAAATCGGGCTGTTGGATTACGTTTTGAGAGAAAATTTAGTCGTACTCATGCGTCAGTGTTGCACAATGTGAGAGGAAGGCGGCCAGATGAAAGTTTCTACTTTTAATTACAAGTGACTCACTGTGATAATTGGGTTTACAATCATTAAATAGCGGTACAAGTAGTCTGAAGGCGACGGAGCATCATTCATCACCATACAGATCATATTCATAAATCACGCGAGTTTTTACTAGCAAGTGCTCAACCCCAATCCAAACCTCTGGTGATATTTGGGGACTTACTTTTTGTGATAAACATTTCAAAAATACGTCGAGAATGCAGGACTCGAACCTGCGTCTTCAGATCACTAGCTCGACGCTCTCCCAAGTAAGCTAATTCGCAGTCCTGACTTTGCGTCGAATCTATGAAGTGTTTATCATTTTAATCAACTTTTAACATAATAACTCTTAGAGAAAGACCTAGCGTGGAATGAACTATAAAATTAAAATCGTTACATATTTGGTGAGCTTCGAGGCAACCTCAGTCGTCCCGTTCCCATAATCACGGTACATTAATACAACAATAATAACACGGTATTTTAAGGCGTTCCCAACTGTATCGGTTATCACCTTATCACGGATTACGATAGGTTAATCCAATCTTCGGAATTACAAGGCGATAGCGAGATATTTCACATTATCGCGTTGAAATGACGTAAGGCCACCGAAAATACTCCACCGATATAATATACCGTCCACACTAGCAAGGTTATTTTTGTTTTGACGTTCGGGTAAGTAATATTTAGACGTACAATCTTATCATTTAGTTGGACAAACGATGGAACTAGGGATTTACAAGCTGGGGGCGAATGGTTCTATAGGGAAATGCTACGGTGTCGCCGGGTGAGGATTGTGGGGATAAGTTTGTGTGTGGTGTGGAAGCATACACTGGGAAAGCTAACAATGAGAAGAAGTCTAGATTGCAAAGGATCAGAGGATAGATATGGCTTTAAAAAATAAATAACTGTTCATACTCATTCTCTCATATCATCCTATTAGGATTCTGTGTCAGGAATGCTACAAAACTCTGGACAAGGATAACTAACACTCACGTTTTTCGCTCTATATTAATAATGGTAACAGGTAGATGCTTGAAATTTTCACAGAATATTTAGTTTTGTATTCACTTCAATACTAAATAATAAAATTAAAATCAAATAAATATTTAAGGGGGCCTCCCATACAGTGCGGAACCCTCCGTGTGCGAGTCCGACTCGTAGTTGGCCGATTATTATTGATTTATCATAAATGGCTCAGCCGTTTTCGATAAAATTTAAATGGGATCAATTTCGAAGTATAATCTTTCCAACAAATAAAATAATTATTGAAATCGGACTAAGTACTATGAAAAAAGTTATGCGTGGTTATACATAAAAAAAAATATATATGCGTCGAATTGAGTACCTCCTCCGGTGGTTCGTTGGTCAAAAAAGGGGGCCACGTAAGTCCGACCTACAGCTGATAATGTTATTTTAGACTCGCTAAAACAGTGGCCTGAGAAACGTTCCACCGGCACAGCAGTTTGTTTTGGCCTCACGTTACACCAACAGGTTGAATTACTACATTATTTATTCAAATCAAGTCTGCATGAGTCAGAAACCGGATACCAATAACGATTTTAGTCAGAAGACGAGAATTCGACGTTGTTAATCATGTAACATAGGAAAATGATTCAATGGTTGCTCATATATTTACAAAATGGACTTTGAACAGGTTTGAATTAGCTTAAAATGAAAAAAAAAATACGGAGACGTAAAATACCTAAAAAGCTAACAGGATTCCAACACTAATGAGTATAGCTTGTAAATCAACTTTGCTACTTCCATAGATTTTTATTATCCAAATAATTGAATAAGTGTGGTCTAGTGGTAATAACACCCGCCTTACAATCGAGAGGTCGTGGGTTCAAATCCCGGTCCCGTACCAATGAATTCCTTGGAATTTATGTACGGAATTTCACACCACTGGCCTTTCGGTGAAGGAAAACATCGTGAGGCAACCTGCATACGTCCGTATAAGAAATTCGATGGCGTATGTGAATCCATCAACCCGCACTGGGCCAGCGTGGTGGATATGGCCCAACCAGTCTTCGTGGGTAGGCCTACATCCTGCAGTAGACTATTAAAAAGGCTGGTACAGTACAATTGAATAAGTACCTATAATTATGATCTAGAAAGAGCCATTGATTTTAAGATACATGCCTTAAAGACTTCAGAAGTTCTTATACTATTTGGAAGAAAGTGCATATTTTTATTCATACTATCAATTTTAATTTTTACTGTAAATTAAATTACAGTGACAAGACTGTAATTTAGGAATATGCAGGCATTGAAAAAGTACCTCATCAAATAATGTGTTTAACTGTAAGTCTGTAAATCTAGATGTAACATTAAAACAAGTGTAAAATCCTTACATAGTATAAAATAAAGTCGCTATTTTCGTTTGTTTGTCTGTATGCTTAAATCTTTAAAACTACGCAACGGATTTTGATGCGGTTTTTTTTAATGGATAGAGTGATTCAAGAGGAAGGTTTATATGTATAAAAATTCCCGAAATTCCCACGGGAACGGGCACAACGCGGGTAAAACCGCGGGGCGCTGCTAGTTAAAGATAATTCCCGATTGTTAATTATAAATTATGTAAGAACTGAAGGTATATGCCGAATCTTATTTCTTGGCGGCCATGAAGGTTGCTACAATATGCGAAGATACAAAGAGTCCAGAGTGCCGAGTGGGAGTTTTGCAAATCAAATCGAATTACTTTTACGTCGCGTTGACCGAACGCGTCGAGCACACACTCGAGTACATTGACACACACATACTTGACTAAGCTAATCACAGACGTTCGTTGCTGCGCTTGAGTTCGATCGGTTTGGCGCTCGTTACATTACCGTAAATAAAACTCACACTTAGCTATTCAGTTTTCTTAACGTGATACAAGATGGCTTTGTGTTATTTCCTTATAAATAATATTTAACGTAAACGCAATCGAGCAGGTTTCGAATATAGTTAAAAACTCCCACTCGGCCCTCTGGACGTCCCACATTTCGCTTGCCGGGTGTTTTTTTTTAATAATATATGGCCACAAATTCGCCTGATGGAAAGCGATGTTGTAGCCGATGATGGAGTATGTAGATCAAGAAGATATATAATTGTCAGGAAACAATGACAAAGGAGTACATTTTCTCAATTTCCACCAAAGTTCGAAAAAATCGTGAGCAACCTGTCAATGACTCGACATTCAATGACAATGACAAGTTCAACATTCATCCGAGCTCTCAACCTTTATGAGTCACTCGTGTTTGATTTAGCAAACCTAGGGCCGTCTCGTAACCGTGGTAGCAATTTGCCATCTCATTTCCGCAACTTGCTCGCACGGCTCGATCGAACGAGATGGCAAATATCATTACTACTACGTTTTAGCGCTACGTAGCGCTCATAGCTTAGATTGACAAGGTGTTCGTTAGCGATCATCGAAGTTAAGCAACGTTCAGCACGGTCAGTCTTCGGATGGGTGACCGCGGTTGGCTCGGATCACACGTTAAATCGTAGGCCCCGGTTGTTTTAACCGTTTAGCCATGTCAAAGATCTTCAGGCGGCTAAAAACTCTGACACCAGGACTAGCCACCCGGCCTATACGAACTTACTAAGTTTTCACAAAATGCACGGTTATCCTTTCAAGACAGTTGAACGACCGTAGCATAAAGCTGAATGCAGACGAGCGTGATATCGATCGCCATTTTTCACATTGTGTAGTTTGTTGCATTGTGTTTAGTAGTGCGATTCCAGATCAAAATAAGACAAAAGTTCAATGAGAAACGCGATAGGACGATTAGCCTTAGAAACGAACCAAGCATCGGCAAGCGCAGCGTAGGATGTCCACTTACAAGGACAGACGATCTGATGAGAGCCACACAATCATCATCATCATCATCAAGATGGATACAAGTTTACAACCAGTCCTATTGGATATCTATTGGAGAGGCCTGTGTCTAAAAGTGTATATTTTATGACTGATACGATTATGATGACGAATTAAGCCGTGGACTTTCTTCCAGCTTTGCAAGCGGATAGTCTAACCTATTAGCCAAGATGAATGTCACCTAAAGCTACAAGAATATGACTAGTATGACATCCAGATATAAGAGCCAGAGCAAACAGTACCTTTGTTTAAACAGTAAATTAACCTAAAACATCTGTATTAGTCATATGACACTTTCTTGTACAGAGGCATCAAAACGTCATCAACAAATATTGAAGGAACACTCATTATGGCGCTCGTCTGGCCAGAGCCTTACGCCGCGTCACGACTGACTCAGGTGTGCATTTCAATAGATGAGTAACGCCAAGACACTCAAGGGCGGAACAGTGTCAAGGTTCTTTCAGACATTTTATACTGTGGAAAAATAATGATATTGATAGCTTTGTTTGTAGAGTTCAAACAAAGATTTTAATGTTTATTTGTGAGTTTAATGAGGATTTGTTACAAGAATGAAAGAAAACGGTTATTGACTTTCTAACATATCATTAATTGATAAGAGGGTAGGCTAAAGCCAAGATTAAAATTTTCATACAAAGTGGATTTCTTGACCGACTAAACGAATTTGGAATAGGTACTCATTCGACGCGTATATTTTTTTTATGTATAACCACGCATAACTTTTTCAGTAGTATTCCGATTACGATAATTCTTTTTTTATTGGAAAGAGTATACCTCGAAATTGGTCCCATTTAAATGTTATCGAAATCGGCCGAGCCACTTTTGATAAATCAACAATAATGTGAAAAATGCTACACCGATCTGTGCGAACTATTCGCAAATTCTGTACATGGTTGAAGTCGGTTGTGCTATTTTTTGCAAAAAATAATTATTACTGTACTGTACCAGCCTTTTTGATAGTCCACTGCAGGACGTAGGCCTACCCACGAAGGGTGATTGGGCTATTATCCACCACGCTGGCCCAGTGCGGGTTGGTGGATGCACATACGCCATCGAATTTCATCTACGGACGTATGCAGGTTGCCTCACGATGTTTTCCTTCACCGAAAAGCCAGTAGTGTGAAATTCCGTACATAAATTCTAAGGAATTCATTGGTACGGGACCGGGATTCGAACCCACGACCTCACGATTGTAAGGCGAGTGTCATTACCACTAGACCACCACGGCTTAGTAATTAATTATTACTGTAACTCTACAAAACTTAAATATCACTAATTTCAATTATTTTTAAGAAAAAGAAAAAATGCAGCCTATTATCTTTCATAATCTATTATTGAAACTTAAACACACTAACAATTATTTTTTATCGATTTACGATATGAAAATAGTTGCATCCAAAATGCGGATTGTATGAAAATTCAATATTCTTTACCTAGGCAGGGAAAAATGGCCCAAGAGAGGACTATGCCCAGCAGTTGGTAGGTACAGACAATTGATGACGATACCTACCACAGCTACAAATATTTATTTCATAAACAAACATCTAGCTTGTTGATGTCTCTAGTTTTATTGCCAGCCAGGGCAAGATTAATGAGTTGCAAATGTGTCTTCATTGCTGCAGATTAACACACAGATGAAAGCATAAATAAACAGAAATATAGAATGAGATAGTAGGACAGTTACACATCTGAGAGTTAGCAGATCATTATAGAGAGTAGGGGTGACTGGATAAAAAAAATCATTATAATTAATCCATCAGTTAGATTATGGAAAGATATTGGACACATACTTTTTCTTTTATAAATTGAAGAAAAAATTACTAACACAAATTGCGTCAAACTTCAGGGATGGGGGCTAGTGATGTTACTTGTATAAAAAGTGTAGACTTGAAGTGAAATCACACTGTCTTTAAAGGTCTATTATGAGACAATAGAAATTATTTGTTCAAATGTTATTGATAATAATTATACTGTAGACTAATTATATTTTTTTAGTCATCTAGCCATTTTTATCTATCATTGAGATAGGTTTCTAACTCCTGACTCAAAACATAAATATGATTAGTTAGTCTTTATATCATCTAAACAAATAAATTTGTTTATGTTTGAAAACTGATGTGATTGAGATTGTTCTCAGCAAAATTTTAATAAAACCTATAATCTTTGCCTGCCTCAAATGCCTCGGTGGCTCAGTGGTTAGTAACCCTATCTTCTGGGTCAAATGGGCGTGGGTTTGATCCCCAACTAGGGTAATTATTTATGTTTGCTCTGTGTCTGGGTGTTATTTAGTTACTATCTATATAAGTGTGTATTTAAAAATAAGTGTATGTAGTATATCAGTCCTTGGCAGCCATATCATAAGATTTGCTTAGTTTGGGGTCAGAGGCCATGTGTAAGATGTCCCCAAATATTTATTATCACATACAAAGTGTAATAAAAAAAATTACACTATGTCCATGTTCCATCTTGGACCAAATGGGACATGTAAATCATACAAATCATCCTATTATTATATCCATTATTTCACCCTCAATGTGCATAAGATTTCGATGTAAATTTGACTGATTCATAGACAAAGCTATAAAAGTTTTACAGCTTTGCATGCAGAAATGAATGAATGGAAATATTCCATGAAAGCTAGCTGCATTTCATGGAATTATGGAACTATAGATTAGTCTAAAAATAATAACAAGATATTTACAACATTAGCATCATCAGTTGTATGAGTATATCTCTGAATATAGACCTGCCATAAAAGTACACTAGAAAGTGGAGAGGTTATCTGAAAGCTATTCTCTATTGCTTCCAGCATAAAGGCTGTTGATTATCGCACCAGCAAAAGAACCTTATTGAATTGTATTAATATTTCCTTCATAGTGTGTACAATAAAGATCTTAATAATATTATAAATGTGAAACTTTGTGAGTATGTATGGATGTTTGTTACTCTTTCTCGCAGCAACAAAGTAACAAAACAAATTGACTTGATTTTTGGTGTGGATATAGTAAAAAGGTCAGAGTCAAACCTAGGCTACTTATATCCCGGAAAAATATAATGTTCCAATGGGATAGCACAATACTAAAAATATACAAGGATAGAGCCGTGACTAATACTCAATAACAGACTGATACTAAGAGATCAGTTCATAACATGATATAAGCAATACTAAAATGTACCAAACTGCAGAATAAATGTCTACCCGTAAAAGGAGACTAGTCCAAATATACCACACTGGTTCAATCTGGGTTTGTGCATTCATATATTTGTTCTATGGGTGAGTACAGATTTCTTCATGTTTTCATTCACTGAAAAGCTATGATTTAGTTATTCATTTATCATTTCAAATTAATTAAGGAATGATGCGGCACAGGGATTTGACCCCAAAACAAAATAATTATTCTAATAGAAGTAAGCATTATGCAGTTTTTTTACATAGGTTACTGTCGAGTTTTAGATATCGTTCAGTAGCATTCAAGGGTTCTTCTACGTTCAACAGTAAACTATCAAAGGCTGGTTAAGCAACACTGCATCTTATTTATTCTGTGCAAATTACTTGGATTCCGTATACATAAATTATTATCTTATAAAGTAGACCAATGATGTAATCAAGACAGCAGGAACACGTCAAAAGCAAGCTGCTTGCAATAATTCTTTTTGGAAATCCATATATCCAGTAGACCTACGGCTGGTTGATTATGATGATACTAAAATCACATCTTTCTATCACGGTTGAATGAAAATTATAACCAAAAGTTTAGTCATGATATTCATTTTAAATATTTGTTATATTACATAGCTCAACAGGAAGGATGCAAATCCACATAATAACATCTAAATGGATATAGTCAAATGACTCATTTATAGGTATCAGTTGAGGATATGTATGTATAAATACCACTTTTAATATGAAATGGGAGCATAAAAGGAAAGCCGTAATTATGTTTGTCAGATTTAGTTATAGGGATTAGAGGAAAACAGAGGTGACTCAAACTTTATATTTAACCAGTGGGTGGTATTTCGTTCTATGATGGTCTATTATAATTTTAAAGGTGCTTAGAACACAGAAACCATTACACTGTATGGTATAGGACAAATCAAACCTGGCATTTGTAAAGTTGGCTACAAGCTACACAGATCCTCTTTCCTTACACCACTGACCTATGAATAGGTACATAATATATATATGCTACTGCACAACCACTTGTCTTATGTTCACAGACACCTATAAGTTTGATTCTACCTGTATTAATACAATTGATATTATTTGAACATGTAACCTATGTATAGCTTTATTGTGTAAGCGCTGACGTTCAGCTTCGCTTTTCCTCCCGCTTGCTCTCGTGGGGTGAGCACAATTATTACACAATAAGGCTCCTGCTTAACTTCGGCTTGAATTGAATATTTATATTTCTAGTTTACACTAACATCTGATGTGATACCGATTGATTCACCTCTGAATTTCATTAGTAGTGCCCGTTTTGTAAGTGGCTAGTTTCAGGGTGGATTATTAGATTTATTAGCCAAAATATATTTTATTATATATTTCTAACATTAGTGGGTAGATATGAGAAATGTTATCTATTTGTTTTATTGTATTATTAGGTACTGTCACTATGATAAGAAGACAATTAACAAATTGACATTGTTTGATATTTTGTAGAAAACTTGGGAACACATATCATAATGATAGGACTATAATTTGCAATTAATTGTTAGTTCATAGATACTTTGTAATTTTAAAACACATTAAAAGAAAATTAGCCTTCACTAGGGCTATGATTTTACTTTTCCAAGGGCACATAAAACCCAGTTATTTGTGGAATATGTAAAGTTTTCAAGGGTTTGTCTATGATTCCATGCAAATAATGGGGTTATATTGATCAGGCACTACAAAACATAATTAAACACTATCACTTTCGCGAAATAAGTGAGTAATTCAGTGAAGTGCAAACACAATAATTCCAATAAGGAGAATTACAAGTTTTTCATAGTCATTATCTATTGGGGGCAATGACTCAGCAGATGAGTGAATCTTGCTGCATCGTCATAAGGTGCACTTTCGCGCGTATCGACCATCTGTCAACTAATAAGTTGCTAGATTTTAGGCAGTTCCGAGTGTTGACCTTGGCAGTGACAGGGCATTAGCCTTTGTTGATCTCTGCACCGACTACGAGTGGGGACTGCACCCAGCTACGCCTATTTACCCCGAAATAGACACGAAATGAGTGTGACAGACCGTCGCGCGACCGCTATGCCATATATGGTCAAACACAGTGCGATTGCGCGACGATGCATACCCTATAGAGTTCGATGCCCTCGACAACTCCATACGGCTGATAAGAGACTCCCCCGCCGGCCGCTACCCCACGACGCTCACAAAAACATGCAGCGTCGCGTAGAAATAGTCAAAAAAGGCGTTGCAAGAATAACCTTTCGATCGTATGTGAAATCCAATACCGGATCAGCAGAGTGGGCACATTCACCGGCGGACGCCCCGCCACGGGACCGGTCGCCGGAGACATTGTGGGAATCACAACACGTGGCATAAAATCACTGAACGGTGACAACGATTATTACGAAAAAGGCGTGCAAACTTGCCGATGAGCTGTGCGAATGCGAAATATGGCGGCACCGGTCACAGAAGATAAGTTTTCCATGGAATTGCGAATTTTTTGCTAAAAAAATCACACTCCCGCAATAGGTTTTCACAACACGATCGTTTATCACTACAATTTATTTTCTTCACTTACCATTTTTTGATGTTAAAAACGTAAAAACTCCACTACTAACTTCACCGACACCACGACAACGGCGACCGGAACGACACTGTTCGGAATGTTGGCTATGCTTTTTTGCGACAGCCAATCAACGCATGCGTCAAAATGAAATCCGGAATCCCAACACTGTCTTATTATGTCAAAATAAATAAAAAGAGCCGAAACTGTAGTGCGATGAATTAAATAACACTTTTAATGCAATACAAAATTTTAAAAATATTATTTGAAATATTTTTGTATGTTATTCTTGGTGGCACTCAACACGGGTATAGACAACGTTCAGAAATGTAAACTGACAGCTTCGTTCAGAATCACGATGTTTTATAATAAAACTTTACACAAAAAGTTTGCTTTTATAATAATAGCCACTTCAGTCTCTAAGCGATAAGATACTAGAATACATCAGTCCTTTCAGCGTACAATGATAAAAATAATTTTATTTACTCAACCAACGCTGTGTGAGTCACAGTGACGTACACATTTCTACCAATAAGAATTTAGTATGCTAGTGATGCCCATTTATGGCTGAGAGAATCACACCACAAATGTCAAATGTTTGAATTTGGCGCGAATGACTTCTGAACGAAACTTTTGAATGAAGTTATTTTAGGGTCCCGTGGGATGATATTAAAGCTGAAACCGTTTATCGATGTTTCAGTGTTTTCTACGGATATCAATTTTTGGTTTGGTAAATATGAGCGATTTGAAGACAAGAAAATGAAATCGGAGACTGTACTGTACCTACTGAGATGAGTAAGGACAGTAATCACTATTATAACAATATAAGTGGACCTAAAAATAAGTATGTAATTCAATTCCTATACTCAATAACTGCTCAAAAAAAAATCGTGGTTCGAAACTCTCAATGTGTGAATTATTTCACGTCATGGCAATTTTTATGATATTTATCTCTCTCTCGGTCTGGAGTACCTACTTACATTTTTTTGTGTTTATTGGTGTGACCTTGTGACTGTGGTTACGTTATTACCATACAAGGGAAAATGTTTTCAGGGTTCCTTTTACAAAGAGTAAAACGGATCCTTTAGCTTTCACAGTAATATTTGTGAGTTGTGTCCTATTCGTGGGCACGCACTTTGGTTAAAGCTTGATGGCACGCACGAATAGAATAGGACACCACCCCCGAAAACTGGAAACAAACAATTCAGAGAATGTTCATCAGAGCTACACCAGCTTATCCTACTCGGCAGTTGTGGATTTACGTATTTGCCGCCAGTTGGCTGTTGAGTTTTGCTACCCGACTTTGATACTAAGCTGTAAAACTAATCATATATGTTGTTTTTTCTCTGTAGACTTTATAATGTTCTGGTATACAAATTAATCTTGTATTTTTGTCAATTAAAAAATTAATGGTCCGAAATTTGCCGCCCCCTAAAATCTGCCGCCCTAGGCTATTAGGCCTACTGCTGGTAAATCCACCACTGCATAGCGATTTTATCATAGGACAAGTAGAATTTTGCGTCACTACTCGTACCAGACTACCACCACTGCACCGTCGATTTTTCTCCAATACGTGCGAAACGGTTTGACTCAGCATTTTTTACCAGCACGGCTAGGGAATGGAGCAATATTTCTAGTTTTCCACAACGTCGCTTACCATAAGGCGACTAGTATATAGGTCAAACGGAGACTTATTCACGTTAAAAAAAATAGACGACACATTTTATTTTTCATCGGTGGCATATAGAATGTAGAAAGATAGATAGATAAATATATCTGTTTATAAAGTATTGGAGTGGTTGTTATTTGGTTTTTGTAGTAAAATAGTCTAACATAGGTACCTATTAACACAACATAATCAGTCCGATTACAGAGGCGCCAGCGTAAATTTAATAGCAACGTAAAAAGCGTTCTCTCTATCGAATGCCTAAAGTGAAAAAGAAACAGAACTATGCTATTTAGCTAACATAATTACGATGGCGCCTCTGTAATCGGGCTTCTAGTTTTATTTGCTACTATCTATTATTCTAAAATTGGGGATGACAGTTTTTTGTAAAATTAATAGGAGTGTTTTAAGCTTTTCAATACCAGTCATATTAGTGATTTGTACGGAATCCTTCCC
Source organism: Hypomecis atomaria (assembly GCA_964007245.1). Lineage (NCBI taxonomy): Eukaryota > Metazoa > Arthropoda > Insecta > Lepidoptera > Geometridae > Hypomecis > Hypomecis atomaria. The sequence continues at coordinate 5,349,188 of OZ023306.1, forward strand.
CGTGCCTAGGGGCCCCTAGTCGATGCGGGGCAGAATCAGAAAATTCAACATTTTAGTAATTTTTGTACGGAACCTAATATACGAGATTCTGTTCGCACTTACCTATTTTACCAACAGTTCTGTTTAGACACCGATGTCTAAACTGATTCAAATTAGGTATTTTACGTTGTAGATTGTGTTGCGAGATTAATTTATACTTATAATATGGGATTCGAGCGTAAAACTCACGAGTTAGTCGTTGTTTATTATTCTAAAACCTATTTCATCGTTTGATGGAGCCACTATCAGATTTATAGTTCTTATAATATTTCTAGTAGTTTGTCTACTTACTGTAGTTTTTTAGTAGGTAGCGCCATACAAACAAACAAACAAACAATAACACTTTATTAGACAACCACATAAAGAATAAATTACAGGGACAAAAACAATACAATTTAGGTTTCTAACTGGCGGCCTTATCGCTTTAAGCGATTTCTTCCAGGCAACCAAGTACGGAAAGAAAATATAAGTTAACAAAAAACGTGGCCTTAACAGAAAGAAGAAATTAACTCATAAACAAACACTTAACAAAAATAATACCTAAATCTACTTAACACACATACCAATAAATGATACATACATAAATAACATATAAACTACATATTACCTATCTAAAATAAAATAATAATAAACCTACATACATTATTACATATTATTGTACTTAAATAAATATATATAATGCATAAATATATATTATTTCATTATTATACAGCTAAGATGACAGATAATGCGATTTAATTTGATTCTTAAAAATATTCAGCGATGGGGCACGTCTAATTTCCACTGGCAACTCATTCCACAGTCTAATGGCGTGGCCACATTATCGCCCTACGGCGAAGTTTTCGTCACTGGGGGCTCATTCATCTAATTCAAACGGTAGTAATTGGTTGTTCACGATTTGAACTACTACCTGAAGCTGGGCACACACGCTGCGATGATCGCATCTGTTCATCAGATCAGTCCAGCGAGGTCCTAATATAGTTGCATTGCCAGTAGGTAGTTATTGAGGAATCAAAATGACACCCCTATTTTAATCGAAAAATATTGATTTAACAAAAAAAATTGGCATCAAAGTTGTAGAAAATCAAATTTTAAACAACTTTTGTTCCCATAACTTCTGCTGAAAAATTGAATTAACACAAGTTATTGAAGAAATGAAATGGTACAACCAACTATTTAAAAAAATATCGATCCTACAAAAAGTTGATGGGAATCAAAGTTGTAGAAAATCAAATTTTAAACAACTTTTGTTCCCATGCAGTAATTTGAGTTAGTACTGCAAAATTATGCGGGACATGTACTACTTTGCCGTTTAAAATGCAGTATCAGATTTATTTTACTGCATTTTAATGTGTCTCTTGAATAAAATGTAGGTGCAGTATGTAAATAATTATTGACTAAATTACGTAAACTACTTATTTTAAGGAGTAAGAAAGAGTATTTCGATCAAAATATTTTTTATCCTTACATAGTATAAAATAAAGTCGCTATTTTTTGTCTGTTTGTCTGTAAGCTTAAATCTTTAAAACTACGCAACGGATTTTGATGCGGTTTTTTTTTTAATGGATAGAGTGATTCAAGAGGAAGGTTTATATGTATAATACACCTGTGCGAAGCCGGGGCGGGTCGTCTAGTTAAAGATATAGTAAGAAATCAACACTGCACTTCAACATCAACAAAAATCAACACAATAACTTTTTATTATTATTTAGACTATTATGGCTCAGACTTTTGTGATATCATAGCAATTTGATATCACAAAAGTCATATTTTTAGTCACACTCACAGTATAGAGGTAGTAATTAAAACTTAAATCACTTATAACATTTATGATTAACACTGCCAATAATCAGGGCTGGATTTAGAGGTCTAGAGGCCTCGGGGCAACAAAAGAGTGGAGGCAACCTGGCTCAAAATTATTTTCCAAATAAAATAAATAATATTTATCGGTCTAGGGAGTTAATACTTCCTTGAAGATGGGTAGTAAATTGCAAATACTTATTAGGGTCATTTGACAATTTGATATTTTATCGGTTGCCTTGATTCGATTATCGATCCATATCGAGAACAATACAATCATGTTTGTATTAAGTACTTTAGGTAAAAGTAAAACAGTGAAAAAAATATCGAAGGGAGAGTTGTTTACTAGTCAGATAAGTCGGATATTGAAAGGTTTTTTCCCGAAGTCTCTGTTTGTAGGGACTCCTCTTTTGTGGAGGCCTAGGGCTGAAGCCCCGGTTACCCTCCCCTAAATCTGGCCTTGCCAATAATACTTACGAGAAAACTGAAATATGCAATAAAAACTAATGAGATCTTTCAATAGAACTGCTCAGACATACTTAAACACTTAAATAACTATCTAGGAACAAAAATCATAGGTATTCTTCTAAGTATATACTTATAACAAAACAAATGCTCTCCTTCCGTATGTTTTAACTACGGACGCACCACGGCGGTCGTCCTCGCCCTCTTAGCGGACGATAGCGCTAACATTGCGTCGTCCAGGAACAAGAGAATAGCCGCTGGCAGGATCCACTAGCCCTCGACATCCTGCCAGAATGGCTCGATAAATGACGGATTGCCATCAACGTGGGAAAGACGGCAGCGCTGCTGACCGGGAGATCACCAAGACTACCACCATTGATGAAGCCACTGCAGCTTAGAGGACAAGACATTGCGTGGGAAAGCACCTGCAAGTACATGGGTGTCTACATCGACCGGGCCCTTCGCATGAGCTCGCAGACCTTGCACGCCGTTCACCAGGCGAAGGCTGTTCGAGTCTTGCTGCGGCCCGTGCTGAGCTCTAAGCTGCCACTGAAGACCAAAGTAGGGATTTACAAGACCTAGGTACATTCGTTCCTAGTTAACTTACGCAACACCCGCTTGGTACGCGCTCTGCTCAGCCAGCCAGAAGAAAATGATGCAAGTGGTGCAAAACGTCGCTCTGAGGATGATCTCGGGAGCCGGCCGGTACTTTCGCAATGACGTTATAGCCCGGGATGTGCGAATCGAAACCGTGGGGGAGTTCGTGGCTCGTCTGTCGCGTGGCATGTTTGACCGCGCGGACAATGGGCCATAACCCCACCTGAACAACATTGCGCCGCTTCACGCACGCCTCCCTGCCGAACGTATATGGCGTGCCCTCCCTAAAGATCTCCTCTTGGCTGGCTCGGACACGGAGCAGGACTCTGTGGGACCAAGCGGCATCCAAAATAGAGATGAGGCCTAAACTAAGAAGAGAGTACCACCAAACCAAAGAATGGCCACCCCAGTACAACCAAGCCAAGATGTGGCCAGCGATGGCCATACAAGTGGCTAGCGAGGGTGCTGAGAAAAGCGGCCCGTCCTCGCGGACGGAAAGGTACTCGCATCCTCCCAACAATGCCCCTCAGCTCGATAGCTGAAGCGTCCAGCCGCCGAAGAGAGCGCAAGCTCGAGTTGGCATCCTAACCCTCGCCAAACACGGGGGGGAAGAACCCGCATGATGATGATGGGCTGTAGGGACCCGCCGCCCACACCTGTTTCAGTCCTGAGTTAAGTCCTGTCTCAGTACTGAGTTGAGCGGTAGGATTATACTTGTAACCAATCCTTACATAGTATAAAATAAAGTCGCTATTTTTGTCTGTTTGTCTGTGTGCTTAAATCTTTAAAACTACGCAAAGGATTTTGATGCGGTTTTTTTTAATGGATAGAATGATTCAAGAGGAAGGTTTATATGTATAATACACCTGTGCAAAGCCGGGGCGGGTCGTCTAGTATTCCATAAAATAGAATTACGTGATCTATCATTGTACATTCATGTCAATGTAACAAGTATTATGTAAAAATTAGGTTTTAAGAAATAGGTGATTTGGATAAATGTAAATGTGTTATCATAATTTATTTAGAAACCTTAAAAACATCGAAATTACCACACAAAACAAGTAGCCACGCGCTGTCGACGTCCTCCTTCCACGGCGCGGCGTTCGGCTGTTACTGTGTGAAAGAGTAACAAACCAATAAACCAACAAACGCAGTTTCGGTTTTATAATATTACTAGCTTATGCCCGCGATTTTTTATTTTTATGCTATCCCACAGGAACCTTTTGTTTTTTCGGGATAAAAATTAGCTTATGTTACTTTCCAACCTCTGAACTATATTCATGGCAAAAATCGGTTGGTTCCCGGTCGTCCCCACCCTGTCGTCCCCACTGGGTACGAGTGGGAAAAAAAAGTTTCGGTCGTCCCCAGTGGTGACGATTGGAACTTTTTATTTCCCACTCGTTCCGCTATAGACCGAGAGTCAAAATGCAATAATCGCAACATTATAGTTAAAAATAATTAAAAAAGGCCTAAGTTCTTATACTGTATTGTGGTGTATTATAAACATTCAACCTAATTTACAATAATTTAGGAAAACATTCCATCCATCCATAGGACGTCCACTGCTGGACATAGGCCTCCCCTATGAATCTCCAATAAGACCGGTTGGTAGCGGCTTGCATCTTAATGAGGTCATCCGTCCACCTTGTGGGTGGACGTCCTACGCTGCGCTTGCCGGTACGTGGTCTCCACTCGAGAACTTTTCGACCCCATCGGCCATCAGTCCTCCGCGCTATGTGTCCTGCCCACTGCCATTTCAACTTGCCAATCCGCTGGGCTATGTCGGTAACTTTGGTTCTTCTGCGAATCTCCTCATTCCTGATTCGATCTCGCAGAGAGACTCCGAGCATAGCCCTCTCCATAGCTCGTTGGGCTATTTGGAGCTTATTAATAAGGCCCATAGTAAGAGACCACGTTTCAGTGCCATAAGTCATCACTGGCAACACACACTGATCGAACACTTTCGACTTGAGGCACTGAGGTATGTCGGACGAGAAGACGTTACGCAATTTTCCGAACGCTGCCCAGCCGAGTTGGATTCGGCGATTGGCCTCTTTCTTGAAGTTGGACCTACCTAACTGGACTACTTGTCCTAGGTAGACGTACGAGTCAACGACTTCAAGAACCGAGTTCCCAACAGTGATCGGGGTGGGTACAACATGGGAATTACACATGACTTTCGTCTTGTCCATGTTCATCTTAAGACCCACCTGTTGAGAAACCCGATTGAGGCTTTCGAGCATCGTGCTGAGCTCTTCCATCGATTTTGCCATGACTACTATATCGTCAGCAAATCGAAGGTGAGTGAGGTATTCGCCATTGACATTGATGCCGAATCCTTTCCATTCCAGGAGCTTGAAGGCGTTTTCCAAAGTAGCCGTAAACAGTTTCGGAGAGATTACGTCTCCCTGTCTTACGCCTCTTTTTAAAGGGATCGCCTTGGAGCTCTCTTCCTGTACTCGGACCGACATAGTGGCGTTATTATACAAACACTTCAACACTTCGATGTACCGATAGTCAACACGGCATCGTTGGAGAGACTCGAGCACAGCCCAAGTCTCGACCGAATCAAAGGCTTTCTCATAGTCCACAAACGCTAAGCAAAGTGGCAAGTTATACTCTTCGGTCTTCTGTATAACCTGCCGCAGCGTATGAATGTGGTCCATGGTGCTAAAGCCCTTTCGGAAACCGGCTTGTTCGGAAGGCTGGAAGTCATCAAGCCTGCGCTCGAGACGGTTCGTAATAACCCTTGAAAACAGCTTATAAACATGGCTCAGAAGCGAGATGGGTCTGTAGTTCTTCAATAAGGTGTTGTCACCTTTCTTGAAAAACAACACCACCACGTTTCTGTTCCATGCTTCTGGCGTGATGCCCTCGAGGACGACGGTGTTGAAAAGCTTCTGGAGGACTTTTAATACCGGTGTTCCACCCGCTCTCAGAAGCTCTGATGTGATACCGTCATCACCCGGCGCCTTGTTGTTCTTGAGCTGATTTAGGGCCATTCTAATCTCGTACAGGCTGATGTCCGGGATATCTTCGGTGAAGTGTCGGGTCAGCTTGGCTCTTGGGTCTTTGGCTGCGCTGTTGACAGGCTTAGCGACCGAAGCGTATAGCTGTCCATAGAACCTTTCGATCTCCTCCAATACCTCTGCCTTGGTCGACGCTACACTGCCATCTTCTCTCTTCAGCTTTGTCAGCTGGCTTTGCCCAATAGACTGTTAGAATGTAGTATTTTAACATAGCAACACACATCTCATCTAATTTATGTCAACGTCAACTTTACTGTCAAAATAGATTTGTCGTTCTCTTCCTATTTCCTGCCTCTCCACGGCATGGTGTGTTTTTTCTAATCGTTTACTTGTAAGAAGATTATCTATAAATATTAATACAATCGTACATATAAACAACATTGGATGTGTTAATTGATGAACAATAAACGAATTCAATGTACTCAGTGATGTTATTTCCTTCGATCCACGACCTGAAATTCTAACATAGACAAATTCCTCGCGAACACTTTGGAGCCTTTGTTCTGCTCTATGGTCTCTTTAATATGTTTAGTATTAAAGAGACGAATGTCGCGCCTCACGGATTTCGAAATTTGTCTATTGATCAGCCTATATGACTTTGCATCACAGAACAGCAGAACTATCTTTGCATCATCGGAAGACTGCAGTCTCTGTAAGCGTCGTTCGGCCATGAGATTTAGAGTTTGATCGGAAAATTTTTGAGGTCTATTTGTACGACGGGGTCTAAAGAATTTAGCACCCACCGTCTGGACAGTTTCTACGAGCCCGTTGTTGATCTCGTCCACTGATGCAAAGTTCTCCAGGCAAGCAAAGCGATTTGAGAGCTCGAGCTGAAAGCTCTCGGGGTTTTGGATATCGGAAGGTGTAGGTCGGAGCGTGGACTTCATCAAGCGTGACCTTTCGAGTTTAACGTTTATATCCAATGTGCCTCTTACGATTCTGTGATCACTACCGGTTTTCACCCTGTGTATCACGGAGACATCATTGAATATCCGTTTCTCGGTGGTCATGATGAAATCTATCTCATTTTTCGTGGAACCATCGGGGCTCATCCAGGTCCACTTCCTGTGAGGCGGCTTCTGAAAGAAAGAGTTCATCATGAAGAGTTCCTCTTTCTCCAGAAAATCAGCCAGCCTCTGGCCCCTGGGGTTCCGTTGTCCATATCCAAATTTCCCCACTCTCAGCTCATCATCGCTTCTTCTGCCCAACTTTGCGTTGAAGTCCCCCATAACAACAGTGAAGTGGGTCTTAGACATACGTATGACTCGACTTACGTCCTCATACATAGTCTCCACCTCATCATCTGGGTGTGACGAGGTCGGTGCGTATACCTGAATGACCTTCAGCGAATACCTCTCAGATATTCTGAGTATTAGGTACACAACCCTGCTCGACACGCTTTCGATGGTAATAATGTTGTTAGTGAGGGACTTGTGAACGAGAAAACCGACACCACCTTGGGACCGCTGGTCACCTTCCCGGTAGTATAGCAGGTTGCCGGACTTTAGGGTTATCGTGTCCTCCCCCTCTCTACGGACTTCAGACAACCCCACAATATCCCAGCGCAACCTACTTAACTCTTCTTCCAGCTCAGCAATCTTCTCGTCAGTCCTTAAAGTGCGCACGTTGTGTGTTACCAGGGCCAGTCGTCGTTTGAATACTTTGGAGTGACAGCCGTGCATCTTCCAGTGATTCTTAGCACCCCCTGCTCCGCCGTTACCGGGGCCGCTGTCGTAGCCCGGACTAGCGGAGCTGCTGGGGACTGGGGGCCTGGTCTTATTTTTACTTTTCATAGGGGGTATTTGCCCAATAATCGCCTCGCTGGGCAAGCGTGGTGGCGATCGCAGAGACGTAGCTTCGCGACAGGGATGCTGCTGCCCATCCCTGCCCTGTGCCATTTTAGCTACGTCTGAATTGAATGGTTATACCGCCATTAGTCGGTTCCGCTGTACCTCAGTCGGCTCTTACGACACCTGGTACTGGAGGGGGGTGCTATTCTACTCTACCCGCACCCCACGGCTATGGGGAAAACATTAAGCAAACGTAAATAAGTAAATATAGCAATTAAATTACCTATTTTAAATAAATCTTTTTTTTTTATATTTAATCACTATTTAGGACTGTCGAGCAGTACCAGTAACCTAAATATTGATTCAAATATTTACAAAATCACGTCTATCCGTTGCTCTGTTGCTGCGTGAAAGCGTAACAAACAAACTTACATTCACATTTAGTAGGGAAGTAGAGATTAGTAAGGAAGAATAAGGAGTCAGTTCAAATTAAGTATGAAGGTGGTAGATTTTAGAGGGTAAAATAAATGAAATGGTAGTGGTACAAATATAACATTTTATTTTCGGAAATCTCTAAATACTACTAATATTTACAAAAAGGCATACAACTTGTAGAATAAAAAAAATATTATCAAAATAGTTTAGCTAAAATAGTTAGTATTAACGTTCAAATAAATCCTGGGTTAAAATAAAAAATAATTTTATGCAAATGACAAACCAATAAAAACTAGCAAAATTACTAGAAAATTCTAGATATCTCACAGGAATATTCTTGATTACACATTCCCAGTATATGTACTCAATTACTTATGGTACCTATCTCTTAAAAACTGTGTACAGAGTTTTAGAGAGACAGGTTAGTCCAGGTTTACACGTAATTTGAAACTACAGCTGTTTCCGTATGGCTCTATACATTTTTGTACAGCGCTCCTGGCGGAAACGAGGAAGAACTAACTAACCAAAATGTATGGAGCCACACGCGAACGCGAAAGTTTAGTATACTAAGCGCCACACAAATCGGCGGATGGCAAGTTATGCGCAGAACGCTGCGCAAAAGCCGAAATATAGGTATGCGCAGGAGCCAGAGAGATTCGTGCCGGGGCACACCCGCCCGCCAACCTCACGTCTCCCGCACGCTCACTACGCCCGTGCTCACCACTACGACACGCGGCGTCGGAATTGTGCACACATGCGCAATAATTAGTGAATCACGGCGAAGTGTCATCTGCGGCTAACTTTTCATCCGTCGATTTGTGTGGCGCTTAGTATAAACTACGCAAAACCTGGACTAAGGGTCGTAGTCGTAGACATTTGTCCCACCGAGCCATAACGTAGCTTGTATGAGCGACGCTATGGAATTTTCTAGATGCTATCAGATATTTCTAGAAGACGCTTTTTTTTCTAAGATAATAGACTAACTAGCGATGGGATAGGACATTTCTAACACTCTTCTTACTAAAAGGTGTTATTTTTTCAAATTTCATGCTTATTTTGTTATGGGAATTGAACATTGGTGAATGTTTTTTTGTAGACTACGCATTTCCGGTATATTTGTGGTATCTCTTATAAACTGTGTACAGGTTAGTCATTGTTATTTGCCCCACCGAGCCCGCCAGCGCTCGCTTCAAGAATGCCATAGCGTAGGAAGAATCGCTAGCTTGTATGAGCGACGCTATGGAATTTTCTAGATGTCGGATTTTTCTGGAATGCCCGTTCTTTTTTATGATAGTTGACAGATTAGCGATGAGATAGGAAATCTCCAACACTCTACTTAGTATGTATGAATTTTTCTAGAAAAAAGCGCTAGTGCTCGCTTCAAGAAAGCCATCCCGTAGGTAGAATCGCTAGCTTGTATGAGCGAAGCTGTGGAATTTTCTAGATGTTGTCGGATTGTTGTAGAAGGTGCGTCCTTTTCTAGATTAGTACACAATTCGTCAACGAGATAGGAAATCTTATTTAGTCTCAGAAAAAATTTTTTTTTTGAATTTTTTGTTTATAAGTATTCTAGATATTTTACATTGAATTAAATGGTCAGATTTTTTATTATAAGGAATATTACGCATTTCCAGTATATTTATGATATCTCTTATAAACTGTGTACAAGTTAGTCATAGTCATTTGTCCCACAGAGCCCGCCAGCGCTCGCTTCAAGAATGCCATAGCGTAGGAAGAATCGCTAGCTTGTATGAGCGACGCTATGGAATTTTCTAGATGCTGTCGGATTTTTCTGGAAGGCGCGTTTTTTTCTAGCATGGTGCAGAGATCGGCGACTGTGTAGGCTGCTATGCGGGAGACTTGCTTCTTGCGTTTTGATATTGCTAGAGTTAATCTGAAAACAGAAAAATATATAATTAGGGACAAATATGTTTTTAATTTTATAGTGCATCCCACACTAGGTTTATCTCAAGGAGTTATATTTGTGATAAACATTTCAAAAATACGTCGCGAATGCAGGACTCGAACCTGCGTCTTCGGATCACTAGCCCGACGCTCATTTGATTTAGCAGTGTGCCATCTCTCGTCAATATTCAGAAGTTCTTATAACTTCAATTGAGTGATAACCTGTCTAATACGGGTATCACAGGTGGCGCCGCCAACGCTATAAGTTCAATGATAAACACTTCACAAATTCAACGCACAGTCAGGACTGCGAATTAGCTCAGTTGGGAGAGCGTCAGGCTAGTGATCCGAAGACGCAGGTTCGAGTCCTGCATTCACGACGAACTTTTGAAATGTTTATCACAAAAATAACTCTTTGAATTAGGGACAATCTTTACTATTTTTCATAGCTTTGAATGAACAGCCATTCTCCGATAAGCAAGTTTTTACGTATCCCGGGTGTCTAAACTGTTACCTATAAAATGTGATGTTAGTTGATTAGTTCCAACATAAGTGAACTAGATGGCGTATGCGTCGAGTTAGCCCGCGGTGGCGTTTTGTTCGCGATGCATACCACTATGTTTTGTAAGTTTTTGAATAAACGGGTTTCTCCGAAAACACCGCAAGGTTGTTTCGCTATCCTCTCGCTTAAGGTACCTCCGTAAACACCGGGATTGCATAATCAGTTTATACTATAAAATTTTCAGTTTGAGTCAAATAAACGAAAAAAATCGGTTAAGTGCGAGTCGGACACGCGCACGAAGGGTTCCGTACCGTGTTGGAGCCCCTTTAGCCCCATTTTTCGTGCCATTATTAAAAACGAGCAAAAAAGCTTCTAAAAATCACGTTTGTTGTATGGGAGCCCCCCTTAAACATTTATTTTATTTTGTTTTTAGTATTTTTTATTATAGCGGCAACATAAATACATCATCTGTGAAATTCGACTGTCTAGCTATCATGGCTCATGAGATACAGCCTGGTGACAGACAGACTGACGGACATCGGAGTTTTAGTAATAGGGTCGGTGTCCATACGTTTACCATAGGGCTGTGAAGCCACAAGCTGTGCAGAATCCAATCCTGACTGAAGCTCACTTAAGCTGGCGCGAGGATTGGATTTTGCGCTACTAGTGGCTAACTTTATAGCCATCGAGAAATTTGATTCGCCCTGTGTAGGTCGCGCCGCACAAGTTGGCGGAAATGAAGTTAGCTACAAGCCGCACAATATTCAATCCTGACTGAAGCTCACACAAAGCCGCGCCGCGCGTTGATTGGATATTGTGCAGCTTGTAGCTAACTTCATTTCCGCCAATTGACAACATTTCAAATTTTTAACATAATTTAATTTATTTATTTCCTGAAAGAATTTAGCAAAATAACATATACGTATTTTTTATTTTTCTAATACGACTTTTATTTTCCGTAAAATTAAGTTTTGAAAAGTAGCTTATTCTAAAAGGACGTAACTGCAAAACTAAGGAATCATAAACAATTTTACTGAAGCCACATTAGGAAAAAAAATAAGAGCTAGCGTTGATGTCACTGTCAATGACAATCAATCCATCACAACATTCACAATTCACACAAATAGGCCGGGAGGTCAGCGCAAAAAATGCAAATACTTTCTGACAACTACATTTTTGGTATTACATTATCATGGTGGTGTACAACAATACCCCGGAGTCAGTGAGCTCCTGAGGTTTCTTAGCGTTTGGCGGGGGTGCCAATATATATAAAAAAAAATATATATCATGCAACTACCACTAAAAGCTGAAAATTGGTGTATTATGGGAAGAAAAATATGAAAAATAGTTTAACGACTGCCAATCACCTGAAATATGTAACAGGGCCTGCCATACATGCTTTAAATTAGCACCACTTTAAAGAAGAAGAATAACTACTACTTATTAAGTAGTACCAAATAACTTTTAAAATTCAAACGGATTCCTCCACCAAATGCTAAGGAACCCAGCTGACTGACTCCGGGTATTGATGTACACCACTTTGGTAACTTAATACCAAAAATTCGTCATTTGGAAAGTACTTGCATTTTTTGCGCTTACCTCCCGGGCCAAAGCAAAATATGTCATTTGAAAATGACACTGACATTTTATTTTTAAACTACATTTTATGTGTCAACGGTCAGTGTTAACTGTCATTTTATATTGCTAGTGTTTTTTAGGGTTCCGTACCTCAAAAGGAAAAAACGGAACCCTTATAGGATCACTTTGTTGTCCGTCTGTCCGTCCGTCCGTCTGTCAAGACCCTTTTTCTCAGGAACGCGTGGAGGTATGAAGCTGAAATTTATATCAATTACTCAGGTCTACTGTCCCTTGAAGCTGTGAAAAAATCAAACTTCTAAGCCAACGCAATCAAAAGATACAGCCGTTTATGCCGCAAATTTTCGACACTTGCAAGGGAATCAAAACCTACAGGGTGCTTCCCGTGAACTCAGAATCTTGAAATTTGGTACGAAGCAACGTCTTATAGCATAGATAAAGGAAAAATTACGAAAACCATAAATTTTTAGTTACATCACATAATATATTTTTTTTTAATAATTTTAACCTTACTACCTATTTCCTCATAAACGCGTAGAGGTATTAAATTGAAATTCATACCAAATACTCAGGTCTATAATACCTTTAAGCTGTAACAAAATCAAACTTCTATGTCAACGCAATCAAAAGAAACAGCAATTTAAGCTGCATATTTTGAAACTCGCAAGTACTCGCAAGGGAATCAAAACCTAAAGGGTACTTCCAGTCGACCTAGAATCTTGAAATTTGGCATGAAGCAACGTTTTATAGCACACATAAAGGAAAAATTCCGAAAACCTTAAATTTTTAGTTACATTACAAAATATATATTTTTTAGTAAATATAAACTTATTACTTTTTTTGTCGTAATGAACGAACTTTGTAAACCTTGCAGGTTTGTACGGAACCCTCGGTGCGCGAGTCCGACTCGCACTTGGCCGGTTTTTTTTATCATAGGCAACTGAACTTTTAGTATAAATCCCGAAACGGCTTGGGTGATGGTTTTTATCTAATATCTTAGCAGTTACTGCACTAAAAAATTTAGAAAAATAAGCATAATGATGAGCATCCCGATATCTCGAAATGGTTTTGGAATTTCATAGCCTTATAAAATATGAAAACTTGTCAATTAGTGTAGCGCGGCCTTTACTAAGATTAAACTGTGCTATGATGGCAGGACACTCGACATTAAGGAAGCAGCTGAGTGACCGCTTTATTAGTAATGTATAAACAACTAAATTGAATAAGAATTAAATCTTAATTTATTCTGAAATACGAGTAAGACATTAAGTTCTATTATCTAAGTTGCAGTTCGATTTGATAGTTTCAATTCAAATCAAAATTATAAGCGTTTAATATTTTCAAAAATTTCTATCAGTAGAAACTTGTAATTAGTTTTAATATTGGTCTATTTAAGTTTATAAGCTGTTAGTTTCTGAGAATATAAAAATAAATAAATAAATTGTAACAATAATTTTTCGCTAAAAATGACAACCGACTTCAACTGTGTACATTATCTATGTAGTAATTTTCACATTATTGTTAATTTTTGCCCGACGAAACGGAGGAGGTACTCAATTCGACGCGTATATTTGTTTTTTAGGGTTCCGTACCCAAAGGGAAAAACGGGACCCTATTACTAAGACTTCGATGTCAGTCTGTCTGTCACCGGGCTGTATCTCATGAACCATGATAGCTAAGCAGCTGAAATTTTCACAGATGATGTATTTCGGTTGCCGCTATAACAACAAATACTAAAAACAAAATAAAATAAATATTTAAGGGGGGCTCCCATACAACAAACCTGATTTTTAAGACGTTTTTCGCTCTATTATTATAATGGTAACAGGTAGATGCTTGACATTTTTACAGAATATTTAAATTTATATTCAATTCAATAATAAAATTAAAATAAATATTTAAGGGGGGCTCCCATACAGTACGGAACCCTCCGTGCGCGAGTCCGACTCGTACTTGGCGATTATTTATGTGTAACCACGCATAACTTTTTACATAGTGGTCCGATTTCGATAATTCTTTTTTTATTGGAAAGAGTATACTTCGAATTTGACCCCATTTAATGTTATCGAAATCGGCTCAGTCATTTTTGATAAATCAACAATAATATGAAAAGTGCAACATCAATCCGTGCGAAACATTCGCGAATTCTGTACACGGTTGAAGTCTGTCGTGCCATTTTTTGCGTAAAATAATTATTCAAAAACCGAGTAAGCAGTAAAATTTAAATGGGACCAACTCTGAAGTTATGATTGACCAAACAACAAAATAATCACCAATATCAGTTTATAATAATTGCCACAGCAATCGCGTAACACAGAAACAAAAAAAAAACTTTGGAGTCTTTTTTTTAACGCGAATAAGTCCGCGCTTGTCCACCAATTCGCCTGATGGTAAGCAACGTTTTGGTCGAAGATGAAGCACGCAGATTTAGAAGATACCTATTCACTCTGACCTTTAGATTGAAAAGCTTTAGATTGTATCTCTTAGGAAACAGGAAAGCAGGAAGACTGTTCCATTCCCTGAACCCTGAGTCGAACTGAGAACTTCTTTTTTGAAGTTGGTTAATAATTATACTACTATACCCTACTAATAACCTACTTTTCGATGGAATGCGCGGCTTCTCCGAGTTTTTCTTCGATATTCCTTTCAGCAATGTCTTGTATGTTAGGGATCTCGCACAGAGACGTCACGAGGGTTCTGTAGCATTGCATGTAGCACGGCCATCTGGAAATACACAAACATATAGGTTTAGACAGAAAAGTAAGTAGGTAAGTTCGTATAGGACAGGTGGCTAGCCCTGGTGTCAGTTTTTAGGCCGCCTGAAGGCCTCTGACATGGCTAAACGGTTAAAACAACCGGGATCTACAATTTAACGTGTCATCCGAGCCACGGTAGCGCTCAGTTGGAAAATGCCACCTGCGGTCACCCATCCAAATGCTGACCGTGTGGAACGTTGCTTAATTTCGGTGATCGCTGACAAACACCTACTCAAAGCGCTCGTAGCGTAGTTTGACTAGGTGATTGTCAGCGATCACCGAAATTAAGCAACGTTCCGCACGGTCAGTACTTGGATGGGTGACCGCGGGTGGCATTTTCCAACTGAGCGCTACCGTGGCTCGGATAACACGTTAAATTGTAGGCCACGCTACGAGCGCTACATTAGACGGACTAGACACATTCTATCTAGCAAGTTAAAGCAAGTAAGTTCGAGTGACTGGTGTCAGAGTTTTTAAGACACCTGAAGGCCTCTGGCATGGCTAAACGGTTGGAGCAACCGAGACCTTCGACCATCCGGCCTATACGAACTTACTTACTTTTAGCTGTTACATACATTTTGCCAGCGATTTTGCGATTGGCCTCAAAATGACGAGTTTAATGTTAGTGTCACGCGGTAGGCGCGCGCGGTAATTACGGCGAGTTGTTTACACCTAAGCGCAATAGTAACTATGCCTTAAGCAGTGAGGGTTTATGACTCGTGCGGGATCGGATTGTTTACGTCTTTTGTGTTGGATTTTGGTGTTTTTTTTTTGTATCAAAGGACAATAGGCTCTTCCAAACTTTTAACCTGTTTACTTTGTTAACTCAATAGCGTCCTGTTAATTCTACTCGAATCGTATATATATTAGAAGATTCCAGATGGTTAAAACGGGTATAAATAGACCGGCCGACCCTTGGTTGACTCAGTTATTTCCGCGATTACCATCGAAGCGAAAGCATCTCGTGTACAGTGAAGTGTGTGTGAATATCAGAGCCAGTGTGAAGTGATTGTGCGAACCAAGTGTGTCGTGTGTTTATTGTGATTTTGTGCAGTGATTGCGGCATTTTAACTGATTATCCAATAACCAATCTCGTAACAGTATTTTAGAATGTCTGTTGTCTAGAGATTGATCATGTTAATAAACAAGAACCTTACCTATCTTCTAAAACCTCTTCCCTAGAAATGAGGAGACTGTTCAATATGGCAACACTGCCTTCGAACAGCTTGAAGAACGACTGCCGAGTGACTTCGCACTTTAAATGCACCGCGTTAGAGCCCATAATGTAATGCACCATGTGCTGCAACTCGAAAATACTGTCCAGGAACTTGTAGTCTAATATTATCTGAAAAAGTTACAATAAATAATCAAAATCAATCATAAATCAAATACTACGTATTCCGAATTCGGACTTAGTAATTTGTTAATTTTGATTTGATGTAAATTTTGCTTCATTTCTTATAATAAACAAATAAATAAATATTTGGGGATATCTTACACACGGCTTTTGACACCAAACAAAACAAAGCTTGTGATATGGCGGCCAGAGACTGATTTACTAAGTTTTTAAATATGTACATACATACTTATATAGATAGTAACTAAGTAGCACCCAGACACAGAGCAAACACTTATATATGCCCTGGGTGGGGATCGAACCCACGCCTGTTTGACCCAGAAGTTAGGGTCACTGAGCCACCGAGGCAGTCATCTTTGTCATCTTTATACGTTCCTTAATAAAAGGGATCCATTAAAAAATGGTTGATGGTCAACGGTTTTTTTTTACCTTTTACTAGCTAACATAAAAATTGATTTGTTATTGAATGATAAATTATACATGAACCAATCATACAAATAGACATAGTACATAGGATATACAATATCTATACCAATATTATAAAGAGGAAAGGTTTGATTGTTTGTTTGCATCGAATAGGCTCCGAAAGTACTGACCCGGTTTGAAAAATTCTTTCACTGTTGGAAAGCTAAACTATCCCCGGCTATATTATATTTTCAAAAATTGGTTGCCTGTAAAGTCGGTATACGGGCGAAACTTTTACGTGACAACGACTTTAAGACGAATGAGAGCGCATAACGTGAGCGGAGCGTAACGCAGTTTCTTGAAGTGTCACCCGGCAAACCAATTTATAAGACGTTGTCACGTCAAAAAAAAATAGGGATCCTTACTATCTGGCTTTTTTAACCAATTGTACCCGGGCGAAGCCGGGACGGATAGCTAGTCGGATATAAACCCTCCCCCATAGATCTCTAATAACCTCGGTTGGCAGCGGCCTGCATTCAGCGCTATCTGTTGACATCTGTTCATCTTGTAGGTATAAGTCTTACGCTGCGCTTACCGGTCTCCCATTCATTCATTCCGGGTTCTTCTCCCCCCGTGTTTGGGAGTGAGGATGCCAACTCGAGATTGATTCTCTTTTTGGCGGCTGGACGCCTCAGCCAACTAAGAGCCGAGGGGCAATGTTTGGAGGGTGCGAGTACCCTTCCCAGTCCGCGAGGACGGGCGGCTTCTCTCAGCACCCTCGTTAGCCATTGATATGGCCATCGTTGGCCATCTCTTGGCTTGGTAGAATTGGGTTGGCCATCTTATGGCTTGGTGGATTTATGTTTATTTGAGCCTCATCTTCTACTACTATGTTGCCGCTTGGTCCCTCTCGCTTTCCTCTGCTTCGTCGTCCGAGCCAGCCAGTAGGAGATCTCGAGGGAGGGCACGCCACGTAAGTTCGTCAGGGGGGCGTGCATGAAGCGGCGCAATGTTGTGTAGATGGGGGTGTGGCCCATTGTCAGCGCGGTCGAACATGCCGCGCGACAAACGAGCCACGAACTCCCCCACCGTTTCGATCTTCATGTCCCGGGCGATCACGTCATTGCGAACGTACCGGCCGGTTACCGGTCTCCCACATATTCCCCACAATCGCTACTAAAAATGATTCAAACTGGATGAAGTAAATGAACACGAAGCCAGTCGTTGTGCAGTAGGTATTTTTTAGGTTAACAGGGGTGAGGGGTGTGGTTCTGGGCAGTATGTAGTCTATCTATACTTTGGTAATGACTGAATCATAGTCACATTCACCAACTTGTATGATTCGGCCTATAAATATGTAGTTTTAAATAGATACCAACCTTTTTTCCAGCAAAAATAACTTCCACGAGCGTATCCAACTCTACCCTCAAAATGTCACAAACGTCATCGTGCACTTTGACAATTTTCACCTCCCTCTCCTCGCTATAAATGTCCAATTTTCGTTTCTTCTTACTGGCAACACTGTGCACAGCGTCGTAGTGTTTCCGTATCCAGGATTTGAGATTTCTACTATTTTGGTAGTTTATTTTAGTCATGGTAGCGCATTTTTGTCCGATTGTGTTAGCTTTGAGACACTGTGTCCACATGTATTTCGAAACTAGATGGTTCGTTAGATCTGTTTTAGTGGTGTCTTTTATTATTTCTATTGGTGGCTGTAAAAGAAAGGTTTGATTTTAATATTGCGTATATACATAGAAAAAAGGAATTTTAATAGGTAGTTCTTAATTTTTTTTTAAATCACAAAAAGCAGCTGGTCTTTACAAACATTGAATATCCATAGTCCAGAGAAACAATATACAGAGTTACCTGCTTGCCCTGTACAAAGGCGGAAGGGGGTGATGCAGACCATCATTATGAACATCTTTTACTATGGGCCCAACCCGAAAAACGAAAAAAAAAACTAGTGTTCCATACAAAACTGCAAGACGGAATCGACAAAAGGTACGAAACAGCAAATTATTTTTCGAATTCCGGTTTGCCCCATATTAATACATAATGATGGTCTGAATCACCTCCTTTCGGATGAGTACATCAGATCAGCCGTGATGGTATAGAGGTAGTGACACCCGCCTTACAATCGCGAGGTCGTGGGTTCAAATCCCGGTCCCGTACCAATGAGTTCTTTGGAATTTATGTACGGAATTTCATACCACTGGCTTTTCGGTAAAGAAAAACATCGTGAGGCAACCTGCATACGTCCGTAGAAGAAATTCGATGGCGTATGTGAATTCACCAAACCGCACTGGGCCAGCGTGGTGGAAATGGAACAATCACCCTTCATGGGTAGGCCTACGTCCTGTAGTGGACTATTAAAAAGGCTGTTACAGTATTCAGATCTGGATAAACCTGTATGTGTCTGTTGTCTAGAGAAACAATATAACTATTAAATCTTACCCTCAAAATAACAATCTTAGCAAGATCTTCCACAAGCCCCTCAAACGCTTTCACAGAGACCAATTCACACACACACGTGAGCGTCACGCCTAAATCTGGCAAATACAAACAACTTCTGTCACTACCCTCATTTTCGAAAACTTTTTGTAATCGACTTCGAACGCTGTTCCATATTTGAATGAATAATTTGTCCTTTTCTTGGAATATGGGGTGCGATTCGAGTTTTTTCATGTGACGTAGCGTCACGTTTATAAGTTGGAATGACGAGTCTATGTGCTGGGGCTTAGAGTCGTGGTTTGATATGCATTGTACCTGAAACATTGAAAAATATTATTTTATTTAAATAACGCTGGTACAGGTCGCGGCACATAAGTCTAGCGCTGAGCGAAGTGTGGAGGGGGTGGCTGCGCTTGGGTTTAGTATGGCGGTCAACATGCGCAGCCATCCCCCCCACAGTACCCTCAGCGCTAGACTTACGTGCCGCTACTTGTAGTGTGCAAAATATGTACCAGGTAGAATTATTGAGTTATGAAAGTTTCTGGAGCAGCTTTATCGCTAATGGATATACCAATAGAAATTTCTTGGCACAGGAGTCAAGGTTACTAACCAATAGGTTACTTCAAATAATTATACACCCACAATATCCCAGAAAAAAAAAACTGTTGCCTGTAAAGTCGGTATACGGGCGAAAGTTTTACGTGACAACGACTTTGAGACGAATGAGTGAGAGGCACGTAAGTGCCTCTCACTCGCTCTCATTGTGAGCGCATGAAGTGTGAGCGGAGCGTAACGCAGTTTCTTGAAGTGTCACCCGGCAAACCAATTTATAAGACGTTGTCACGTCAAAACGGAGTGAGTAAATAACAATTTATCTTAATAATAATAATTCGTATTGCAGGCTAAAGTCGCCTTTTAAAAGTTACATCATAATAATAAATAAAAATAAAATAAATAATAATTTTATTTGTTCCATAACTTACTTAGGCTACTTAGGTGTTAGTAATTATTATTGACAATAACTGATTAAATCTTAAGTAGGGGGTAGTTCGAGAAAAGTGTGAGCGGAGCGTAACGCAGTTTCTTGAAGTGTCACCCGGCAAACCAATTTATAAGACGTTGTCACGTCAAAAATGAATGTTTCCATGGGATAGTACAAAAGTTAAAATACAACGCGGGCGAAGCCGCGGGCAAGTATAATATAATATCGTTTGTTGTGTACGATTTGTAATAAGTACGTAAGTTCGTATAGGCCGGGTGGCTAGCCCTGGTGTCAGTTTTTAGGCCTCCTGAAGCCTCAGACATGGCTAAACGGTTAAAACAACCGGGACGATTTGTAATCTTTTTTGTACTCATACTTACAGCATTTTGAATAAAGAACTCCAATCCGGACCATAGACAATCTAAATTTTGTATTTCTTGCACATCAGTTGTCTCACAATATTTTGAAAGAGTGAGTGTATACGCCGCTATTGCGTTCAGTGCTGCAATATTACTGTCATTTTCGACCATGCTGTCTTCTGTGTTACCAGTATTGGAAAACAAGCTACCATTTTCGGCGAAATTTATATTTTTAAAAGTTTCTAGCAAAACTTTGTGTAATTTTTCTTGCGAATCGCCTAGGACTGCTCTAGAAGACGCTAATTTGGTATTTCTCCGTTGTTTAACTATTACAGGTAGGAGAATACAAGTTATTTGAAATACTGAATCACTGAACGATTCAATTGAATTTTTATTTTGCTTCTTAGAAATGAGTATTTCCACGATATTTTTGATGAAATCTGGCTCAAATTTAACTTTTTTCACTGCCTTTTCTAAGATACATTTAATTATAAGTAGTTGGTTAGGCGTTTTGATTTTTAAAGTCAGCAAGTCTAATAAAGTCGTATCTTCAAAAGAAAATATGTAGTTCACCGAAAATATTTGGTACAAATCGGGTACATATTCACTCAATTCGAATATATTTTGCAAGACGTAATCGACATTCTTTTTTATTTTCTTGGACTGGCAACACTTTTTCAAACATAACAACACAAAGACGGCTGTCAGTTGGTAATTTTCTTCTAAATACGGAATCCGTAGTAGCTTCAAGATCTCAATGCATTTTCTTATTTTTTCGTCATTATCTTCTGTTAAAGTTATATTATTGAAATAATCTTGCATATCAGTTTGTTTTGAAAAGGCGGCTATATCGAAATCTGTTTTATTCAGCGCTTTAGCTAAAGCTTCACAATTTCCGAGGAATTTCGTTATATTTTTTGCTGCTTCCAACACTAAAGCATTCAGCAATGTTCTGTTATTTGTTATGGCAACATCGTTAAAGATTTCCGTTGTCTGGTCGTTCAAATACAATTTGATTAAGACTTTAGCTAGCTGTTTAGACAGATTTTTGTCTACATCTGAGAATAACACCCTTGAAAAATATAAGTCCTTTTCCAAAACACTAGGGTTTATGTTTAATTGCTTGACCAAATATGATTTGGTTTCGTCTACAGCACTCTTTGTTTGTTCTTCGTCGATTGATAGCAGTTGCAAAATCATTATCTTGATTAGTAGTAGATTGTTCTGGAAGAAAAGAAAAACTTTAGTCATACCCAATGTAATTTCTTTTACTTTGTGTACTTATTCTTTTATAATGATTACATATACATAAGACTTGCATCTGTAAATTAACTATATTTTAGCCAGATCTAGTGATGTATATTTTACGCTTGTCAGATTTTTGGTTCAAATTTAAATAATTAAATGGTAATATAGACAAAGATTAAAAAAAAATAGTTAAACGTCAGTTTGTAGCTGTATATACAGGGTTATTTGTAATCAATTAGCATCCTTTTAGGGGCTTATTCTGTAAATCAAAACTAACAACTTTTGTTCTGCGACTTTTGTCAAAAACCTTTTTTTTTGTTGTTCCATAGAAAAATATAGTTCACCCGCGACAAAATGTATGGAACAGCTGATTGTTTTTGTTTGAGTTCTGACAAAAGTCGCAGATTAAAAGTTGTTAGTTTTGATGTACAGATAAGCCCCTAAAAGAATGCTAATTGATTGGAAATAACCCTGTCTACATTAATGTATAATGTATTAAGTATTGCACGCCCGTTAAGGGTCTACTATTGATACTAATTTTATTATAATGAATATCTTTGTACATAGTATTGCAATAAACGATTCTTATACTTATATAAAAAAAATACATCATCTGTGAAAATGTTTAAAAACGGGACCCTGTTACTAAGACTCCGATGTCCGTCCGTCTGTCTGTATCTCATGAACCGTGATAGCTAGACAGCTGAAATTTTCACAGATGGTGCATTTCTGTTGCAGTTAAAACAACAAATACTAAAACCAGAATAAAATAAATAATTAAGGGGTTCCCATACAACAAACGTGATTTTTAGGAGCATTTTTGCTCGCTATTAATATTAGCAAGAGGAATGGGGCTAGGGGAGCTCCAACACGGTACAGAACCCTTCCTGCGCAAGTACGAATCGCATTATGGCACTTGGCCAATTTTTTTACCCTTTGGGGAACACTATAAACGAAGCACAGGTGCGTTGCGAATTTACCTTCCATGCTCTTCTTCAAAAACCTCAAAAATATTTGTCCGTACTGCAACCATACAGCTTAGACAAAGCCTTGAAAATATAATAATAATCGGCCAAGTGCGAGTCGGACTCTCGCTCGAAGGGTTCCGTACCGTATGGGAACCCCATTTCTCTTGCCGTTATTAATAGCGCACAAAAAAGTCCTAAAAAACACGTTTGTTGTATGGAAACCTCCCTTAAATATTTATTTTAGTCTGTTTTTAGTATTTGTTGCTATAGCGGCAACATAATTACATCATCTGTGAAAATTTCAGCTGCCTAGCTATCACGGTTCATGAGATACAGCCCGGTGACAGACAGACAGACAGACGGACATCGAAGTCTTAGTAATAGGGTCCCGTTTTTACCCTTTGGGTACGGAACCCTAAAAACAACGTAAGGGCTGATAAACTCACAACTTCAACAAAACCATCAACCTTCAACCATTTCAGCTATTTTCCTCCATTCGTTCTTAATAAAGCAAGGCAGGATCACGGTCAAATCATGTTCTAGTTCGAACGCCTTACTTGAGATCCTTTTTGGCTCTATTTTGTAGTTGCTGTACTTTGTATTGTAACAAGTAGGTATATGACAAAACTTACCATTTCAAAGACCCCCTCATTTTGAGCCATTCCAGCTATTTCCCTCCACTCGTCTTTACTCAAGCAAGGCAGGATCACGGTCAAATCGTGTTCCTGTTCCAGCTCCTCACTGGAGGTTCTTTTGATGTCCATTTTGCAGTTGCTGTACTTGATATTGAGGAGTTTTAGCTGAGAGTACGCGAGGCAGAGCTTGAGGAATGATTTGAGGAGGGAACTCTGTAAATAGAAAAAAAAAATAACATGAAAGATATGACATGACATCTTGGAGGATATAGGGTTGGTTTAAATTACAACGGGATGGGCACGGGACGGGCTCGGATGGGGCTCGTACGATGCACGTTCCATACAATTTGTGTAAACAAACAAACAACAACTTCACATCCGCCGACTTGTATGATTCGGCCTATACAACCTAAAAAGTACTTACATTATGAGCTTTCAGCACGCACACTCCAAACCTTCTCAAGCATTGTTCAAACAGTTCGTAACTAGTCCAGAAATCCTCCGCTATGTGATTTGAGACCGTGTGATCCGACATCTTGTTGTGGCGTAACCAAGACGATAGTATCGACGAAAGCACTTCGGTTAGGACTATTGCTGATGGATCTGGAATGTTAAAATCATTCTTAAGAGAAACGATTTTACTAATTTACTAGCGACCCGCCCTGGCTTATTGTAAGTGTATTATACATATAAACCTTCCTCTTGAATCATTCTATCTATTAAAAAAAGCTGCAGCATCGAAATCCGTTGCGTAGTTTTAAAGATATAAGCATACATGGGAACAGACAGCGGGAAGCGACTTTGTTTTATACTATGTAGTGATTTATGCTATTCATATTTTTCAAAAGGTTTGTTTCCCGCATTTCCAATAACATCAAATGAAATACACTGTTTTGTTTATAAATCCACGCAAAAAATATATAAGTATTTGTTTCCCTACGCTCTGGGGAATTCCCTATGTATTGACAACCCTGTTTCAAGAAAAGAACAGGACTAACCACCCTGACCTGGTTTGTATATAGCCATATAGTCATTTATTCATAGCACCATTTGTTACAAGTCAAAAAGTAAACATTACATTAGGGCACTATACAATATAGCACGAAATAAAAATTGATAAACTTGACAATTTCCAAATTAGTCACTAAATCTTAATACAATCCAGGTAATTTAAAAAAGTCATTTACGTCATAAAATAGTTGCTCATGTAGCCAACATTTTAATTTATTCCTAAACGACCCAGCGGAAGGTGCATCCCGAACTTCTACGGGTATTCGGTTGTATATAGCGGGCCCACCAATATATACAGACCTCTCCGATTTCGCCAGCTAATGAGAAGGAGTCATCAGTTGGTTTTTCCTAGCATTGCTTCTTAAATTTAATCTAAAATTAGTAGTTGTATTTCGTAGTATAACAATTCTACAATATTATGGGAACCTGGTAACACTGGAACTAACGCTTTTGGGTACAGACAAAATTCGAAAAGAGATAGATATGAGATAGACAGATAAACTCAGCGTATACGACTACTTTACACAAATTACTACTGGTAACACTAAAATCAAATCTGCACGTAGCTGTATCTATAAGTTTAAAAGGAACTTTCATCTAGCCGTTTCTAGATATGGAATAAAATAATTGGCCAAGTACGAGTCGGACTCGCGCACGGAGGATTCCGTACTGTATGGGAGCCCCCCTTAAATATTTATTTTATTTTAATTTTACTACTGAAGTGAATATACAACTGAATATGCTGTGAAAATTTCAAGCATCTACCTGTTACCATTATTAATATAGAGCGAAAAACGGCTAAAAATCAGGTTTGTTGTATAAGAGCCCACTTAATTATTAATTTTATTCTGTTTTTAGTATTTGTTGTTATAGCGGCAACAGAAATCTGTGAAAATTTCAGCTTTCTAGCTATAACGGTTCATGAGATACAGCCTGGAGACAGACAAGCAGACAGCGAAGTCTTAGTAATAGGGTCCCGTTTTTACCCTTTGGATACGGAACCCTAAAAGTAAAAATCAGAATAAATCAGAAAAACATTTTTTTTAGAAACGTTACACATTTTTAGGTGAATATTTATTTCGCAAACAGCTCATCTACACATCACATAATGGTTGATACGCAGCCTAAGGTAAAGGCAATACTCACTCTCAGATCCTTCTTCCAGCTCCACCAAGCAATATTCTTCAAAATCTTTCTGCATCGTCTCCAACAACTCCTTATTTTGCCTGAACATCAAATCCGTCGTCAACTTGCCGAAAAATTCCACACAATCTTGTGGAAAAATGTCGTTCCCATTTATCAATTTATTTTTCATCTTCTCGCTGTCTGTACCATTCTCTTCGCTGGTTTTTATTTCTTCTACCAATTTCAGTTGATCAGTGTTGCCAGCTTCCAAATATATCTTTACCAATGGTAGAATTTGACTTAGAAATTGAGTGCCACGACTGAGTTTGAATAGGATCTCTAATAAGCAATTCATCATGTCTTTATAAGATTCTAGAACGTTGGAACTCTTTTTGCTTGCCACTATGGGCGGTAGAATTTCTACCATTTTTTGCTCAATCAATATTGGGTCCAACTTCAGAGCAGTTTTTATTATTTGAAGCGTTACTTTGTCTAATTTTCCTTCAAGTTTAAGTTGTCCCATCATAACAGCTTGTAAGAATGATATAAAAGTCTTTTTAGTATCTGTTTTAGATGCTTTTTCGCCAAACGTATCTGTCAGTCTAGCAGTAATATCTACTTCATTTTTAAGGATAATCTCTAGCATATTCAAAAACAGATTTCTTTTTATTTTTTCATCGTTTTCTTTAAATATTATTGGCGTCATAATCATAGCAGGAGTGATATAGTCTTGCTTCATTTGCAAGACATGTGTTGCCAGGATATAAAACGCGAATATGACTTGATTTTCTTTTTGGAAACAAGTGACGAAGACATCTATAAAGTTTTTTAGAAATGAGGCATCACTTTCTGTTCCATTTTCCTGATAACTGAAAAATGCGCTCATTATTTTCAATACGGATTGTATATTGTCACCCTTTTCAGATATTAAAGCATCAATATTATCTTTCTTTATCAAAGTTTTCAGATAGCTTATGAAGAACGTCTTTTTATATAAGGGAAATAATATATTTTGACAAAGACTTATAACAATATCGCGGCATTTTGTATCTAAATAACTGAAAAGTGTTTCTATATTATCTCTTTGTAAAAACTTGACTATAAAATCTAATTTCTTCTTAGATTCTTTGTATAATCTTGGAATATTATTCAGCAGTCTTTCGCTGAGAAAATAGTTGATATTTTCATTGCTTTTTACTATTTGTAAAAGAGTGACGGTGATGGTGAAATAATCTTCGATATGTTGACAAAGTTGGGCAGACATATTTGGATTTTCTAAAAATGTTGTGATGGCTTTTATATCATTGTCTTGTAGTATGTTCTTCTGTACATATTGGGACACCGCCTGTAATTGGAAATTTGATAAATAAATAACACTTCACAAGCACATCAACTATTTTCTGTTTAGGGATTTCATGGAACCATTAATGTAAGAAAGAAGGGGATTTCATCCATCCATCCATCCATCAGTCATAAATGTCATAATATAAGACGTCCACTGCTGGACATAGGCCTTCCCCACGAATCTCCAACAAGATTGTTGAAAGCGGCTTGCATCCAGCGCGATTCTTAATGAGATCATCTGTCCACACAGATATCTACTCTGTCCACATCGTAGGTGGTCTCCGACCCTATCGGTCATCAGTCCTCCGTGCCATGTGACCTGCGCGCTGCCATTTCAACTTACTAATTCGCTGGGCTATGTAGGTTTAAGGTTAATTTTGAAGGAAATGATCACAAAAAACATGGCGTCGAAAGGGCATAGAAACTGCTATATATTATGTAATCCATAGAATTAGAACTAAAGTAATAGAAACCGTACTAAAGTAGCAAGAGATATACATCACTTCGTCCCACTTTAAATATGAAATTTAAACGGTGTTAGAAAAAGATGCACATATACCCGAACTTACGTGTAATTTCGAAGGGTTTCACAAACTAGCATTGAGCTATCTCGTATGTCCAAATTCAAAAAGATATAAGTAGGAAGGTAAAATGATTAAAGATTTGAATCTTGTTTTGGAACTAGAGGGTTCAAATTTCCGATCATATCGCAAAAGACAAAGTACCACTTTTAACCATTTTGACATTCCAACTTGTGATTTTGACGTACCTATGCCGATGGACAATGCGTTTTTCTAGTTTCACTCACTCGCGCATGCTGTAAAACCAGATATGAATAAGACAGCTGTAACATAGTTTTTATTTGAGCAAAATTTAGTAAATATTCTATTTCTTTAGTTCTAATTCTATGATGTAATCAACGAATTAACTTGACATTTCTTTATTTCTTAGTGACACTTGAACTCTATTGATATGCAATATGGCGGAAAAACTTCAATGCCGAGCTTATTTTTGTAAATTTAATTACTAAACACCTAATTTTACCCGTTTAAATAAATAAGTTGGTTGGCCCTGGTGTCACAGTTTATAACCCACGTGAAGGCCTCTTGACTAAACTTTTAGAGTAACCGGAATCTACAACGTTATGAGCCGTGGTGGTCTAGTGGTTGTAACGCTGGCCTGTCATTCTCGAGGTCATGGGTTCAATCCCAGTCCCGTACCAATGAGTTTATTGTTTAACTTATGTACGGCATTTCATACTACTGGCTTTTCGGTGAAGGAAAACATCGTGAGTCAACCTGCATACGTCCGTAGAAGAAATTCGATGGCGTATTTGAATCCACCAACCCGCACTGGGCCACCGTGGTGGTTATGGCCCAATCACCTTTCGTAGGTAGGCCTACGTCCTGCAGTGGACTATTAAAATTGCTGGTACAGTACAGTACAATGTTATGTAGATCCGAACCAAGGTAGCGTTCAGTTATATTATTATTACTTACCCGAATGAGATTGGTCTTCAAGTCACCAGTGAGATCGTCCAAATTCGCCCATTCCAACACGTTCCGGAACTCTTCACTTTTGATTTTATTTCCTTTTGTTAAATCTGTTGAAATAAACATATGTTCTTATCTATTCATATACAGGATTATTTCTAATTAATTAGCATCCTTTAAGGGGCTTATTCTGTACATCAAAACTAACAACTTTTGTTCTGCGACTTTTACCAAAACTTAAAAAAAAAACAATGTTCCATACATTTTGTAGCAGGTGAGCGATATTTTTCTATGGAACAACAATTTTTTTTTTGTGTTTTGACAAAAGTTGCTAGCTTTCATGTACAGAATAAGCCCCTGAAAGGATGCTAATTGATTAGGAATAACCCTGTATATATAATAATTAATCGTGGTTGTTTGTCTCGCTAAAACTCGAAACGGCTGAACCGATTTGGCTGAGTGAAAACGGTCAGAAAATGTATAAATAGTTCCGAGAAAAATAATACAAACATTAATTTCATTTTCCCATACAAAATGTTCTTGCATGTGAAAGTTGTCATTGACAGTTGACAATTGGTGAGATGAAGTTCACCGGGTCAGCTAGTACATCATAAAAATATAGTCACGAAAGGCGACCACGGATCGGCAGGCGTAGCGTATGACGACCACCTGCAACGTGGACAGAAGAGCTCAGGATGACGATGGATGCAAGCCGCTTCTAGCCGGTTTTATTGGAGCAACTGCCTACTTTGCTTTTGCCGAACTTTTACGCTTTACTTACCTATTTCGAAGAAAACACACAAAAAATCCGTACATAATAATATATATAACCTCCCCCTTTTGGAAGTCATTACAAAAGATTAGGTACTTCGAGCACATAGGTATCTATAGTCACAATCGTGCAAAAAAGTGTCCGAACTAAAACTCTGCCCAAGCTACGTAGTTTGCAGGCTTTTTAGTTAGTCGTAAGGGCATTGCAAGCCGACTACAACGCCGCGCGATGCCAAAGTGCTCGGTTACAAGCCTGACATAACGTCGAGCTTCGAGAAAACGGGTCATTGTGAATTATTTAATGTAATTATCTAAGTTGGTATGTATGACGGCGCTCGGACTTTTTTTTACTAGTTTCACTTAGGGACTGTGGCTCTGAGGGCCAAGTGGCAGATTTGAACAATGTTCGAAACCTGCTCGATCGCGTTAACGTTTAATATGATTTCTATGGAAATGGCACAGCGCCATCTTGTGCCACGTACGGAAAACTGAATAGGTCAGTGTGAGTTTTATTTTCGGTAATATTACCGAAATAATCTCGTTATAACGAGCGCCAAACCAAACCGATAGAACACAAGCGTCTGATTGGCTTAGTCAAGCGTGTGTGTCAATGTGCTCGCGTGTGTGCTCGGGGCGCTCGGTCACCGCGGCGGCGTAAAAGTAATTCGATTTGATTTGCAAAACTCCCACTTGACACTCTGTAGATATTTTCTCGAAGATGAACATACAAAAAAAAAATACACACAGACAGACATAATATAACCTCCCCCTTTTTGGAAGTCATTTGAAAATAGTTTATTGCTCAAATCGTAAAACAGATTAGGTGGCATAATTAGTACCTTCCAGCCATTCTGCTATGACCCGTTCCTTCGGAGCGGTGGGGAAGTGGTGCGATGTGACGATGTTCTTGGCGAGGCAAAGCCGCTTGGGAAGAGGCGTGCTGCCATCGTCCAGGCGTCTCTTTAGTTCTGGAAACGATAACAGAATGTATGTTCAGTAATCAGTAGCTCTAGCACAATATCTATCGAATAAGTTATAGCGGCAACCTTTGACTATAGTCCGGCAATCTCGTGCGCGACCGTCCCGCGGGGTGACAGACGGTGGCGGGGACGAGGTAGTAGTGGTAACTACGCGTCATTCTAGCATTCTTTCCCTTCCCCGCTACACCACCCGCTACCCAATGACATCTTGGGTACCTCGTCCCCGCCACCGTCTGTCACCCCGCGGGACGGTCGCGCACGAGATTGGCCGGACTATAACACAGGACGGCTCACGGTAGGCACGCGCCGCGCCCCTGCCAGGAGCGGGTTTCAACTCTCGCGCTCATAATCGAGCGATCTTTCAGCAACGCGGGCTCATATAAGCCCCATTCACCATCAGTCCAAATGGATGATATCCATTCGATGTGACGAGCTTGCGACTTCGTCATTAGAAATGGCTACTTTTCATTGGTATAGCGAGCGCTTTACCGTCAAAAATAGTTTAGCAACTTGTCTGATTACTTTCAAACTAAACCATCTGTGGATTTATCTTTATGTACATAGTATTTCTGGCTACCTATATCTTCAAACAATGTTTCTGTAAAAAATGAAGTCTAAATTTAAATACACTAAATTGGCAATATTAGCCACATTCATTTGGATGTCATCCATTTGGACTGATGGTGAATGGGGTCCTTAAGTTCGTACGAATATAGGCCGGGTAACTCTGGTATAAGTTGAATCAAACATGAAACGATTTTAATTTTTATAGTGCTTTCCACACTAGGTTTATCTCAAAGAGTTGTCTTAGTGAACATTTCAATCTCGGATTTAACGTTTCATCCGAGCCATTGCAGCGCTCAGTTGTAAATGCAATCTGCGGTCACAAATAATTGACAGGTAGTACTGAGAATAAGGAATCTAAACAATTGTTTTGGAAATCTATAGATGAGGCCCAGAGAGAGGCCAAATCTATAGATGAGAGAGAGAGAGAGAGAGAGAGAGAGAGAGAGAGAGAGAGAGAGAGAGATATGTGGCCGACTGTTTACACCTAATTTTATTGAGTTGTGGCGAGACAGTCAGTCAGTACTGCAAGAGATTATAAACCTGAATGGACCCATAAATATAAAAAGTTTTAGCAAAATAGCAAACGAAACTAGATGATTTAAAACTGAGATTTAAACACTCTTCATTTTGGCGCGATTTGGTTGACGTCAAAACTTCGTGGTCGAAGTACAGGTTATCTGTCAATTACAACTGTCAGTGTCAAAAAGTGGGATCTCCAGGGAAATCCACCGGTGCTCCCAACACTTTATAATATGACGACTCGAGCCTAATAACTAGGCTTGTGACTGCACAAGCCTAGTTATTAGGCATTTTTATGATTGATATTTAATTGCCTCAAGGTGATAACAGCATTATCAATTTGTTTTATGTAAATACTAGCTGACCTGGCGAAATTCGTTTTACCCAACATTTTTATAAATTACATATAGCCTATGTGGTATATATTCTGATGTATATTTCTAATGCAAAGTTTCATCTCAATCCATTCAGTAGTTTTGCGTGAAAGAGGAACCAACATCCATAAATTTACTTTTGCCTTTATAATATTAGTAGGATGTATTTGGGAGATGGGGCTCTCGCCATCCACTCAAACGGGCCCAGGGAGGACAACAATGTTGTCGTAGAGGGCCTACGTATTAACGTTTTAACGTTCTTTCATTGTTATACGTAGAGGGCCTACGTATAACAATGAAAGAAGGATACAAACAGTGCTACAATATTTAATTTTTATTTTAATAAAGTTGCATTTTTATGATTGATATTTAATTGCCTCAAGGTGATAACAGCATTATCAATTTGTTTTATGTAGATACTAGCTGGGCCCGTTTGAGTGGATGGCGAGAGCCCCATCTCCCAAATACATCCTACTAATATTATAAAGGCAAAAGTAAATTTATGGATGTTGGTTCCTCTTTCACGCAAAACTACTGAATGGATTGAGATGAAACTTTGCATTAGAAATATACATCAGAATATATACCACATAGGCTATATGTAATTTATAAAAATGTTGGGTGAAACGAATTTCGCCAGGTCAGCTAGTATCTACATAAAACAAATTGATAATGCTGTTATCACCTTGAGGCAATTAAATATCAATCATAAAAATGCAACTTTATTAAAATAAAAATTAAATATTGTAGCACTGTTTGTATCCTTCTTTCATTGTTATATTTATGTTTTCAGCTAGAAGAGGATACAGAAAATTATATGAAGTACAAAATTATGTCATTAGAAAATAAAAGAATTGCATTACGATTAAAGAAAGGTGTTCTTCCTCACAAAAGTCTTGACAATGAGTGGTTCATAAATCCTCTTTACAGAATTAAATTCTGTAAAGAGGATTTATCAAGAAGCATTTGACACATTTCAAGTGCCTATTCCAGGAAAACTATACATATATTAATAATGTAACCAAAATATCACAAAATGGTTGCATTGAAATAGAACCTAATACTTCAACTAATTTATACACCGAAAATCAAAGATACAAAAATGATACTAATGTTAAAGAAGAATCAGTAAACAATTACTTTGAAGAACAGAATGATTTAACTCAGTTTTACATATCATATGGCGAAGTTACTGACAAAGAAGAAATATTAGACAATTATTTTGATGCAGAAGGTAGTATTCATTTAGGTACTGAAGATGAAAAAGAGAATATTAATGTGAAAGAAGAATTATTAAAACACATTTACTTTGAAACTACAAATAATTTAGTTGCCAAAGATAAAAGATTAGGACCTATTACTACAAAAAATTTAGTTACCAAAGATAGTGAAGGACAAACTGTTAAAGAAGAATTTTTAGACAACAGTGACTTTGACACAAAACCTAGCACTTTAATTGATTTATACACTGAAGATGAAAAAGAAAATGTTACTGTCAAAAAAGAATTATTAGTAAATGATTATGTTGAAGCAGTACCCAATATTTTAAATAATTTAGACATTAAAGATGATGAACAAACTTTTACTGATTTATGTACTGAATATGAAAAAGAAAAAGTTACTGTTAAAGAAGAATTATTAGTAAATGATTATGTTGAAGCAGGACCCAATATTTTAAACAATTTAGACATTAAAGATGATGAACAAACTTTAACTGATTTATGTACTGAAGATGAAAAAGAAAAAGTTACTGTTAAAGAAGAATTATTAGTAAAAAATTACGTTGAAGCAGGACCCAATATTTTAAATAATTTAGACATTAAAGATGATGAACAAACTTCAACTGATTTATACACTGGAGATAAAAGGGGAAATGTTACTGTGCAGAAAGAATTGTCAGAAAATGTTACTGTTAAAAAAGAATTGCCACAAAATGTTACTATAAAAGAAAAAGAATTATCAAAAAACAGTTCCTTCAAAGCAGAACATAGTAGTTCATCTCAGTTGAACACTGAAGGTGATGAAATCCAAGATATTTGTAGAGTCAGAAGCCCAATACTGTCTTTACAGCCTTCAAACTTAGACAAATTACTTGTAGAGAGACACATTGATGTTTCATCTACTTCTTCTGAACAACTGTCACCAAAATTGTCATCTGACTCAGAATCTGAATCAAGCTCCAAAGAAGATAATTCAAACAGTGACGAAGATCCAGACAAGATGCGCAGTTGTACAATACAATTAATAGAAATAATATTTCTAGGTTTACCAAAAAGTTCATACCGTTTAATAAAATTATTGAGCGATGATATTCCACTTCCTGTAGTCAACATTTTAATCATTTTAAAGAAAATAAAGTTACATGAGTCATTCAAAACATTAGCTGTACAATTTGGGTATACAAAAGGTGATGTTATAAGCCGCGCAGATAGAGAATAGATCTGAAAATGGCGTCCGCTCGCATGCGTTCTCGCTCACTCTCTATCGCTGTCTATACTCACACAGTGAAGTACGCGCTACAAAAAAATAGTCAGTCAGGATTCGCTTTCCACGCTACTTGACGCACTCCGAGTTATCGTTAAATTCGTTCCGTTATTTTGTTGTTTTCGTTTATATTCATTGTTGTTTTTGTTGAGTTTGATTGTTATTTGTTTGCGTTACGTTTGATTTTTATTTATTTTCGTTAAGTTTTTGTTACGAACGTTGACATTTTGTGATTGATTGACAATGGCTTCACGAAAACGTGGAAAGATTCTTCACACTCACAGTGATGCACGTGAGATTGTTTACAAAGTTATGAAATACTTTGACGAAGAGAAGAACTTGGAGCGTTATCATCCGTTAAAGTATAGCGCACGCGCAGCGATGGCGACTAATTTATCGATGGCTACTATATCGAGAATAAAGAAAGAAAGTAATTATATGGTACCTACACATTATTTTACGCGGTTGCTTTATGGGCGTGACCAAGATAGATAGATAAATCAATTTGTTTGAAGATGATTAGCCTGATTCTGATATGTCACAATTAATAAAGACAAATTTTAAAATCCAGTGATATTAATGTACCCTTGCTCCTTATTTATTTAATTAATATTTTTGTCATTTATTCTACTATTATTAATTAATAATATTAAAAAAGAATAATATATAACAAAAAAAGTCAATAAAAATCGATGGTTGAGAACTTGTTTTGCCAACCGTACCATGCGTACCCGCCGCCATTTTCAGATCTATTCTCTATCTGCGCGGCTTATAGTACATTTTTTTTTTAAAGTATAGTATGTTTAGCAAAGAAAATGAAATAATTAATTCTATGGCCCACACCAGCTAAGTTTTGTAATGGTTTGCCGATATCTTTCAAAGCACAGAGTTCCAATGGTCCCTCAATCGTCAATTGCCTTGAGATACAGATAGAAAAATTGTTAAGTGCACAGTACGAGTCAAAATGTTTGCGACGCAAGAATAGTCATACTCTAAAGTACTTAATTTCTTTTACGTCAAACGGCTTGGTAAATTTTGTCTCTGCTGGATACAGTACTGAAGCTACAGGCGCACAGATAGTTGAAGACTGTGGTTTTCTAGAACGTTTGACACCGAATACAGAAATTATGGTGAACAGAGGATTTGAAGACACAGTACATTTGTTAGAACAAAATAATTGTGCTGTTATGTTGACTCCGTCAACTTGTAAGTCCAAGAGAACAGAAGATGTTACAGGAAGTAAAAGAATCACAGTATTGAGGATTCCTTTATCATATGTCATAAAAAGATTAAGAGAATTTCATATGCTGCTGCCCCATGTAAATGTAGATAGTAGATTAGTAACTAATGCCACAATTTTAGACAAAGTTGTAGTAGTGGCTTGTGGTATAATAAATTTGCAAAATGTTATAATAAAACCGTAGTTTTTGTGCAATATTATTTAGTTTTTTTCTTTACAGTAAAATATAGCAAACATGCCCAGTATAGGATGAATTAAATTTAATGGTTTCTGCCGATATGATATGAGTTGTTGCACAGTAGCTAATTCATATGTCAACTGCGGCGAGGAATGGGGATTTGTACAGATTGTAGCTAACTCATAGACTACATGCTTACTTTTGCATACACTGAGAATGTTATAGGTTGATAATATCAAACAAACAAGGATGCAGTTGGCAAGAAACGGAGATGAATGGCATACACAAAAACGTTCTTGCCTAGCATTAGAAACTAAAGGGACAGTTCTCTTCAAAGTAGTAAATAAAGTATTTATTTTTATGGTTCCGTACCCAAAGGGTAAAAACGGGACCCTATTACTAAGACTTCAATGTCCGTCTGTCACCGGGCTGTATCTCATTAACCATGATAGTTAGGCAGCTGAAATTTTCACAGATGATGTATTTCGGGTGCCGCTATAACAACAAATACTAAAAACAAAATAAAATAAATATTTAAGAGGGGCTCCCATACAACAAATCTGAATTTTTAGATGTTTTTCGCTCTTTATTAATAATGGTAACAGGTAGATGCTTGAAATTTTCACAGAATATTTAGTTTTGTATTCACGTCAATAAT
This sequence comes from Hypomecis atomaria, assembly GCA_964007245.1. NCBI lineage: Eukaryota > Metazoa > Arthropoda > Insecta > Lepidoptera > Geometridae > Hypomecis > Hypomecis atomaria. Next base: position 5,385,251 of record OZ023306.1, read on the forward strand.
AAAATAAAATAAATATTTAAGGCTCCCATACAGTACGGAACCCTCCGTGCGCGAGTCCGACTCGTACTTGGCCGATAATTAAATGTTATTACTTAGAGCAAGGGACAATTATTAATCTTTATATTCTTACAAGTCAGTCCCAGAAAAACAAGATGGACATTTTATATTTCTTTAGAGAAGGGAGACTTTTGTACACAATTTAAAGATTGGAGACTTGTGAGACTGTCTATAGGCAGAAATTTGTTTCCGCGGATAACCCAAACCTGACTGAAGCTTACTTAACAGCTGCGCAAGGATTAGGTTATCCGCAGATTGTAGCAAACATCACAGTCACCAAGATGTTTGATTTGGTCTATACTTGGTTTGCTACAACCATACTGAATTGAATTGAAATTGAATTGAATACTATACAAGAGTCTGTCGTGCGTTTAATAGGAATGTGATGTATACTATACAATACAGGACAGAAGTAATTTGTTTACTCCAAATTGGAAGGCATATAGTACAAATAGAATCTAAATAATAATAATAATCAAAACGAAACAAACTTACACTTTTACCAACTAATATCAGCTCTTGTAGCTCTAGGTACTTTATCAAGACTGCGACATGACATGACTAAAACATGACATAATTTACTTACTTAACGTTTCGTTAGTACGAGACCAGTCTTATACATAAAAGACATTCGAAAACCTTAACATTTTCAGGAGATGTAGTAATTTTACAGGCCTGTAAAGAAAGGTTAGAGGTTATAAACTTTGTGAGTAAATTAATTATTGTACTTACCATTTAATGGGTTTAACGACATTGTCAAGGAATAGCGGCTATTGCAAAGAATAGAACAGTAGCACTAATATTACACTTTTACGGCTTTTTGTTATTAAAATCACACATGTTCTTGTCTCGTTTATTATTGAATTGAAATCTTTTTTTTTTTTTTTTTTTTTATTCGCCCATTTTGGGCAGGCTAAAGCCTTTAAGGCCATACCGCCTTGTCTTTTGAATTGAAATCAATTTTTTTTTTTAAATAATTTATTCATGACCATGGATACAGAGTCCTTCAGTCGAAGTCTTAAATAATAAAAAATTTACAAACATAGAAGAGAAATAAAAAATTAAGCTTAACTAAATCTTTTCAACAGTATTTAAAATATACTTATAAATAGGTTTGTAAAAAACTTCACTTTTTAGTAAATCCTCAATACGGCGGGGAGCACTAATTGAGTTACGAGCTGCTATTTCACTAATGTCACTGGCTAAAATTAATCGTTGTAAATGGAATTGGGGACATTGAAAAATTATATGGTTTATATCAGCATGCGGTCGGGAACAATACGTACAGTTATCTTCTGGGACTATATTAATTTTGTGTAAATGAGCTGGAACCAAGCAATGTCCAAATCTCAGGCGATTTAAAACTGTTATAAACTTTCTGCCATAATATTCAAATTTGTTGTACCAAGGAGTAGTAGGTAAGTCTTTCTGTATTTCTGCATACCACCTTCCCTTATATTCTGTTGTAACGTGCCAATATTCTTTCCAAATTCTGAGTAAATCCTTATTAATTGCACAATAGTAATCTGTGAAAGGTACTTTTAATATATCTGTGTGATCTAGATCATGCTCTTGCCGAGTAGCCAAATCTACTGTTTCATTGCCATGGATGCCACAATGTGAAGGAACCCATACCAATTCTACATGTTTTGATTTACTAATCATTTCTATAAGTTCTCTAATACTATATATAATATAATTTAACTTATATGAGAAATTACTGTTGTTCAAAACAGACAGAACACTTTTAGAATCACTTACTATTAGTATATTTACATTTTTTACAGAGTTATTTACAAATGTTAAAGCGGTTAAAATTGCATACGCTTCTGCAGTAAACACACTGCAATTATTATCTAACTTTATACAGTGGGTTTTATTCATTTGTGGATCATAATATGCGGCTTTAACCCCTTCATCACTTTTAGAACCATCTGTATATAAAATATAAAAGTCTGGTTTATTCTCTATAAATTCTAGAAAATCAAATTTGTTATTTATTACATCTAAATGACAATCTATACTTAAGCAATTAATCAAGGCATTATATGGACATTTATATGTTGGCCAGATATCATGAGAACAAATGTTTTTACTGATATTTTTTAAAAATGACATTATTGTTGTGATTTCAGGCAAAACTCCCGAAACAAGAGATGTGGCTGATAAGCTAGATGTTTGAACTGATTGTGATATCTGTGGATGACATAAAACATTATTCAGCACTATAACATTATTGGAAGTCAACTCTTTCAAACAGAATCTATCAGCCAAAAGTAAACGTCTCAGGATTAATGGAGGTATACAGTTTTCAATTTCCATAGAATTAATAGGAGTGGAACGCATAGCTCCGCTAATAATTCTTAAAGCCATATTTTGTATTACATCGAGTTTTCGTAATAAGGTGCTACTTGCATTCATATAAGCTAAACTACTATAATCAAAATGACTTCTTACTATACTTTTATACAGCATGATCAAGGTTTTAGGATCAGAGCCCCAAAAAGTACCAGCTAAACATCTTAAAACATTAATACTTTTCATTGCATTGCTGCAGATATACTTAATATGCTCTTCAAATTTTAACTTGTTATCTATTATTACTCCTAAAAATTTATGTTGATTACTTACAGGAATGATTTCATTATTGTATTTAATTTTAACAAAAGATTGTGCAAAAGGATCTTTACTAAAAACAATAACAGAACTTTTATCAGAACTAATATCTAATTTTAATACATTGTTGTAATAATGGTGTAGCTGCAGCAGTGCAGAATTCAAGTGATTTACAGCCATATTTAAATTTTGACTTTCAGAGTATAAAAGTAAGTCATCGGCAAATTGTAAAATTTTAACATGTGATGTGTTAACATACTTTAAAATTTGAGATGTATATAGAATATACAAGAGAGAAGATAAGATAGCTCCTTGCATAGTTCCTTTACTGACGGATTTTGGTCCATGTAGCTTATTATTAAATTTAACATACAAGGTTCTGTTATTCAGAAAATTAAATATCCATTTCAATAATTTTGTTGGCAGACCTAACTCATTCAAAACTAGAAGAAGGCTCTTAATGTTGACATTATCGAAAGCACCTTTTACATCAAGAAAGACGCAGATTACATTAGAGTGGCTGAGCTTTGCTTTTTTTAATGTTGAGATTAATGATACAAAACTTTCAGAGCAACTTTTACCCTTTCTGAATCCAAATTGTGTGTTAGGTATTTTAGAGTTGGTTTCAACAAAATAATCTAAACGTAATTTTAACATGTTTTCAAAAAGTTTACCCAGACAGGATGACAAAGATATGGGTCTGTACGATGACGGATTATTTGCAGGCTTATTAGGTTTTAAAATTGGTATTACACATTGAGTCTTCCAAGATTCAGGAATAACTGATGCATTCCAAAGTCTGTTATAAATTGCCAATAAAATGTTCAGAGCATTTGAATGTAAATTTTTAATAAGTTTATATGGAATGTTATCCATACCTGGTGTAGTATCTCTACGACTATCTAAAGAAATGCGAAGCTCATTCAGTGTATAAGGCTCATTTAAGAAGGAAACGCTATTGTCAGACCTGTCTAAAATATTTAAAGTGGTAAAATCGGTTGATGTTGAATCTGCTAATTTTTCTAGAAAACTTGGTACCCATTCGTCATTTAGAGTTTTGTTACTACAATTACTGTTAATCCTTTTAAATTTTTTAACATAATTCCATATTCTAGTAACTGGTGTCATTCTGTTGAAAGAAGTACACAATTCATGCCATGATTTTCCCCGTTCCTCAATTAATATCTTTTTCTTTTTAGCATCAAGACGCTTGTAATTAATAAAATTGGAAATTGTTGGAGAGTGATGATATGTCTTAAGAGCTTCTTTCGACTTTTGAACTGCATCCTCACATAGTGTGTTCCACCATGGAGCTGGTTTTCTTAGAATTTTTGGAGTGTGATTAGATTTCTGCTTAGGAATACATTCATCTCTGATTTGATACAAGATATTTATAAAACTATTGTATAATTCATCTAGATCTGTATTTTCCAAATCTAATTGCGAAAAGCAGGTTTCAGATAAAGTTTTAAATTTAGACCAGTCTGATTTGTTGTACAAATATTTTTCTTCTACAGGACGAACATCATACACCGATGGCTTCACATTTACATCCAGTAGAGTCGGAAAATGATAACTACCCATTGCATCATCATGGACTTGCCATTCACAGAGAGGAGCTAACGAGCAACTTACTAAGGCTAAATCAATTGCTGAAGAATTCTTGTTTGGATATTTAATTGTAGTATGATTACCATCATTTAAAACACACAAGTCAAACTCATCTATGAGATTGTACAAAGAATTACCTCTACTATTATTTTTTAGACAACCAAATAAAATGTGATGGGCATTGAAATCTCCCATTATGAGACATGGCTTAGGAGTTTCAGTGAATACTTTTTTTAATTTATTAGTATTAAATTTAGTAAATTCGCTGTTTGGGGGACAATAAATACACAACACATGTAATTTACCTAATGATGTATCAAGTGCAATGCAAATGTTCTGAATTGATTCGTAATATGAGGTATGAACAACTTCATATTTAAAATTTTGTTTAATTAATATAGCTACCCCATTATGTTCGTTTACAGACAGTTTGTGAATCAAATTATAGGATGGAAAATTTGGAATTTTACTGTTTTTCTTAAGCCACGTTTCATTTAGTAAACATATATCTACATTTTGTTCAGTTAAAAACTTTAACAATAGCGTTTTTTTACTATGTAAACTTTGAATATTGAATTGTGCTATACGAATATATGTGTCCATATAATTAAATTAAATTAAATTTGACAACAAAATTTCTTTAATTCTTTTATTTGTAATGGGTTCATTCTTGCTATTTGCAAGGGCAACAACGGACTTCACAAGGGCATTTATAATTACATCGTTATCAACAATTTCTTTGGCATTGAGATCTTGGAAGGTTTTTTGTCTCGGCTTTGGTGTTAGAGCTGGGAAGGATGTTCTATCAGAGATTTGTGGCAGACTTACCGCATTGGCATAAGACATTTTTTGTTGTTGTTTAATTTTCTTCTCTTCTATTTTTTTCTGCTTAACAGGGCAGTCTTTCGACACGGCAAGGTGAGGGCCAGAACAATTGACACACATTATTTCTTCCACATCACATTCCTTGTAGGAATGCCGTCCTGCACAGGATGAACACATCTGCTCTGCTCTGCAGTTCTTAGCTGAGTGGTTGAATCGGAGGCAACGGTAGCATTGCATGAGTGGTGGAAAGTATTTATGAACCTGGTATCTGAATAGCTTGATGTATACATACTGAGGTAATGTGGTGGCTGCAAAAGTGACAGCCACTGTTCCAAGAGGAGTCAAATTTCCGTCTACTTTTCGCATAAAGCGTTTGATTGAGACAACATCAGCATCACAAGTAATATTTTTGTAAATTTCTTCATTAGACATTGTCAGCGGAATATGCCTGATGACTCCTATAACTTCAGTCATGTAAGCAGGAATGAAAGCTTTCAGCTTATATCTGTTCAGGAAGCTATCCATCTTTAAAAAATTGTTAGCTGGAGCTGGCTTTTTGAAAGTGACGCCAACCTTATAAGCATTTATTCGGTGGACACCTACAATGCCTTTAACATTTTCAATGAAAAGATTTGTCAATATTATGGGGTTTTTATTACCAACCTTTTCTTCTTCTGTGGATTCAACGTAAACCACGCAGTCCCCACTGTGATTTTCGGGGAATAGCCTCTTGTAGAGGGGCTTCTGAAATACTTTGTAGCCATCATTGTTCGTTGAGGATTTTGCAAGTTTTCTCTTCTTTCTCTCTGCTGTAATGACGGGGTCCTCCCCGTCACTAGCAACGCTCATGACGTTATTGTTGCGCCGCAACACCCAACACAAATCTCAGAGAATTGCAAAATTAAAATTTATGAATAATTGAATATTAAAAACGCCCGCTTCTTTCGACTTCCCGCCAAAAAGTCGTCAAACAAAACCTTGAATTGAAATCATTAAAATCTGAGTTGCCACTACGGAATTTTCAAATCCCCCAAAGTCGACTAAAAAGTGGGAAATGTTTCATTGAACTTGGTTGGACTAAAGAACTTGGGTCATATCTTAACTAACACGCATCGAGCTATATTACTTATTTCCTCAAAGCTAACACGGCTTCCAATGACCTACTTGCTTTATTTGTTTCGTTTTTTCTGATATATGATTTATTTTACTTCTATTTTCTGTATAGCTGATTAAACATTTTAACTTAAAACATACCTATTATATTATGTATCTATTAAGATAAATATATTGCAGTTATTTACCATTACCACAAAAATAACTTGAAATAGTATTTTCCTACATTTGTAAGTGGCAGATTTGTTTGACAAAATGACCTTATTATGACCTACTGAGAAACAAATTCCATATAGTAGGTACTCAGAACTTTTGAACAGTTTTAGTTTTGAACAGTTCAAGTTTAGAGATGGCACTACTTTTTACTGGTACGTGCACCCCGCAATATGATCTTGCAAATAAATAAATAAAAAATAATAATAACAATATGGGACGGCTATAATTGATATGATTTTTAAATAAATTACTATTCGGTTATCGACAATTACCTCTCAGATTTTTGTACATTACTTCAAGCGTAGGTATCCGAAGTTTCATGAACATTTGAAAACCTAATCGTAGAAAAAAAACGATAGATGGCGCTAGATGTATGCTACAAATATGTGTGCGCTAGATATGTGCTACAATTTATTCTAATTTCTACTCTGTCTATTTTTTCCATAACTTTTTCAATGTGACTTGAATGTCACAGTCACAGTAGAATATATTTAATGAACCCAGAACCTATCAACTGCATCGAGAGCTTATTTCATGAAAGAAGACCGGCGCGCGGCGGTTAGGGGTTAAACTAATTTTAACAGATGGGCTTTGCGATTATGGCGACACAACTGTGGAACTTATTTCGTGAGACTCTAAAATGAATAAATAAGTTATAAGTATGTATTTTACGCATATTATTCTTCTTCAGCAAGAGAGCAAGGATTTTAACTTCTCTCGTTCATTCTTTAAATGGAAAAAAGAAGTTAAACGTTTGCTCTCTTGTTCTCTACATTATAATTAAGTATATTTGTATCACTTTTTTCATACATTCGAATATGACAATAATATCCTGAAACGTGTAGGTATTTTCTTCTTTAATTTAGCTACTTCTCATAGTATACAGCTATCGATTTTCAAATATTGTCTAGTAATAATTTGCCGCCTTTTAACGTGAACCTAGCCGTTTTTTTTCAATGTTTGGAATATTTAATTTTTCTTCGTAATAAAATGTGATTTTAAATCGGTCCATTTAAGGTAGAAACGTAAAAAGCATGCAGTATTTTACGGAAATATGGGTTGAATACAAGTTACCAACACCGACGTATCCCAACTGATTAGCAAGTTGAAGGAGCAGAGGACAGGGCACAAAGTTCGAAAACGAAGGTTCAATAGGACCGTACCATTCTCAAATGGAGACCACGTATCGGCAAGCGCAGTGTAGGACGTTGATTGATAGGGTGGACTGATGATCTAATCAAGACCACATAACTCACTGGATGTAAGGCGCTTCCAATAGCAGGCATATCGTACGTTCGGCTTCGCTTTATCTTCTGTTCGCGTTAGTTTCTGGCACCACGAGAGCAAGCTAGAGGAAAAGCAAAGCCGAACACCAGAACGCATAGACAAAACGGGGGCAGGTCTTATTGGAAATCCATAGGGGAGGTCTATGTCAAGACGTGTCGTGTCATTGCAGGACGACCTACAGGTGATGATCATGATGATAACGATAAAATTCCTTAAGAAATTATTGGATAATTTATTGCTATTTGATGGAGAAAAGTTTTGTAATGTATACAGGGTTATAGATAAATGTAGGTAAGTAAAATGTTATTATATGCAACTCTATAGGTACATATATCTCTAGGGACATATTATATTGTCCATAAAATAAAATGTAACGCGTTTCTTTCAAGCAACTTTATGATAATTTTAAGTACCTACTTAGTTAAGTTGGTTAGAAAAAATTGCAATTGGTAGGTAATAAGACCGCTACTTAGTTAAGCTCCAGTTTAAGTGTTTCATAGTGCACGTACTTTTCTCGTAGTAGGTATAGCTAGTGATAAAAATGAAAAGCTTTCCTCTTATGCTTATTTAATCGCTGAATAAGGTAATTTTTACATAGTAATTTCTGTCAATATTAGGTACGCTAACAAAATAAACGCGCGAAAATGAGATATCTACCATATATTTAGACTAAAGTATGGTTTGTAATATGTTTATGAACAATATCGTGTATTTCTTTTTCCTCTATTTACCTACATTTATGTTTACCTCTAGATAGAAATAAACGATTAATAGAAAAAGTATAAGTTCTTAACTTTAAGGACCTAAGCGCTACATTTCTTAAGATAAGTAAATAGGTAGGTATTTATGTCTAAGTAGGTTGCATCACTTTAAGTTTATTTTAGGTATAGGCTATGCTATTGGGATGAATGTGTTTTGCTTTCAGAACCTCCTACGCCATCCTACGCGATTCCATTCACAATCTTTACTTAAATACCTACTCAATTTATTCAAAGTAACATCCTAAAACAACATCCCTAATGTAAAACTGTTAAAATAACGTTAGGTATAACGTTTATCAAAGGAATTCAAAAACAAAAAGCAGGCGACTGGATGAATTTTACTACCTATATGTGACGTCATTGATTAAATCGCTTCTAAAAATAACAATTGAATGAATAAAACACTTTCATTCATAAAATATGACCGCCATTTCTATAATATACCTAAAAGAAAATTGACTCAGTCACGGTCATGATGCGTCGCACGAAATAGGCCAAGGAGAAAATTTGCGCATGCGTGAAACCATCGATTTTTCCTTTAAAAAAAATGACGTCACAAAATGTCCGACATTTGAATCGAGTCGCTCAGTACAAAAAGTAAAACATCACTCGACCGTTTCCTGTAAAAATATCAGATGTTACATTACAAAGTAAATGCCAAAATTGTCCGTGATAGATGAAATATAGATTTTTATTAGTTTTTTCTGTGTAAATGGTATAGGAAGTTGATTTGTGTACTCAATCAGGCATTCGGTAGCTAAGGAGATCTCAAAATGGTTTACCATAACGTTAGAAATAATTTCACGGCGATTTTCGACGTGACGACCATGATGCTGTTGAAGTTTTTGTGTTTAGGTGAGTAAATTATTTTTAATACAAATATTGTTTTGTTTTTTACGCTTCCTTATATTTGAGCTTATTTTTTTAGATTAAGTACGCACTACGTACGCGTTAATTTAGTAAAAAAATATTTGAATTCCCAAGGCAATTAATTACTTGTGGGTGACATTAAGTCACTGATGACATTTAGTTTTCGTTATAACAAAAAAAAGATTAAAATGAAATTAATCTCAAGGGAGCTATTTCACAACATTAATGCGCTAATGTGATGGTAGATTAGGATTTCTATGTGTCTCTGTACTTATAAAAAATCTAGCTAAATCAGGCATTTTACTGGAATACTTTGTATAACTAATGCCAAGAGGTATTCAGAACTGTTTATACATTATTTCGTGATTTTAATAGTTCAAAAGAGTGAGCCAAAGAAATAAATATATTAAAAACATCATATATTAAGAAATACTTTATTCTATGTGTAAAATAACACTATTCCTCGTATGTCAGATAGTCTAGTCAAGTACACTTTAAGAATATACTAATTCTATTTTTAATTGATATTAGACATATTTTTATGAAGTTTAAATATATTTTTTACATTACTTAAATTGGTTTTTTAGTACAACATAGTTTCGAATAGAAGTATTGTATAAAAATATTTTTATACACCCAATTACTGAAAATGTATCAAATTCATGTCGATACTATAGGTACCTACTTATAGTTTTACGATTTTAACGACTAACCCTGAACATTTTATAGGTTCCAATCTAGAAGGTAATTTTGCTTTGAAATAACAAGAATGGGTTTTGGATTATTGTTTCTACTTTTTTTAGTCTTCCCACGCAAATTGATAGAGTGGTGCTTAAGCTTATTATGTTTGCGGCATGTCACTCGTGACGTGAATATACACATTTTGATGCGGTTCTATTTGAAAGCTCACGTTAGTAAAGTACCTATTAGCACTTCGATTAAGGAAACGATTACGAGTGAGCTCTTTTGTGGTTCGGACGACACGTTAAATTGTGAATTTCGGTAATCTTGCTAAATATCATTGAAATAACCATCATTGCTAAATATTATCAAAATCGGTTGATGAACAGTTACAGAATTTTTTCCCCCGTTTTGAGGGAAATTCAAATTCCTTTCTGACCAATTTTTCGCCGACGACTAAAATACTCAAAATATACCCATAGAACCCGTGAACCAAGTTTCGTTGAAAATGTGACATGTAGGTAGTGGAGAACCAACATTCGGATATACGAAAACAAAATGATTTTCGAATCAAAACAGATTCTCTCTCTCACTACGTCATTGAGTATACTACTCAATATATAAAATAGGTACTCAATAAACTATTTAGTTTCTACATTTTTCAAAACAGCATTAAAATTAATCTCTCTAAATATTATTTTACTCATGTCTCCTTGTACTTACATATCGGATTACTCACTGAAAATGCCTGATCAATTTCATTTCGATACTACCTACGTTTTTAGGGTTCCGTCCCAAAGAGAAAAACGGGACCCTATTACTAAGACTTCGATGTCCGTCTGTCCGTCTGTCTGTCTGTCTGTCACCGGGCTTTATCTCATGAACCATGATAGCTATGCAGCTGAAATTTTCACAGATGATGTATTTCGGTTGCCGCTATAACAACAAATACTAAAAACAATATATTTAAGGGGGGCTACTATACAACAAACCTGAATTTTTAGACGTTTTTCGCTCTATATTAATAATGGTACCAGGTAGATGCTTGATATTTTCACAGAATATTTAGTTTTATATTCCCTTCAATAGTAAATATTAAAATTAAAATAAATATTTGAGGGGGGCTCCCATACAGTACGGAACCCTCCGTGCGCGAGTCGACTCGTACTTGGCCGATTATTATTTTACGACTAACCCTAAAAGTTTTATAGAATTCAATCTAAAATAACGGTCATTTTGTTTTGGAATAGCCAAAGTTTGGGATTATTGTCAGTACAATATTTTTATTGCAAGCTTGATAGGTATAGGTAATTCGTCCGCCTTTCAAAATGTTGGTTTCCTTTTTAACTGTTTGTTAACTTTCTACGCAAAATTAGGGGTAGGTATTCTTATGTACCCTAACTAAGTTTTAACTTGGGTCTGTATCAGCTCATTTGTTAGTGGCATCGTGATTTAATTATATCGTTTATCTCAGGCTTGGTATTTGCCCCCCTATTCAGTGGTGCCACTGAACCAAAGTAAATTATAGGTACCTACTCAAAAACTGAATAAATAAAAACAAGGATGACATTCAGCGGGGCAATTCTGTCAACCGATCTCGTTACTAAGGTGACACGTTCTTGAACCTGTCTCGTTTTTCTGACAGTTTTGAGCTGTCGTCGGAACTGTCCGAAAAACGAGAGAGGTTCAAGAACGTATCACTTCAGTAAAGAGATCGGCTAACAGAATTGCCCCCCAGATCTAAAATACTTGTAGATATTAAAATTCTTCATTCAAACTATCTGTCTGACTGGGAGTTGAATCTGATACTCCTGCATCGAAGAATGATGCACTAACGGATTCTGTTCATTCTATTCACATCATAAATTAACATTGTGGCAATGAGAGAAAACCTCGACTCTGCTCTAGATTACGTACATGTACGCAATTTACGTAGATGTACGTAATTTCCAGGAATGAACACGAAAGCCCGGAGCTGTGCTTCACTACGTTCAATAGCTCATTGTTGCCAGCGGTGGAACAATACCGCCCATGTTCTATGAAGTACAACACTTAGTTTGTACAGAATAATGAACGTTATTTGCTCATAGCAACGTATTAATCTTAAGAATTACTTAGATACAACTGTAACTACCTAAGTAAGTACCTAATCAACGTAATTTACTATAGCTACTTGCAAATATTATAACATTAAGCCCGATTACAGAGGCGCCAGCGTAAATTTAATAGCAACGTAAAAAGCGTTCTCTCTATCGAATGCCTAAAGTGAAAAAGAAACAGAACTATGCTATTTAGCTAATATAATTACGCTGGCGCCTCTGTAATCGGGCTTATTATCTACAAAGCGTTTGCATTGTGCAATGACTATCATACCAGGGTTATCCAAAATTGGTGTAAGTACTTACTAAAAATAAAATCGGCCAAGTACGAGTTGGACTCGCGCATGTAGGTTCTGTACCGTATTGAGCCCCTCGGCGAAAAAATTACGTTTATTATTGTATGGGATCCCCCATTTAATATTTTTTCTATTATTCAGTTTTTAGTATTTGTTGTTATAGCAGCAATCGAAATACATGATCTGTGAAAACTTCAACTCTCTAGCTATCACGGTTCATGAGATAAAGCCTGGTGACAGACAGACAGACAGACAGACAGCAGAGTGTTAGTGATAGGGTCCCGTTTTTATCCTTTAGGTATGGAACACTAAAAAGTAGCTGAAAAGAGCTGATTGAGACCATCATTTTAAACAACTTTTACAATGGGGGCCAGAGTCTGAGAAAAATAACAGCTGAAACACCTCCTTTCGGCTAAGTACAGGGAAAGCAGATAGCCTTGTATAGTTATACTCATCATTATGAACAACTTTTACTATGGAACTAGCTTTGTTATCACGAAATAAAAATCGGCAAAGTGCAAGTCGGACTCGCGCACGAAGCGGGTTCCGTACCGTATGCGAGCCCCATTCCTCTTGCCGTTATTAATAGCGAGCAAAAAAGTCCTAAAAATACGTTTGTTGTAAGGGAGGGGGTGCCCTTAAATATTTATTTTATTCTGTTTTTAGTATTTGTTGTTATAGCGGCAACAGAAATACACCATCTATGAAACTTTCAACTGCCTAGCTATCACGGTTCATGAGATACACCCCGGTGACAGACAGACAGACGGACATCGAAGTCTTAGGGTCCCGTTTTTACCCTTTGGGTACGAAACCCTAAAAATGAGTCTCATAAAAATTATTGACTCTCAAAAAAATTTTATGGTGGTACCTGGATGTCTTGTATGTGCACGTGATCCTTCTACTAATTATTATATATTCTTTGCTTCTACCACAACGTCGCTTACCATCAGGCGAGATAGTAATCAAGCGCGGAGATATTTGCGATAAAAAAATGTATAAAGCTTGGTTGCCTGGAAGAAATCGCTTAAAGCAATAAGGCCGCCAATTAGAAACTTACCGCTTTACCACAAAAGATTTAAACACGCTTTAAACACAGTTTAACTGTGCAATTTGTACTGTTAAACATTGTCTAAAACGTGCGTGCGTTGTTTTGTTTTTGTCCTTATATAATCTGTTTTTTTTTATGGCATGTGGTTGTCTATTATAGTGTTGTTTGTTTGTTTGTAGGTATAAAACAGATGATTTTCTCTCCGAAGACTTCTTTTATTCATTTAACATTGAAACATTTCTATATTTATTCCCCAAGGTACTTACATACATTTTTTTCTAAAATAAATAACTCTGTAAACTAAGATACGATACCTAAATAAAAATAACTGAAAATTATTATTTTCCTTCATACTGCGCTGGTGCTATAAAAAGAGAATATTATTATGGCAAAAGATACTTTTGTCTGCATTGTTATCGTTTCAGCTGCTCCTGGCGTTAAGGTCGGGACATGGAACATCTTGCTGTCTGAATTAAATATGTTAAGGAAACTGCGGGTTTGAATAACAATACACCGCACTTGACATGTCCCTTTGAAAACTTGTGACAAGACTGACAAGTTGTTTGTCTTGTTGGGAAAATAATGTTATGATATGGCAACTTTTTTTTCTTCCGGCAACGAATTTTATTGCATATCAGATATCTACTGTATCCACAGTAGATATCTGATATGCAATAAATACAATAGCTTTTTGGGGTCAGCGTAAAAAAAATCTGTTGCGAAATGGGTATCAAAAATAAATCCAGTCATATTCCATGCTTTTACTGCTGCTTTTTCCACCTGGTGAATCTAACTAATGTTTTGGAAGGAATAGAAGAAAGTTTTTACGATATCAATCAGCGGAATAGCGTTCTTGTAATCAGCCCTTTTGAGTCACCTTCATCATAATCAATCGTAGAACACCCATGCCTGGAAATATGCCTGATCGCTTGAAATCTGCTTGTATCCTGATTATTCCTGATATGCTTCCACACGACGCGAAGATTTTGCTTTCGTCTATCCGGATGTTGATTTTTGTCTACAGGTCCTACGAATCTCTACCAAACTTGGCACACAGGTTTTATAAAATTTTATTTATCATTCTTCACGCATGTAGATATACAAATTAGACGCCTTTATACAAATTAGACGTATTTTTAACCTCTATAAGAGAGAGAGAAGCCACTTCTGAAACTGGATAAGTGAGAAACCTGGATAAGTGAAAAACCTCTATAAGCGAGAATGAGATGGTGGTCCCTTCAATTCTCTTATCCAGGTTTCACTGTATTGATATTTTTTATTGTCAAAGTGAACAAAAGAGAAACGTAATAATTAAGTAATAATTCAGGTAAAGAAATTTGTCGCGAAGTCTATGGTTCGGTAAACTACTTACTAAGTAAAAGCTATTTCCATCAAAATTACCTATTTTAGAAGTAGATATCTTAGATGGATATATTGAACATTGTCCAAGATAGCTGAATCAATAGGCTGTTGTTTCAGCGGATGACTCAGCTTTTTGAAAGGTTAACGCAAATTCCAGAATAGGGAGCGTGTGGGGTGATTTACGGCGTGGCATTTCAAACTTTGCTACGGTAGACAATGCAATAGATATTTTAGCTGCCTACATCAGTTTTGAAAAAATAAATACTTAACATTATTTTTTAACAGATTCTACTCTAACTTGGTTGGTTTCCGTAATTTTTTTAAACTCAAATTAAAAATCAATGCAACGATGTCTCTGACATTAAAATCTATTCAGCCATTTTAAAATCTAACAGGTGACATAAGAAACAATTTTATTGGTCAAACTGTTTCCTTATTTTTGTTATTTGTACTCTAAAAAGTCTAAACGTTATTTAATGTTTCCCGTTTCAACTATAATAAATTTATTTCATATACATTATAGTTATCTGTAACAAGTCATCACATGGAAAAGTTTACTTACTTGCCACACTATTTCACTGTTGCTATGGCTACATCTGCGCGCGAAGCTTCGCCGGAAGCTTCGCGCGATGTACATCGTCGTCGGGCGCAGACGAAGTTTCTGGCCACACCTGCAGCGAAGATTGGCGCGCTAAACATCGCGCGATGTTTTCTTGCCAGAGTGAAGTAGATTGACTACTATCATGGTAGATTTTCGATGTAAATTTGGTAGTGTGGTAGATTTATAGTACTTTTTGGAAAACCAGTAGAATTCATAAATATTATATTATAACCAACCCGCCTCTTCTCCCCTATCTAGGATTACGATTAGAAAGGTGGAATAGCAATAGGCAGGGCACATAGTACGGTGGACGTTGACCGACTTGGTGGACGTATGATATATTAGCAGTAGGATGTCCACTGCTGGACATGGGCCTCCCCTATGGATTTTCAAAAATCCTGGTTGGATACAGCTTGCATCCATCGGCTTTTATCAATGGTTCAACGAGCCGGTGGACGTCCTACGCTGCGTTTGCCGGTAGGTACGTGGTTTCCATTTGAGAACTTTACAAACATCAAAACATATAATCTAAAAAAAATATCATCATCATAAAAACTGATATAAGTACTTAATTCTTCTATTCAATATCTCGTTTGATATTCCATTATAAGTAGGTAACGTATAGTTTTTTAACCGACTTCCAAAAAGGAGGAGGTTCTATGTGAACTGTGAACTGAATCAAAAAATATCCTTTTTAGTTCGCAAGGGTATACTCCCGAGGTGGTCCCCCTCCCCCCCACTTCCCCCCTCACTCAAAATCACCGACGACAAAAACATTCATATAGGTATAGATTTAAGAACCTTTGTACAAGTTTCGTCACTGCGTCGAGATTCGTTAAAAAAATGCGACCTATATAGGTACCTAGAGGAAAATCAATATCCGTGCATACGAAAGCAAAATCATCGATTTAATATCCCTATTAATTCGACGATTTTGCTTTCGATTTGGTCTCCTGACTATTCTCACTTCGTTAGCTCGGTCAAGAGGATATCCTAAAGACGAAGAAATTGAGAAATAGGTATTTGGACTAAACAATTGCCGTCCCGAGATGCGCCCAAGCTGAGCTTCAATGTGTGTGTGATGCGCTCGAACTGTCCCCCCCACCCGCGCCTCACGGAACCAGCGCGAGCGTGGCCGACCGAAATTTGATTTTGAATTGTAGCAAAATATGATATCACGTAGAGTGCGCACAAGATAACTCTGCGCGCGAGTCGTGGCGCCACGTACGTTATTTCACTAGCATTCCGTATTCCCTGGCAGCATAAAATTTGTTCCTCATTTTGGCCGTACGTAGAGCTATCTTACGCGTATTCTACGTATAATCTGGTTTCCTAGTAGGTATGGCGGAAAGCAAACAAAAATAATCCTGCCAATGATTACTTATTTTTCTGCCATTAGGAAGCTACATTATTTGTGACATAGTATTTATTTTCTTTCAAATTATTTCATTATTGTTGTACAAAAACATAATATGTACCCAACTAACATCATAATTATACAATTGATCTTGAACCCAAAGCAGGGATTAAAAGTAGCAATTTCGCTATTTGATTTCTGTATGCGTTGCAGTTTACATTATATATTTTGACTGAAATTACTTCTTTCTAATTTTAAGTTAATTATTTTTAATTTAAATGTCTAACATAGTTCTTCTACAAACTAAAATAAATATGGACTCGCGCTTGAAAGGGTTCGTACCGTATGGGAGCCAATTATGTATTTAAATTATTTGTTTTTTAAATTGAAATATTATATTACTAAATACTCTGAGAATATGTCAAGCGTCTACCTGTTGTCATTATTAATAATCATCGTGCAAAAACTCACATCTGTTTGAATGAATGTAATGTAATGAATTGTAATGAATAAGTATAGTAGGTATTTTATTCTATTTTTTGACCGATGAAACGGAGGAGGTACGCAATTCGACGCGTACCTATTTTTTTTTTTATTGGAAAGGGTATACGTCGAAGTTGGTTCTATTTAAATTTTCTTAAAATCGGCTGAGCCATATTTGATAAATCAACAATAATGTGAAAAATGCTACTTCGATCCGCGCGAATTCTGTACATAGTTGAAGCCGATATTTATTTCATTCTATTTTTAGTTAGTATTTGTTGTTATAATGGAAACGGAAATACATCATCTGTGCAAATTTTAACTGTTTAGCTATTACGATTCATGAGATACTCGTAGGTACAGCCTAGTGACCAACAGACAGACGGACAGAGGAGTCTTAGTAAGTAATTTGGTCTCGTTATATCACGGACGTATATATAGCTCTTGCAAGGGGGGGGTCCAAAATTTTTTTTCGAATGTCCGAAAAAGAGGAGTAAGGTGTTGTAAAAAAATGGTATGGTGGGAGGTATCTTTATATGGACCTCCCTTACATAGCTTTAGTTGCTAAGTGTATTACGGAGTAAGCACATAAGTTCGGTTCTCGGCGAACTGGTTAGAATCTTATTGGAATCAACTTCTCGAAAGATGTCCCGCAGATGCGGCGCCAAAGTAGCAAGCCCACTTGATCTATCAAAATTAGTCCCTATAATTTCCTCTTTGATGAAAAAAACTTTATTTACATTTGTGCCATTTATAAAAAGCTTTTTGTCTTTAAGTCTGTGTTATACTTATACCACAAAACTTGAAAAGATCGTCGACGTGGAAGACTAGTGTGTATTAATAAAAAAACATAATTATCTAGCCTAACTAAATTGACAGTGACAAAGTTACTGTTGTTCTAGTACTACTCTGGGGGTTTATCATTATCATCATTGTCTTGTCAATCAAAATACTGTTTTGTATAATTATTTTTTGCAAAAAATAGCATGACCGACTTCAACCGTGTACAGAATTCGCAATATTTCGCTCGGATCGATGTGACTTTTTTCACATTATTGTTAATTTATCAAAAATGGCTCAGCCGATTTCGATAAAATTTAAATGGGACCAACTTCGAAGTATACACTTTCGAATAAAAAAAGAATAATTATCAAATTAAGACCGCTACGTAAAAAGTTATGCGTGGATATAAATAAAAAAAAACATATACGCGTCGAATTGAGTACCTCCTCCGTTTCGTCGGTCAAAAACTCTAGTAAGTAGATTATTAGGTCTTGTAAATTGAAGCTCTTGCTATTTCTTATGAATTCTATATGATTTATACTCATATTATTTAATTTTATCACATGATTTTTGTTCGTTCGCTAGGGTGACTTAAACTAGAATAGGAACACATAAACATCCGAAAAAAACAGGCTTGATAAGTTTATTTTGGTGTACCGAAGCATGTGCCTAATTTTGACCTAACTCAATTGCATAAATGCTGGACCAATAACATAGTACCTACCTAGGAACTTCTGACGTTTGTCGATAAATGTGGGTTTTAAACAAAGACGGTTCTTAAAAGGTGTTTTCCCTTTTTGAAGCCATTTTTGGTTCTAAAACACTTTCTAACGATCTATTTTCGAAAACAAAAACTATTTTTGTGACAAAACTGCTAGGAATATTTACTATATCACTTTGTAAATCCGAAAGCATTGTACGTCTGTTACTTTTTCATTCAAATACGGAGAAAAGGATCGATCGATTTTTGCACGGATTTACCGTACCTACTTTGAAGATCGGAGTGTCGTAGTCGTAGGCTACTTTTACTATCCCAAAAAAATTTTTTGGGATGGCACAAAAAGCCAATGAACACGCGGGTGAAAGCTAGTCGTAAAATGGGTTTCTTTTGTCACTTAAAATTGTAAAGTTCTCTGTTTTGCATTAAATCTGTTGCACATGTTGACCGTCGACCCGGTGAAAACAAAAGACCACGGCTATAAAAACTTTAGGGTTGGAATGCATCAGAGCGGATGTACCTGACTAAGAAAGGTTCATTCTTCAATTTTTGTCACATTTTCAGAGATGATATTTGGCATTCGTTATTTTACTAAGTGTATAGTTACAAAAATATTCGAAAATGTATAGGCCAAGGGGGGGGTCCGGACCCCTCGGACCCCCCCTCATATACGCCCATGCGTTATATTACTGTATACCTACCTGCACATCTAAAACTTCTTGCCTTTTATATGGTACCTACAATATTTTCATTCTGCTATTTCCATATTTCTGTTAGTTCCATAGTATAAAAATAATAGAGGATTCAATAAAACAGATGCGAGGTTTACTGTTTAGAGAACGGCTTGTCATACCTTGGTAATACTTTAAACACGTTTAAAAAAACTAAAACAGTTAGCAAATTAAAGCAGCAGTGGGTAGGACACACACCATAGTAGGTAATACAAGATAGAACATCTACAAAGTAGGTAGACCTTCTTGCGGCGGCATCATGTGTCGGGTGGTTCTCCTCCCTCAAATATGGTCGAGGAGAATGATGGCTGGCACATGTGTCACACTCGTGATCGGGTGCTGCATGCGGGTCGCCGGTCTGCTCGTGGCATTCACGCAGTGCATTGACTAACTTAGGCTATTTCAAGTACCTACTACTAACTCTCTTTGATAGTATACATAATCTAATAATTGTAAATTTTAGTTAACAAAGGGCATAGACCCTGGAGTCTATGGTTAGAAAATTTAATTAAAAAAAAAAGTAGGTAGATATGAACTGATTAAAGCATTTAAAGCACTTCTAATTAAACTTTTCAGCTCTCTTCAAACTCAGTGGATTGGCAAGTTAAAATGACAGAGGGCAAGGCACATAGTTCAATGAACGGATGGCCAATGGGGCTGTTTTCTCGAATGAATCTCACGTATAATCCGCGCCACACAAGTCGGCGGATGGAAAGTTAGGCGCAGAACGCTGCGCAAAAGGCAAAATATAGGTATGCGCGGGGGCCAGAGAGAACAATGCACAGTTCTAGCCCAAATTCTATGACTCTAAAAATACTAAATTGCCAAATAATTTAAAATATATCGAAAGAGATAACTGTTTCATAAAACAACTAAAAATTATCCTATTATCGAAATGCATTAGACGAAATGCATTATTATACATTAGACGAATTTTTTAACGATAATCTAGAAAACGTAATAATAAATCGTTCCAATACAAATAATAAAATTGCCATACCCTAATAGGGTCATATGTATAACTTTACAAAACATGTTAACTAAAAACCGCATGTAAATTTCATATGTTGCAATATATGAATTGAGTTTGAGTTTGAGATACAAGACGCCGGGGCACACCCGCCCGCCAACCTCATGCCTCCCGCATGCACGCCTGTGCTTACCACTACGCCACGCGGCGTCGACATTGTGCACACATGCGCAATAATTAGCGAATTACGGCGAAGTGTCATCTGCGGCTAACATCGCATCCGCCGACTTGTTTGGCGCTACCTATACTGGCAAAAATCTTTGAAATTATTAAAGAGTCTTTGAAATTATTTTGCCATTTTGAGAATTGAGCATTCTGTGCTGAGCACTACCTCTTTAGGGCAAAGTTAATAGGTTTAAAAAGAACAACTTTTACTATAGGAGCAACTAACTCCGAATTGGCGATAAAAACCAGCTGTTCCATACACTTTGTCCATTATCAACGGACTTTTTCTAAGGTATAGTTGATATTTCTCGCGGATTCGGCTCTGGTCGGTCCCATAGTAAAAGTTATGATGTACTTAACTCGCCAAAGGAGGTTGTTTTAGGTACCTGTAATGTAAGCTCTTATATGTATTTAATATGTGTGATTTTTTTTTGAAAATTTCCAAATCAAAACTATGTTGCCATTTTGAGAATTGGGCCTTCATAGAATTATGCTTTCGTAGAATTGAGCATTCCCGGATTACTTCGGCATTATGCGAATTGGTTATTCTGCGCCTAACTCATTTAGATGTCTGCGGATACAACACGATATTCTGTATAATCGCTGCAACATGTCGCAGCAACTAAACGCCCATATTCCATACATAAAATCTTTTCTTCATAAGTAACAAACATACAACGGTCAAATCATAAGATTGGAAAAAATAACTAATATTTTGAATAAACATCGATATCGATGGACATCACTAGAGCATCGACAAAAATATCGACTATTACTACATCCCTAGTGCTTGTGTACGTACTTGTGTAGGTTTGAGCACTTTGAACCTCCCTTACCTCGACCCTGCCCCCGCATCGTGCGATAGGGACAATTGCAGCTCAGAGCGATTTATACCTACAAAAAACTTGGCGAGACAACGTTTCGTATTACGCTGTTTTCTTCTTCAAAAACTATTTCAATCAAGTATTTTTATATGTCAAAATTTTAAAAAAATATGTGTTCATGATTCTGTCATTTTATATTTTGTTAGATATTATTTAGTCTCTTCTGGTAGGTCTCTAAAGACGTCGGTAATAATGGTGATTTTTTTGTGATTTTGAAGGGTCATATTTTTCCTGCTGATTAATTTATTAAGAAAAAGAAAAGACAGGGTCTAAACAGCAAAATTTAATTTTATGACAAAAATTGAAGCCCTATAAGTACTTTCCAGGAAGAAAACAGCGTAATACATTTGTATGGAAAATAACAGACCAACCAGGCTCTGAGAAAATCAGCTACTCAATATTATTTTTCATAAATAATGGCATAACCGCCTTCCATCGTGTACAAAATTCAAATATTTCGCTCGAATTGTTTACATTACACAAAAAAATACTTACACAAAAACATAGAACCTCCTCCTTTTTGGAAGTCGGTTAAAAAGGTGGGTACCTACTCTCGACAGGGGCCATCCATTAATCACGTGATGTTTTTTTGGCATTTTTTGGCAACATACTGGTATAAGTATCATCTAATTTTATTATAGAAAATTAAAGACTACTATAATAACGTTCAGAGGTAGACAGAAAGGTTGCAGTTTGTTTTTGACTGACATAAAAATTATGAAAGAAATGCGAAAAAGTTTTTTGTACTAGTATATGGACATTATTTAATGTACAATATTTTCAGACCACGGATTAGCAAGACTTTCTTCAACACCAATAACTGGATAAGCATCTTGCAAGTCAGTTGTTGGCACAGTGCTTTGTTGAAGATCAACATCGGTTTCATCAAGCTACTCGGCGTCATCATTTTCGCGCACTACGGAGAGAATCTCTCTCGATCGACGCTGAGTCCGGCGGACAATAATAATTGTCGCGGCTCGCGGGAACTTCACTTCGTTCGTTGCCTGGCAACGGCGGATCAAGGTCACACTACAAGCCGTTTTCGATTTTGTACGCGTTTGACTAAAAATAAATACATGTAACGCCGCTTTTCGGTTGAGTATCGCGCGCTTGCAGAAAAAATAAGTACACGTGATATATTACTTTACCCCCCCTTCCCCCTTGTGATATTTCGTGATTTTTTATGAACCCCTCCCCCCCCTTTCAAGCCTCACATGATTAATGGACAGCCCCACACGTAGCTACTTATGCCTATAAAAAAACTCTCCCTTAATCTTAGTATCTATTTCTGTATTTATTTCTATGGCGGTAAGGTTCAAAATAGGGCTTCCACTTTATACTCTTCTACTTGAAGCATATTATTACGAGTAGGTATATTGAACATTAAACCACTGATATAATTAATCTACTCAATATTTCGTTGGATATTCACGTGGCATTTTGGCGTTTGATATTCGTGGCACAGAATAGGTTTAAGTTAGTCATTTTTTTGTCAAAGCTAATAGTTTCCTCAAAACAACTATCTAAAGATGAAAAAGATGCAATGTATGGCGTACCTAAGTAAAATTTGTATGGCGGCCATGTGTTTTTAATTGTTCCAAAAAGTACCAAGGTAGTACTCAATATTTTCCGAAGAAAGTACATCTCTAAACCCCATCGTTTTTGAGATCTCTTAGGGGTCCAGGTTAAAGAATTGACCTTCCGAGATTTTGTCATTATTTCTCCCGATTATATTTTTATCTCCATACAAACCTACAATCAGTTTTTTCCTATCTCTTACAACTATCTAAATGAGTGAGTAATAAAATGTATAACATCTATTCCTGTATTTATTTCTATGACGGTAAGGTTCAAAATAGCGCTTGAAATATCAACCATAATTTACGTATACCTATATTTATGTCATAGTGATCCGTCTTGTCGAGGCACAGAATAAGTTTAAGTTATTATTAAAGCGCGTCGCGTATTTTTTATTGGGTTGTATTTTTAATATTGCCATTTAATTTTCTTTTAAACTACGCATTGGATTGATTTGTTGTTAATGACAATTTTGTTTTCCTTGAAATGACAAAGCTAACAAAAGGATTCAATTGGATAAGGATTAATACTGTGTTTGTCAAAACAGTTTTGAAAATTATCTACAATCGCGTTCACTTTAAAGTGACCAAAGTTGATATACTGCAAAAACCTTAAGAGATAGATATATGCTGTCGCGGACTTTTATGTAGACCTAATAAAGCCGGTTAGTTTTGAGGTACATCATTTTCATGTAGGACTTACTATGTAGTCAGCGCACGCGCTTAAAAAGTCTCAAAATTTCATTTTTTGCCGACTTTTTTTACAATTTTCAATATTTTACGCTGTAAACGTAACATAACTGAAATAAAATAAAACTTATGTGTTTGAGTGGTAAAGTACAATTCTAATGATGAAAGAATTTTCGAAATCGTTCCAGTAAATTGTCTACAACCTTGGTTCAAACATTTCATTCCTAAATTAAACGTCTAATTTGTTTGGCGGCCATGTTTTTTTGTATGGGAGCCAAGGTTTTTTTTAATTTTTTCTGAAAGGACCAAGGTAGTACTCAATGTGGTGTGAAGAAAGTACATCTCTAATCTCCACCGTTTTCGAGATCCGCCGGGGGTCCAATGCCAGGAGTTGACCTTCGGAAGTTCACCACTTTTTTCTCAAACCATTATTCCATCTATATACAAATCTGCATTTAGTTTTATGTCATTGCTAATAGTTTCCTCAAAACAACTATCTAAAGATGAAAAAGATGCAATGTATGGCGGCCATCTTTAAAAAAAAAGATATCGAAAAACTAATTTCAGATTCGTAATTGGCGACCCCGAAAACCCCCGGATGCAAAATTTCAAGTCGCTGAAAATCAAATTTCAAACAACTTCGATTCCGATGATTTCTCATGAAAAATTGAAGTAACAAGTTATTGAAGAAATGAAATGAAACCACCAACTATTTAAAAAAAAATATCGATCCTACAAAAAGTTGATGGGAATCAAAGTTGTAGAAAATCTAATTTCGAACAACTTTTGGTCCCATGACTTCTGCTGTAAAATTGAAATAACATAAGTTATTGAAGAAATGAAATGGTATCACCAACTATTTAAAAAAATATCGTTCCTACAAAAAGTTGATGGGAATCAAAAATGTAGAAAATCTAATTTCAAACAACTTTTGTTCCCATAACTTCTGCTGTAAAATTGATATAACACAAGTTATTGAAGAAATGAAATGGTACCACCAACTATTAAAAAAAATATCGATCCTACAAAAAGTTGATGGGAATCAAAGTTGTAGAAAATCTAATTTCAAACAACTTTTATTCCCATAACTTCTGCTGTAAAATTGAAATAACACAAGTTATTGAAGAAATGAAATGGTACCACCAACTATTAAAAAAAATATCGATCCTACAAAAAGTTGATGGGAATCAAAGTTGTAGAAAATCTAATTTCGAACAACTTTTGTTCCCATAACTTCTGCTGTAAAATTGATATAACACAAGTTATTGAAGAAATGAAATGGTACCACCAACTATTTAAAAAATATCGATCCTACAAAAAGTTGATGGGAGTCAAAGTTGTAGAAAATCTAATTTCAAACAACTTTTGTTCCCATAACTTCTGCTGTAAAATTGAAATAACACAAGTTATTGAAGAAATGAAATGGTACCACCAACTATTTAAAAAAAATATCGATCCTACAAAAAGTTGATGGGAATCAAAGTTGTAGAAAATCTAATTTCAAACAACTTTTGTTCCCATAACTTCTGCTCTAAAATTGATATAACACAAGTTATTGAAGAAATGAAATGGTACCACCAACTATTTAAAAAAATATCGATCCTACAAAAAGGTGACGGAATATAAAGATGTAGAAAATCAAATTTTAAACATCTTTTGTTCCCATAACTTTGCTGTAAAATTGAAATAACACAAGTTATTGAAGATATGAAATGGTACCACAAACTATTTAAAAAAAATATCGATCCTACAAAAAGATGACGGGATATAAAGATGTAGAAAATCAAATTTTAAACATCTTTTGTTCTCATAACTTCTGCTGTAAAATTGAAATAACACAAGTTATCGAAGAAATGAAATGGTACCACCAACTATTTAAAAAAATATCGATCCTACAAAAAGTTGATGGGAATCAAAGTTGTAGAAAATCTAATTTCAAACAACTTTTGTTCCCATAACTTCTGCTGTGAAATTGAAATAACACAAGTTATTGAAGAAATGAAATGGTACCACCAACTATTTAAAAAAATATCGATCCTACAAAAAGTTGATAGGAATCAAAGTTGTAGAAAATCAAATTTTAAACAACTTTTGTTTCGATAACTTCTGCTGTAAAATTGAAATAACAAAAGTTATTAAAGAAATGAAATGGCACCACCAACTATTTAAAAAAAATATCGATCCTACAAAAAGGTGACGGGATATAAAGATGTAGAAAATCTAATTTTAAACATCTTTTGTTCCCATAACTTTGCTGTAAAATTGAAATAACACAAGTTATTGAAGATATGAAATGGTACCACCAACTATTTAAAAAAATATCGATCCTACAAAAAGATGACGGGATATAAAGATGTAGAAAATCAAATTTTAAACATCTTTTGTTCTCATAACTTCTGCTGTAAAATTGAAATAACACAAGTTATCGAAGAAATGAAATGGTACCACCAACTATTTAAAAAAATATCGATCCTACAAAAAGTTGATGGGAATCAAAGTTGTAGAAAATCTAATTTCAAACAACTTTTGTTCCCATAATTTCTGCTGTAAAATTGAAATAACACAAGTTATTGAAGAAATGAAATGGTACCACCAACTATTTAAAAAAATATCGATCCTACAAAAAGTTGATGGGAATCAAAGTTGTAGAAAATCTAATTTCAAACAACTTTTGTTCCCATAACTTCTGCTCTAAAATTGATATAACACAAGTTATTGAAGAAATGAAATGGTACCACCAACTTTTTAAAAAATATCGATCCTACAAAAAGTTGATGGGAATCAAAGTTGTAGAAAATCTAATTTCAAACAACTTTTGTTCCCATAACTTCTGCTGTGAAATTGAAATAACACAAGTTATTGAAGAAATGAAATGGTACCACCAACTATTTAAAAAAACATCGATCCTACAAAAAGTTGATAGGAATCAAAGTTGTAGAAAATCTAATTTCAAACAACTTTTGTTCCCATAACTTCTGCTGTAAAATTGAAATAACACAAGTTATTGAAGAAATGAAATGGTACCTATCTATCTATCTATCTCATTCACGCATCACACTATTTCTCTTTTTCGCTCTTACATGTCATTACGTACATCCGGCACTGTTTCACAATTCGTTCATGCTTATCGTGCGTTCCAACATTCATGCTAAAGTCATTCTCCACAGAGCTATTCATTCTCGCTGATTATTATAAACGGTGGGGATTTCCCACAAGCATAGACGTTGTTGCCAGTCGCTACAAAATATCATTCAAAGAAAAATAATTTCCCGTCCTCGCCACAAAATAAGTAATGAAAAATTCCGTGCTCCTTTAAATTGGTACGAATTTGTAGTTGCGATAAAAATATATTAAAAAATTGCTATAAATATAAAATATTTGCGATAAATGGTTCAAATATTTACTAAATATTTTTATTATTTATTGTTAAACATTACCGCCCCCCTAAAAATTGAAAATCTATAGAAGAGGCCCATGTCCAGCAGTGGATGTTCTATTGCTGATAAAATGATGACGATATTTTGTATTCGTTTTTATTTTAGATTTCATGTGTTGATCTTAGTTGATTTACGATTTTCGTTTGTTTGTAAAGTTCTCTAACGGAGACCACGCACCAGCACGCGCAGCGTAGGACATTCACCGACTTATGAATCTAAGCCGTTTCCGACCGGGCCTATTGAAATTCCCTCGGGGAGGCCCATGTCCAGCAGTGGACGTCTTACCGCAGATAATAATGATGATGATGATATTTTTTCACAACTTCCTCAATGTGGGTAATTGGGTTTAAAATTATAAGGCTTAGCTAATAGCATAATAATTGCAGTAAATGTTAACTAATTAATTTCAAAACCAAGATGGCCGCCACAGAATAGTAAATTACATGATGTTTTTTCATATCTCCCTCAATATGGGATCAAAAGAAAGAGCTTGAGTGGTAGAATAAGATCGACTATGACAAATTCCAAGTCAAGTCAAGGTCGATCTTGGTATCAAGGTCAGTCAAGCTGGATGCTTAGTCAAGATAAATCATGGTCGATGATTTTGGAGTCAAGGTCGATGATCCCGGAGTCAAGGTCGATGATCCCGGAGTCAAGGTCGATGGTCTCAGAGTCAAGGTCGATGATCTCGGAGTGAAGGTCGATGATCTCGGAGTGAAGGTCGATGAACACGGAGTCAAAGTCGATGGTCTCGGAGTCAAGGTCGATGACTTTGGTGTCAAGGTCGATGACCTTAGTGCCAAGGTTAGTCAGTCAGTCGAATTAGAGAACTCTGGGTGCGCGCAGAGGTTTTCCAATTCATATATTTCTACATCCCAGATTGCTCCAGATCGCACCTTTGGTATCCTCTGACCCAAGGGCACTGATGCAATTCTATTCTCGAGTTGAGAAGTAGTTCTGTCATTTGCAGTGCAGAGTTACATGCAGTACAATATTTGCGAGTATGAACCAAATCGGTCGAGATTATAGGCTTATGAAGTTTTAAGTTAAAAAAATGTGCCGCGCAGTCTACTGTTTGGAGAACTACTAGTTTTAGATTTTATATTGTGTTGATCTTAGTTAATTTATCATTCTCGTTTGTTCATGCTAACATTCCATTGTCTTACACCTAAGGGTTTTTAGCGCTAAGTCCTCCTTTAGTACAAATGGTGTGCGATAAAATGGTAAATAAATAAAGAAATGTTGTTGGCAACACTGGACTCTGCGCGACAGGGAAGCCCAAGTGTAGCCACCCAAGCGAATGTTGTCGCGACAAGCCGAAGCTTCGCCCGAAGCTTCGCGTTGGCGCGAAGTACCCGGCCACATTATCGTCCGCAGACGAAGATTCGCCGTAGGGCGATAATGTAGCCACGCCATGTCACATCGTGGTAGTTTTCATTTTGTTCAGTTTTTTTTCGATTCTGGCTTCTCACCGTCTGCACATTTAGCCATTTAACGTGCGTTCACCTTTTTATAACTCCAAAATGCCCTGAAACGTGCCGGTATCATTTTGTATCTTTGTATGGCTGTAAAAGATTACTCGAACCCCTGAAAGGCTATAAAGGAGAATGTCCCAGCATGATTTACGAGGTGGGACGGAGACATTTTATTTGATCCTTTATTTTATTTTGGGATTTTTTGTTTATATTTTTGCCTTCGTGTAGGTAAGTATGTAGGCGTTGTACAAGACGTAGGCACGGTAATGATATCTAATTATTAGATACCATACTATTAGATACAATTACCGTGACGTAGCGTAGGCATCAATATGAGTCGTTAGAGAAGTACCTATTGTAGGTACATAGGCTTAACGATGTTGTATTACGTAACCAAATACATTTAAAAGTTGTAAAAACTTCATGTTATTCTATAATTCGAAGAAAACGACCTACGTTTTGTTTTATTTTAGTAAAATAAAACATAGGTTATCAAAATAAAGATTACGGGTGGCTTGAAATTAGTTTATGAAAAAAAAAACACACATATTTTACTGCAATGAATGATGTTAATGCATTAGCGGGTCTGTCTGTAATTTTTTTTTGTTTAGACAACAATTTTTTAAAATCTCATAAACTCAAAGGTTGCAATGTCCCTTTGGCATAATCTCAAAAGTGCTGGTATTTAATTTTTTTTCTGTCTAGACAATCATTCAAAAAAGAACAGTCAGGAAATAACCTAATCTCAAAAACTCAAAGGTTGCAATTTCCCTGCAGCATTAATCTCCCGAGCGTATCGGGAGACTCCGCTCCGCCGGCCGCTAGTGTTGGCATAATGAAACCCGCGGCTCGCGCGCGCTCGGACGTGACTCAAATAAATTGATTTACGACATTTTTGTTATTTTTGTGTCAATAACTTTATGCCTATGAGGTTTTTTTTACTAGAAGTTTAAGAAGGTTTAGTAGCTTTAGTGCGACACAAAATAGTAGTAAATACTATTGTTTTGAAAACGAAGACTACCTGAGCTGTCAATCATTGTTTATTTTCTTGAATTTTTCTTGTTTAGTTGTATTTTGTGGATTGTGTACAGGAAAACAATGCTATTAGGAACAAAATGATGCAAAATATGCTTACAAAGCGATGGTGGCGCCCTCGTTTATTTTCAACTGTAATTGTAACTATTTAGTAACGTTACCTATTTGACTCCAAAGATGTTTAACATAATTAATATTGTTTCCGGTTTTGTGGTTATTTCCGTTATTTCCTCGTCTACTGTCATAAATGTTAGCTAAACAGCTTAAAAATCAGTAGGTAGGTACCTATGCCACAAAACTCTGTTCTTTTTATCGTAATTACAACTGTAATAAGTAGGTACATAGTTATTTTCATTTTTTTTTGTTCAAAATATGAAGGGATAAATGTATGTTTTTTGCTGACGTACTGAATATGTTTAACATGTTTTCCGCCATAATATAAAACATCCCACTACATCTCAATGTGAAAAAATACCCATCACTAAGCAGGCCATGTTCGTTAATGTAATGACGTAATAGTCTACTAAAAGCACAGAAATCCCAGAGAGATGACGCTGTTTTCATTCGAGGCAATTTTCAACCACAAAAATGTATAGGAAATCTTGCCTACAGCTGTCAAAACTCTCAAATAATTATGTATTGGAAAATGGAATTTGACAATTTGACGTTCCGTGTCTACAAATTCGCCATAAGGCACCGAATCAAAATATTTTTCATGTCTCTTTCTTACTCGTATCATAATTATTAAATCGAATTCTCGAATAATTGAATCAAAGAGACGTATCTTTGAAATTTTCTGGATCAAACACAATACATTATCCCTCTGGTATATCTGTGAGTCTATGACCAAAAGCAAAGTTCCAAACTTAATAAGCGATAGGTTAATTCAGTAGTCTACTTTTATCTACACTCCAAAGAAACCTCTTCTGCCCTCGTAGCGTGTTGAAGCAAAGTGATTTAACTTTCCCAAGCACAGGCAATTCATTAAGCTAATTAGAACTTAGCACTTGAGTGGAGTGTAGCGCTCAAATTACGTGTCTCAGGCCGGAGTTACACCGTTGTGACATTATCAGTTAAGGCAATCGTGAATTAATACTTTAATACTATTCTAATTTAATACAATTATACTTTAACTAACACTTCTAAATATTAACCTATTTGAGTGTATTTTTTTGTGTAATCACCACTTCAATAGCTAGGATTATACAAATTACTTTTACAGTTTTTTATATGACCTAAAAGTTAATAAGACTTTAAAAAGTCATAATTTGACGCAAAAACCTGACTGAAAAGTATACATAAACTAAAAACGTTTCTGAAAAAAAAAACGTACCAGCGTGCAATATTTCATACTGAAGCGATTGACACAAAAATATAAAATTTTGTAACAATTTAAGGGGTGAAAGAGTTTTCTCCCGGGACGTAAGTTTTATCAAAAATGTACCGAAAATTCTCTCGACGTTCTACAGAAAACGCGGAAACTGTAGTCAATTAAAGATCCTCTTAAATTAAGATAAGATAAGATACTCGTACATTTTTATTGCAAAAACTTACACTAGGTAGGTACACAATTTTAAGTACGTAGCTCTGCCTTTTGCGTTAGTTTAAAACTGTGTTGCAAAAGGCAGTGTCTTCCAGATGGGTCAAGTGCAAGTACAAACAAACCAAGAAGTCTCTTTACAATACAAAAAAGAGCATTTGCGTTAGTGTGTGTGTGGGTGTGTGTGCGCACGCGCACATAGTGTGTGTGTGTGAGTGTATGTGCGCGTGAGATGGTGTGTGAGTGCGTGTGCATAATAAATACTTACGTGCGGTGAACATGAAACTAGTAGTCCTCCGAACAGTAG
The DNA here is from genome assembly GCA_964007245.1 of Hypomecis atomaria. NCBI lineage: Eukaryota > Metazoa > Arthropoda > Insecta > Lepidoptera > Geometridae > Hypomecis > Hypomecis atomaria. The sequence continues at coordinate 5,416,909 of OZ023306.1, forward strand.
ATCTCGCATCTCTTTAACTGAATCTTCATAAGCCCGTCTCGCTTGGCCTAAACTGATTCATGCCTACTCTCAAATCTTGTTATGATTTGGGTATCAAAGTTAATATGATGGAATCTGAAGAGGAGAATCAACACCCGGACAGATGAAAGCAAAATTATCGAGTTAAAACCAGTTCGGTCAGTAAATTAATAATAAACCTGAAAAATTAGTTCCAATTTGGAACTAATTTTTCAGGTTTATCAAATTTAGTTCCAATTGTTACCGTCAGACTTCAGTGGTGGCGCGGTGTCTAGTCTCTCTTTCAATGTAGTTTTTATTCTGTGCTTTCAAGTTTTCAAGTGTGCCCCCGCCTTAATGCTGCCAACTTCACAGCCACGACTCCCGAACGGGTAATTTAATTTTTATGCTGGCTACATTATATTACTTCTCTGTCTGGAGGTGTTGTAAAAAAGCTTCAAGTTCAATTAATGATTTTGTCGAAATATAACACAAGCCACAAGGGAAAAGTTAGATAAATTAAAACATGCAATAAACAATTTTAGAAATTGCTTTGAGCCTCGGCCTTTAATTTCTTTACATAATTATTTTTAGGGTTCCGTAGTAAAACGAGGAACCCTTATAACTCGTTCTGTCCGTCCGTTCGTCCAAATGATACAAAGCCTCATAACTTCCACATTTTATGAATCAAATTTGATAAAATTTGATGAAATGATATCATATTAAATATAGATCTCAATTTTAAATAGGTACTTAAAAATTTCAAAACTGTTTAAGTACTTATTTTAGGGGTAGGTAGGTGTCATACATGTAAAGTGGAGATAAATATTTTTTTTCAACTCCACCCCCTCGTATCGTTATCGTATCTTTCATGAGAAATTAACGGAACCAAAGTTGTTTGAAATTTAATTTCCTAAAATTTTGATTTCCATCGTCTTTTTGTAAAATCGATGTTTTTAACCCCCGACGCAAAAGAGGGGTGTTATAAGTTTGACGTGTCTGTTTGTCTGTGTGTCTGTCCGTGGCATCCTAGCGCCCGAACCACTGAACCGATTTCAGTTTAGTTTTTTTTGGATGAAAGGAGACTTAATGGAGAGTGTTCTTAGCAATGTTTTATAAAAATCGATTGAGCCGTTTAAGAGTTATGGTGGGTTATGGAAGATGGAAGGAGGAAGATGGATGGATGGTGGGGATGGAAGAACCAAAATTCTACAAATGTGCCCAAAATGGTTGTCAATTGAAAGTTTGTTGTCAAATATTTTTGTGTCGGGGGTTTTTTAAATTTTTAATTTATTATATATTATTCGAATAAGCTAGTGGTGTCATTTTGTTTCTTCAATAACTACCTACCGGCAATGATTAACTGCATCTGGCCCACGCTGGACTGATTTGATGAACTAATGCGATCATTGTCGTGTGTGCCCAGTTTTAGGTACCTAGTGGTTCAAATATGGAACTACCAATTCCTTTTAATTAACTGAATGAGCTCCCAGTTGGAGTGATGCGAAAAACTGATCAGTTCGAAAACGCATTTTTATCGGTCGTAAATGTCACTTGCTGGTTCCAACAGAATATCAGCGCTGGTTGCTCGTAAGCGCAACCAGCATTACGCTGAGTTGGGACCAGTTTTGTGACAGAAATACTAGGTAAAATACTGTTGTTTTTTGTGTTTTATCATTTGTTTTGTCGTTACGTATTGTACCTCTTATTTTTGTTGCAAATAAAAAAATCTGTATTCTGTTTATAGCATCGTGTATGCCCACCATAAGAATAAATTTTACAATGGGGCCAACCTGACATTCGAGAAAAAATCGGTTGTTAGTTATACGTTTTGTCGATCTCGGGTTACGATTTTGTATCCCTAGGATAGTTGATTTTCATTTCTTAAATTCTGGGTAAAAATAAGGTAAACATAAAATAAAGTTAAAATAATAACACATTTTCGTTATTTTTATTTTTTCTAATAATTTATTTTTCGCCAAAACTTTGACAATGTTGGTACAAAATTCGAAATATCTTTCATTTTTCAAAACCAGCTCAGACGATTTTGATACAATTTAAATGAGACAATTTCTAAAGTATGATGTAGCAGACACAAAAATAATTATCTAAATCGATTTATTTGGCGGAGAAATCTCGTAGAGTCTGGCCAACGAAAGCTGTCCAAGACATGCACGTAGTTCTATAAACTACGTGCATGCTAAATTTCATGGAGATCAGCGGTACTAGAAAACAAGCTAACAGCTCTTGATTTTTTAAAATTCCCGCCTTTATCTTGGACAGCTTTCGTTGGCCAGACTAACATACATACCACCTACCTACATAACCTACCTAAGTACAAAAACATACTAACATACATACCTACCTAAGTACGAATTGACAACCTTCTTTTTTTGAATTCGGTTAAAAATGGTTGATAATAATGTCTGCCCTTTCGGCTTATTTAGGTCCTAATGGGCTATTTTGAGCTTACTGATAAGGGTGATAATTTATACAGGGTTATTTCTAATCAATCAGCATCCTTTTAGAGGCTTATTCTGTACATCTAAACTAACAACTTTTGTTCTGCGACTTCTGCCAAAACTAAAAAAAACAGCTGTTCCATACATTTTGTCGAGGGTAAACGATATTTTTTTCTATGGAACAACAACTTTTTTTTTGAGAATTTATAAAAGTCGTAGAACACAAGTTGTTAGTTTTGATGTACAGAATAAGCCCCTAAAAGGATGCTAATTGATTAGATGTAACCCTGTATATACCCAGAGCTGTATGATGATGATGATATAAGGAAAAAACTATTTACCTACCAAAAGTGTAAGTCGATAGTGATGAAATTTGCCTGGCAGGCTCGCCCAAGCACGTTCCCGAGATAAACTTTCCGCGTCTAACGAACGTAGTGATGGGGTGGGTTGTCGATAATGATATCGATATTTTTTATTTTCATGTTTGATGACTTTCCAAAAATGTAAGTCGTTAGTGATGCAATTTGCTTGGCAGGTTCACTAGATCACGTTCCCGAGTATCGTTACGTGGGTAACAAGGTTCTCAATTAGTAATTTTTTAATTTTAAAAAAGGTCTAAAATTATCTCATATTAATTAGATAGTTACTAATTTTTTTTTAAATAACGATAAATGATGATGAGAAATAAGCAACTTTACAGCTAAATGTTTTGTTTCTTTACTCATATTGTATAATTATATATGTGACTAGCTTAAAACCCGCGGCTTCGCCCGCGTTGTCTTAGTAGACAGGTACTGGCTTACGAAAATAGCCCGTGATTTGACCCGCGTTTGTCTTAGTACTTGCTTAAAATTATAAAAGGCTGCCGGTTGGCTTGCGTTGTCTTGGCACTTCCTTAAAATAATAATAGGTCGTGGTTTAGCAAAGCATTATCGTATAACGTATTACTTGCAAGGATAATGCCTATGGTTTGGCCTGAATTGTCTTAGTATTTGGTTAAAATGATAATAGGTCGCGGTTTGGCCTGCGTATTCTTAGTACTCGCTTAAGATGGTAATTTATAGCACGCAGCTTAGCCTGCGTTGTCTTAATACTTCCTCAAAATTGTAATAGCCTACCATTTGGCGCGCGTTGTCGTATTACTTGCAATGATAATAGCCCACGGTCTGGCCGCTTTGTTCGAGTAACTGCTTAAAATGATAATAAGCCACAGTTTGACCCGCGTTGTCTTGGCATTTGCTTAAAATAATAATACTTCGTGGTTTCGCCTGCATTGTCGTATAACGTATTACTTGAAAAGATAATGCTTAGTAGGCATTATCTTTTCAAGTAATAGGCATTGCCTACGGTTTGGCCTTAATTGTCCCAGTGTTTAGCTAGAATGATAATAGGTCGCGGTTTGGCCTGCGCATTCTTAGTACTTGCTTAATATGGTAATTTATAGTACGTAGCTTGGCTCGCGTTGTCTAAGTACTTGCTTAAAATTACAATAGCCTGCCGTATGGCTTGCGTTGTCGTATTGCTTGCAATGATAATAGCCCATGGTCTGGCCCGCGTCGTTATAGTATTTGCTTAAAATGATAATGGCGCGCGGTTTGGTCCGCATTTTCTTAGTACTTACTTTAAATGGTAATTTCCCACAGTTTGGCACGCGTTGACTTAGTACTTTTTTTTGCTTAAAATAATAGCTCTTGGTTTAGCCCACGTTGTCGTATTACTTGCAAGGATAATAATTAGCCCACGGATTGGCCTGCTTTGTCTCAGTATTTGCTTAAATTTACTTGTATCTAAAGCTTATTATGGAGTACGACAATTTTTAGTTGACAAATTGCAAAATATTCGAATTAAATTTTATAATAATGATTGTATAATTTTTTCACGTTCTAATGATTATTTTATGGCCATATTGGACTTAACTGATAATTCAATATTTTTGTGATTAGTGGTAAGATCTCAATGTAACACAGTTCAACAATAAATGTTCTTTGACTTTAATAGCCCACGGTTTGGACCGCGTTATTTTATAACTTGTCATAAAATAAATACTTACTTAATAAAGTTGAATTTTAATATACCTACTGATTTTTTTTATAGCGAGAAAAGAATATTTTTCGATTTATGATGAGATAAATGACGATCATGAGTAGAGCCATGTAGTTTCCCACTCGTATACCAAATTTTATCCAACTCCATTCGCACGTCATGGTCGGCCAAGTGCGAGTCGGACTCGCGCACGCAGGGTTCCGTACCGTATGGGAGCCCATTCCTCTTGCCGTTATTAATAGCGAGCAAAAAACTCCTAAAAATCACGTTTGTTGTATGTCCCTTAAATATTTATTTTATTATATTTTTAGTATTTTTTGTTACAGCGACAACAGAAATACATCATTTGTGAATATTTCAGCTGCCCAACTATTACGGGTACCTACGGTGACAGACAGACAGACGGACATCGAAGTCTTAGTAATAGGGTCCCGTTTTTACCCTTTGGGTACGGAACCCTAAAAAAGGCCAGTACAGGTATTCATCATGTTTCATTAAGTCATTAGAAATTTAATTTCGATTATTCTGAACCCAATGACAATCTCGCCCATAACCGTTTACGCGGTCAAAAGTGATCGAGACACTTGTAGGACTTTCAGACATTCTCTGACCAAGTTCAGACGAAAAAGTAGCACACAAGAAGGTACATTTTATTTGAAAAATACTTATCGCACCTACATCTAGACGACAGGCATGTTCTAGGATTCTATATACTCATCATTTGACTAACTTTTACTATGGTACCAACCCAGAAATCACGTAAATAAAATTAGCTGTTCAACACAAACAATTCATCGACCCGCGACAAAATGTAAAGAATAGGTAATTTTCGCTTTTTCAGGGTAGTTCCCATAGTAAAGTAAGTAGTTATTGATCCGTATGTACCCTAAGTTCAAGTCTATTGGCTCACAAAATAAAATCGTTCATAAACTATTAGGGGCCCATTTTGCCCCCATTGAAGGATCTAAATTATCTCAATTTAATTCTAGATATTTCACTACGTTTAAAAAAAACGCGATATAGTTATTTTTCACGCTTATATAGGATGTTTGGTCTAGCGTTAGACAAGGAATCCGGGACTTTTCCCAGGACGTTAATAGTCATATGTTAGTTAAAAGGGTGAGCTATTTTCAAACAATATTGCATCGGTTTTCGAACAGTCATTTAGTACTTTTTTAGAAAATTGATATCCTGAAGGACCCACTGAAATTTTCCGGGATAGCAGTACCCCAAGTGGTAATTTGTGTTATTGTCAAGCGTCGTACCAAATTTCGTTAGAATTCATTTACCCCTTTTATCTTAGCTTTATAATTGATTATTTTGGCTATTGCTAAGAAACCCTATAGATTTTCCGGGATAAAATAGTTACTGTATTGAAACATGTTGTGTGCTTTCTACATACCTACCAGATTTCATTTATAACCGTTCAGCTCGTCTGATGTAATTATTGATGCTTTTTTCACCAACTTTGGGAACTTATCTGACCCGTTAGATAAGGAAAATTCGGAAAAACAGGAAGAAGAGTACCTTTTATTTTATTTGTAAAGCATAAATACAAAGTTTTAGGTCAATCGGTAAAGGTAATAAAAAATTAAATGCAAACAAAAAGGGCCCGTTTTACCCCGTTAGAGGTCGATTTTTCGAAATTTTCGTCCTTTGTGCTTCATTACGTTGTACATCGTACCTATGTTCGAAATTTCAAGTCTCTATCTTTAGTGGATTGGGTTGTAGCTTAAACTGATTAATTTTGGCTATCCCTAAGGATCCCCATAGAATTTCCGGGATAATAATAGTTTATGTGTTGAAACATGTTGTGTGCTTCCTCCATACCAGATTTCATCCATAACCGTTCAGCTCGTTGGATGTAATAGACGCTTTTTTACCAACTTTGGGACCCAATTTGACCCCTTAGATAAGGAATATTCGGAAAAACAGGAACACACGTAACTTTTATTTTGTTTGAGTAGCATGTATACAAAGTTTCAAGTCAATCGGTAAAGGGAATAAAAAGTTACATACAAACGAAAAGGGCCCGTTTTACCCCTTTAGAGGTCGATTTTTCAAAATTCCGTTCTTAGTGCTCCATTACGTAGTCCAATGTATCTTTGTTCCAAATTTCATGTTCGTATCTTTAGCGGTTTGGGCTGTAGGCTGTCTGTCAGTCAGTCACTCAGCGAAGCCTTTTATATAATAGATTATTTTGGCTATTGCTTAGAAACCCAATAGATTTTCCGGGGTAAAATAGTAACTGTATTGAAACATGTTGTGTGCTTTCTACATACCTACCAGATTTTATTTATAACCGTTCAGCGGGCCAATTCTGACAACCGATTTCGTTACTAAGGTGACACGTTCTTGAACTTGTCTCGTTTTTCTGGCAGTTTTGAGCAATCGGAACTGTCAGAAAAACGAGTGAGGTTCAAGAACGTATCACTTTCGTAAAGAGATCGGCTAACAGAATTGCCCCGCTGCTCGTCTGATGTAATTATTGATGCTTTTTTCACCAACTTTGGGAACTTATCTGACCCGTTAGATAAGGAGAATTCGGAAAAACAGGAAGAAACGTAACTTTTATTTTATTTGTAAAGCATATATACAAAGTTTTAAGTTAATCGGTAAAGGTAATAAAAAATTTAATGCAAACAAAAAGGGCCCGTTTTACCCCGTTAGAGGTCGATTTTTCGAAATGTTCGTCCTTTGTGCTTCATTATGTTGTACATTGTACCTATGTTCGAAATTTCAAGTCTCTATCTTTAGTGGATTGGGTTGTCGCCTAAACTGATTAATTTTGGCTATCCCTAAGGATCCCCATAGAATTTCCAGGGATAATAATAGTTCATGTGTTGAAACATGTTGTGTGCTTCCTCCATACCAGATTTTATCCATAACCGTTCAGCTCGTTGGATATAATAGACGCTTTTTTCACCAACTTTGGGACCCAATTTGACCCCTTAGATAAGGAATATTCGGAAAAACAGGAACACACGTAACTTTTATTTTGTTTGAGTAGCATGTATACAAAGTTTCAAGTCAATCGGTAAAGGGAATAAAAAGTTACATACCAACGAAAAGGGCCCGTTTTACCCCTTTAGAGGTCGATTTTTCAAAATTCCGTTCTTAGTGCTCCATTACGTGGTCCAATGTATCTTTGTTCCAAATTTCATTTTCGTATCTTTAGCGGTTTGGGCTGTAGGCTGTCTGTCAGTCAGTCACTCAGCGAAGCCTTTTATATAATAGATATGTGATTGTCAAAGTATGATTTACCTACAACTAGGCTAACTCTATCGTATGGTACGTTTGTTTGCTCCATTTGGTATACCTAAATATACAAATTATATTAAAGTACACGTTATCATGATGCCTATACTATTTAAAATCGCGATACTATATAGGTAATAAGTATGTAGTATTAATGTATGTTTTCAGTTATGTACAATATATTAATAAGATCAACAATAGGCTATTGGACAACATTGAAAATATACAGTAGATTGTGGTAATCCTTAAAGATAATAGCCTGAAAAAGACATATTCCACTTTATTTAAACTAAAAAGGTCTAATTATCGCAAATCACACGAAATAAAATACGACATTTTATCTGTGACGTGAACGCTCTAAGAAGGGCGGCAACTCTGGTGACGTCACATGATAGTAAACAAGAATTTCTCGACATACAGATTCATTACAGAATGCCGTATTTGGCGGGATCTTGGATATCAATTCTTTAACACTGATTTTCATTGTTAATACAGTAGATCTCTCGGAATTATAAATGTAGTGTGTATGTACTCACGAATAATTTAAAACAATTTCCAAAAACTATTTAAATTGCCTATTTCAATATTATATTTAATTACACAGAACATTAGATTTCACTTACAATTTCCATGAATGAATTATACATTTCAGAAATAGCTAATTTTTCAATGTCCGCTATATTAATTCGGTACTATGAATTATAGATTTGTCACTACTCGTATACCTATAATTATCGTCCTGTACTTTTCAGATAGTAAGGAAGAGAATATTTTATACGTCTTCTTTATCGATATTGCAATATCCGGCACCTCCCTTATCAAATCAACTTCGAACCATTGTATGCATCTGTGCCAGTCTTTTATGAACAAAGTCAGCATCTATCCAACCTTGTTTTATTTATCTTACTATTTTGTGGCTACAACAGTTTTTATTTGCTAATTCAAGCTTACTTTCAGTGATAAATATCTCAATTTTTTTTTGTCTTGTAACTGCAAAGTTTATTTGCCAATTTTGCGAGAACTTTATCGTTACTTTTTTTTTGTGTTTTTGGCGTAAATGATAAGTGATGTTGAAAAATTTGGATTTATTGAGTTTTGATGTTGTTTCTAGCAGTTTTGGTGATATGTTCCGTGGAAAGCCTTCAGTTAGAGAGTCAGGCGTCGACGAAGAAGCCTCGAGTCACGAAGTACAGCAAGACTACAGTGGCGCCGGGGGGGTCTACGGTAAGAATCTACTTTTTAATTTTAATTGATCTTTAACGATTCTCTTGACGTTGGTTCTTAAGTAATTAGTAGTGGGCGTGAACGCAGGAGGATGTGGGTTCTATTCCCTGCCAATCAAATAGGATTTTTAAAATAAACATAAGTAATTGTCGCTAGACGTGGCTTGCTAGTCGACCAGAGCAGCGTCGAGGAGCCAACGAGCCAAAATCGTTAAACTTTAAAATCGAGTTTTGAATAGAAATGTTATTTTTGTGACAAACATTTCAAAAATTGCTGTGTTCGCAGGATTTGAACTTGCATCTCTCTGGAATTCCGGCCCAGATGCTTTGTCCAATTAAGCTAGAACGCTGTACTACGAACCCGCTAAATTAGTGAAATTTTAAATTTTGTATCCACGTCGATCAGACAACTTTTAGAAGATGCTATATCTGCAGATATTTGTTCCTTAACATCAAGCTGACTTCTCAAAGGATAATCCGGAACCAGTAAACAGGCTCGTCATTACTAATTCATATCATAAACCCCGTCTCAAGGGTCTTTAGGGCCGCCTAATGGCCGCTCGGAATTAGCCAAAGCGGAATTATTTAGTTTTAAAGCACAAACAGCGATGTTTAATATAAAGGAGGTGCTATTCAGCGAATCTATTTTTGGTAGGAAGAGATACAATAATGCTAAAGAAGTTCACGGTCATACTGTCGATTTTCCTTTGATACGTAAAGAGCTGTTTGATGACTCAACATATTCGTTGGGTTGGATCTGCGGGTTTCATCTTCGACCACAACGTCTTTTGCGATCAGGTGACTTGGTGGTAAATCCCGGACTTATTTACGCTGAAAAATACATTTACGATGGTACATAACATCAAAAGAAAGAAAGAAATTTCAATTCTCTTCCAAGCATGTTCAAGACTTTACAACGTGTTTTCTAAGAGCTGATATCAAATAGTCCAAAAAGTAATGAAACCAGTGAAACAATGTTATTATTTTTAACATAGTTTCACCAAAACTTATTGGCGCTGCTGGTAGGTACCAGAAAAGCTGGCTCATTCCTCGCGCAGAGAATTTCTCTAGCAGTTCAGCGCTTGAATGCAGCCAGCGTTCTTGGCACCCTTCCACAAGGAAAGCCTTTTTAGGGTTCCGTACCCAAAGGGACAAACGGGACCCTATTACTAAGACTTCGATGTCCGTCTGTCTGTCTGTCGGCGGCCTGTATCTCATGAACCATGATAGCTAGGCAGCTGAAATTTTCACAAATGATGTATTTCTGTTGCCGCTATAACAACAAATACTAAAAATAGAATAAAATAAATATTTAAGGGGGCTCCCATACAACAAACCTGATTTTTTAGACGTTTTTCGATCTATAATAATAATGGTACATGCTTGAAATTTTCACAGAATATTTAGTTTTATATTCACTTCAATAAAATAAAAATAAAAAAAATATTTAACGGGGGCTCCCATACAGTACGGAGCCCTCCGTGCGCGAGTCCGACTCGTACTTGGTCGATTATTTCTATTTTTAGCCGTTATTTTTGTAAATAATTTTAAGTAGGTGTTTAATTTTGTGTAGTATTTTATTTTAGGTAGAATGACAATGTTTCATAAATTATGTAAATAAATTTATGTATTTGGTCTAAATCAGACTTCTTGGCAGCTGCGAAGTTAGCTACATGCTGCGCAAATTCCAATCCTCGCGCAGTTGTTAAGTGAGCTTCAGTCAGGATTGGGTTATCTGCAGCTTGTAGCTAACATCACAGACGCCAAGAAGTTTGATTCGGCCTATATGTTATGTTCTACTCCCTTTCAAGTTTCAATTAATAAGTAAGTACGGTCGGACATATTTTACCTCTTTAAATCACTGATTCAGGAGTACCTTGACTGAGACTGAGTATACTAAGTTCGTATAGATCGGGTGGCTAGCCTTGTTGCCAGAGTATTTAGAGCCGCCCCAAGGCTTCTGACACGGATAAACGGTTAAGACAACCGGCTCCTTTAATTTAACGCGTCATTCGAGCCACGGTAGTGTTCACCTATCCGAAGACTGGCCGAATCTGACAGGCACCTAGCGCTCATAGCTTAGTTTCAACTATTTTCAATATTAACCTTATTCAAGTCCTTAGTCAACCATATAATGTGTTTTCCAGGAGCCAGCGGGTACGGAGCGGAACCTGGAGACAGCCACGTACCGGCTGATCGGAGGCTCAGGCGAGACCTGCATCCTGCTCACTGTTGACGCTCTGCTCGATATATCATACGTGACCAAGCTGAACGAACGGGAGGTAAGAATACTTAATTCTCCCTTCTATCTGCTGATTGTTCCTTCTGTCTAATCTAGTAACTGAACCACGCTGGCCCAGTGCGGGTTGGTGGATTCACATACGCCATCGGATTTCTTCCACGGACGTATGCAGGTTGCCTCACGATGTTTTTCTTCACAGAAAAGCCAGTGGTGCGAAAACCCGTACATAAATTCCAAAGAATTCTTTGGTACTGGACCGGGATTCGAACCCATGACCTTAGGATTGTAAGGCGGTTATCATTACCACTAGACTACCACTATGCTTCATATTTCTTCTATCATAATTGTTTTCAACCCCCTTTAGACGCACTGTAGCGCGTTCGAAGTCTCCGGTACCACGTACCCTCACAGCACTTCTGGACATCAACCCAAATTGTGACATATTTGCTGATGAATGAGGAAAAACAGTAGAAGTGACATAAAGTAAAAAAGTTGTGATGCATGATTCCACAAACATGGCGTCGAAAATCCATAGAAACTGTTATGTAATCTAGACACAAATGACACTTGAACTGCTGATCAAATGATTCAAATGTCAAATTTGATTTCACAAAGATGGTGGACCATTTCAAACGTCTCCTAGGCAGGGCTTTTATTTTGAAATTTATCGTCATAGCAATAATGCCATGTCATTTCAAACACCGCCCCTATGACGATACTGTCTGAATGTTTGAAGTTTTGTGAGAAGAATGTGTGAATGCGTTTTATTTATAGAGATTAATAATAATTTAATTGACGTTACGCAATTTATTGTTGACAATTGTATGACAATAATATTTTTATCTACACTAATGTTGTAACATTCTACTTATGTTTCCAATACTTGACTTATAATGACTACTGTTATAGCGCAGACAACAAAACACTCAATTTAAGCAATTTCACATGATGTTATAATATCCACATCGATATCGTAAAATCTCATTATAACATCGCGCGCTCGCTCCTGATTGGCCCTGCGCGCGCACCTGCGCTCGCATTGGTTAGATTTTAATGGCGCCAAGTTCACTGTGACAATACACGTACGTGTGAATTTAATGTTTCGCAATATGTTTTTTTTTTTATTAGTGAAGATAAAGTAGTGTATGCAACTGCATGTAACACGGGTATTAAAACACTCGTTACTATTATGAAACTCGCTGCGCTCGTTTCATAAACTCACACTCGTGTTTTAATCCCCTTCATTATATGACAGTTGCATAAACTACTATTGTTTTATTTTATAATTGTGCATAAATTGTTATCATAGATTGTTAACTAATGTCATAGTAATTAGTGTAGTTGGTCTAATGGTGTACTAATGAAATAAACAAATAATTATCTTATTACTTTTCAGGATGCAAACACCTTTGTGCCCAACAACGCTCAAGTCACGGGAGTGTGTAAAGAGGGCGACGCCGAAACTCTCGTGCTCACATTCAAGGAGTTTGTGTTAGAATGGTACTTTGCTAAAGTAAGTCTGATGTAATTCTTGATTAGGAAATATATTTTGTAGGGAAAGAAAGAAGGGAAAGAATAAAGTTATCTTGACAGATGATAAATTGAATCCTAAAGAACGACGATTGCGGTGGAGACCTGATTGAGACCTTTAAAATTCTCAATGGCTTCTATAATCCTCCGGATATTCACGACATTGATCTGGATATTCCTTGAAGGAAAACATGCGAGACAGCAGACGCCATAGATTCCTCTTGCAGCCTACACCATCACAAAGCAACACTGCACACCACATCCTCTGCAACAGAGTGGTTTACAATTGGAATAGGTTGTCTGAGGATGTAATTTCAGCAAGGACTATAAACACAGTTAAGAATAGACTGGATCTTTGGATAATGAAGGAAAAAAAATCCGTGACAGATAAATACTAATTTTATTCGACTCTGCTTGATATATGCACATCAGTTTAGGCTGCTCGCCTATGAACAAATAAATAAAATATTTTTACTGAAATGATAATGTGTTGTTGTAGTTTTGACCAAAAAAGAGAGCAAGACGAGCTTAATTCCCCAGCAGAGGATGGAAGAGCAAAGCTCTCAACTGAGAAACATGGAAAGATATAAGGGAGGTCTTCGCTCTGCAGTGGGACGATAACTATTAAAATAAATAATGTTTTGACTTCTATACTTCGTTTTCTATAATGGCACCATGGAAACATTTAGGCATACCTAGAATATTTTTTATGTGTACATTTTTTTAACTAAACACATTCCCCCAATGTGCCTAATCATAACAAAACAAAAAACTTGTTGAATAAGATATGATTATGGGAATCAAACTAGTTTGAAATTTAATTTCCTATCGACTTTGATTCCCATCAACTTTTTCCAGGGTCGATATTTTTGGATAAGATAGGTGTGCCATTTTGTTTCTTTAATAATTTGTGTTGTTTCAATTTTTCATGACAAACTATCGGAACCAAAGTTGTTAGGAATTTGATTTCCTACAACTTTGATTCGTGAACAACTAATTCCTACCGTTGAATTAATTGAATGAGCTCCCAGTGATGACAACTTCGCCGTTAGGCGTAAATGAAGGCGCATGCATGAACAACTAATTCCTACCGTTAAATTAATTGAATGAGCTCCCAATGACGTTAACTTTGCCGTTGGGCGTAAATGTATCCGCACCATTACGAGTAACGAAGTACAGTGTCCAACGCTTCACTAAAATCTAAAATCATTCAAAATACATTTTATATCAGTGTCTTTATCACCTACTTGCAGACTCCTGGCGGCGAGCGCTGGTACGCTGAAAGCCTCAAGCTGTCATACAACTCCAGTGCCAGGATCCTAGAACACGCAGCCAAGCAGGGCCGAAGGGTCTCCCTCAGTACTGACTCTAGAGTGCTGCTGTTCCCGACGCCCGTGGGCAAATCCTTCTTCTGCCCCACTGAGACTGTGATAAATCTTACTGAAGACGATGCTAGGTAAGTATTTTATTCAGTAGACAGTACTAGACAGTACTGACTTGAGAATTCTCCTCTTCCCGACGTCCGTGAGCAAGTCCTTCTTCTGCCCCACTGCGACTGTGATAAATCTTACTAAATACGGTTAGGTGCTAACAATTAATCAGCTCAAATAATCTGACGTCTCTTCATCGTTCATATATACCTTTTCGAGGGCAGTAGACCTGTGAGCAATTTGGACTATTAAAGGCACAAGGTAGCAGAGGGATAACGCTGTTGTCACTTGAGACAATTATCAGAAACAAAAATGTATGGAAAACTGTCTGAAATTTCTCAAAACAGTCAAATATGTATTGGTATTAGACAAGAATTTGATGTTCCGCGACAAAAAATCCGACAACAGCCACCGTATCGAGACATTTTTCATGTCTCTTTTTAACTCGTGCATTGATAAATGCATTTTTTTCGGATATTTTCGATCGCCCACATTACCTGTGTGGTATCTCTATGATTAAAGGCTGGTACAGAGCAGTAGTCTTGATAATTTCTTCTCAATATTCCAGCTCACCAGACGCCCACCGTGCGAAGCTCTACCTCCGCCAAATGCGGCTCCAGCCATTCATGTTCAAGCGGTCGGGCGAGTTCGGCCCGCCCTGGCACTGCTCGGAGGGGGGCCGGGCGCGCTCCGAGGCCGCCCCGGTAGCAGTCGGCGCAGCCCTGGCTCTGGCCACAGCTGGCACGCTAGTCGGGTACGCGGTGTGGAGATATTTGAAGGTTAAGAAGGTGCAGTACGACACGATGGAATGAACGGGTTAAAATAGAACATTTTATGTTTCATTCAGTTATGTTGTTTGATGCTAAGTCGTTGAGTTCAGTGTCTTTTGAGTAAGCTAGGTGGCGTGATCATTGAAAGATTTCAACAATTCCATTGAGGTAGATTTGGTTGGGATGCTAGTCGGGTACGCTGTCTAGAGATATTTGAAGGTTGAAGGTGCAGTACGATAAGATGGAATGAACGGGTTAAAGAAGAACATTATTGGTTGGATTTTGTGTGCTTTATTGGACATTTACTTGTGTTGACGTTTGAAAATAATGTCTCATTTTTGTTGGTTTGATTATAATTATAGTTAGTTAAGTTCAGTTTAGTTTGTGTAAACTAGATGGCGTGATTAATTGTAATGAATCGTGCAATTGGTGTAGCTTCAATTTGGCTATTGCTGGTACGCTAGTCAAGTACGCTGTCTGTCTAGACATATCTGAAGATTTAGAAAGTGCAGTACGATACGATAGAATGAACGAGTTAAAGTAGAAATTTTTTTTAAAGTTTCTTTTTTTTACCTAAGTCGATCAGCGGGGCAATTCTGTCAACCAATCTCGTTACTAAGGTGACACGTTCTTGAACCTCCGACAGCTCAAAACTGTCAGAAAAACGAGAGAGATTCAAGAACGTATCACTTCCATAAAGAGATCGGCTAACAGAATTGCCCCGCTGTTCAGTTTCGTTTGTCTAAACTGGATGGCGTGATTAATTATAGTTAATCGCGCGAATGGCGTAGCTTTGGCTACAGCTAGGATGCTTGTCAGTTACGCTGCTAGGAGAAACTTATTTGAAGGTTAAGAAAGTTAAGTACGATACGATGGAATGGACGAGTTAAAGAAAAACATTTTTGGTTGCATTTTGTATGCTCTATTAGATATTTTATTAGACGATACAACCCTATTCGCGTCGTCCGAAAAAGAGATGGCAGAACTGCTTTCTAGAGTGAAGAAAGAAAGTGCATTGGTAGGCCTCAGCATAAATAAGGCAAAAACCAAGGTCTTAGTGGTAGATAGGCAAGGCACACTAACGAACTCAAGGACCTAGAATCTGTGGACCAGTTCATATATCTTGGTTCCCTTCTTAATAACGAGGGTGGCAGTGATAAGGAAATCACAAGGAGAATACAGATGTCCAAATCATCGATGACTAAACTCACACGGATTTGGAAAGATCGGAACATATCCCGCAACACTAAAGTGAGACTGGTACGGACATTGGTTTTCTCAATTTTCCTTTACGGTGTAGAATCCTGGACGTTACGGAAGGAAGAAAGATCCAAAATAGACGCATTTGAAATGTGGTGTTGGAGGCGTATGCTTCGTATTCCTTGGACTGCGCGCCGTACCAACGTGTCCATTCTTGGGGAGCTCCGTATAACAACACGACTGTCGACGACTTGCTTCCAGCGCATTCTTAACTACTTTGGTCACATCGCTCGCAGAGACCCAGATAACCTGGAGAAGTTAATGGTAGTAGGAAAGGTGGATGGGAAAAGATCACGCGGTCGATCGCCTACGAGATGGACGGATCAAATAAAATCTTTGACCGGCATGCCCATCCCTGACGCCATGAGATCCGCGGCAGATAGGTCCAAGTGGAAGAACATTGTCCAAAAAGTGATCCAGGATCAAACCGCTCCAAATTAGACGCGACCTTCAGTAATGAAGAAAACGACTAAGAAGAAGAAGATTAGATATATACTTACGTTGACGTTTGAAAATAATGTCTCATTTTTGTTGGTTTGATTAATTTTAGGTAGGTAGTTAAGTTCAGTTTAGTTTGTCTAAACTAGATGCCGTGACATACGATAGATTTTTAACAATATGAAAAAAATACCTTTTGATCTTTCATTTCTTTGAAAATATTACCAGGCATATAAATTTTTGGGACGCTTTAGACGGTTGGAGGCATATTTTATAAAGTAGGTATCTATAACATTGGATTTTCTTAGTTCATACTAGAATGACTTATTTCAACTTAATTACTAAGTTTGCAAAGAATAATATCTTAAGTATGTGATGAAATGAATGTAGTAAGTATCTTTTGTTGTTTTGGAAGTTGAAAATAATGCTGACACGCTGGAGAGAGAGAGGATGTCAATTTATGACCGAATAAAGTTATGGCACTAGATACCTACCAACAACAATTACCAATAGCAGGTTCTTCAATCGTTATACCTTGTTGAAAATAGCTTAAATAATTATGTGATTTCAATAAGAAAATAACTCAGTATGTACCTACTTCTTAGATCTTATTTGCCATACTTTTCTAAAATTCTTCGTATGTGACCTTTGCAAGAAAAATTAAGTTACCTATAGGCCGCGCCACACAATTTGGCGGATGTGAAGTTAGCTACAAGCTGCGCAACAGCCTATTAACGCGCGGCTTTATGTGAACTTCAGTCAGGATTGGAAATTGCGCAGCTTGTAGTTAACTTCACATCCACCAACTTGTGTGGCGCGGCCTATACTTGAAAGTGTTCTGTTCAGCAGTTGACGTCCTAAGGTAAACTATTTGTAGCTAAAAAATTTAGGTCAAGTGAAAAAGTAACAAAAAAGCATCTCTGACTCTGACATTTACTCGAAAAAGTTTAGGAGCCAGCGCTTTTATATGTGTGTGCGCTTGTGTACAGATGTCAGTTGATGTGTGTGTGTGTGTGGAGTTTTCATGAATGTTTTCAATGTGTGTGGTATAAGTTAGGGAGCAAAAATGGGGAGAAGGAAAGAGGGGGAGGGAGGTGAAGGTGTTATATAATTCTGAAAGAAAAACAAACGATAGTGACATTTGAGTTTCGTAAATGTTTTGTAAGACGAAGTGAGAAAATAAGGTTTATTTTAATCGTAATTAATTTAAAAATGAAAAGCGATTGTTAAGTATTTGGACGGGACATCGAAACGGATGTAATGAATAAGGCCATGAAATGCTCTTAACATTTTAAAATTTGGTAAATTTAGATTTACTTAAATAATATAGTTATTCTAGTAGAATAAAGCTAACTCAGACGACAAGTGTAATTTAAGAGCGAACATTTTATTTCAGTTGTAAGTTTTAAATTTATTTATCTTAATTAATAATTTGACGTAATAAAATAAATTATGTCATCAATAAATAAATAATCTCTTTGTGCGTAGGAAGTACCAAAATAAATGACATCATAATTATATCTTTTAATTTGATATTTCAGATCTCCGCGTACTTTTTTTATTGTTTGATACGTTGACTAGAAAAAACAATCTGATTATTTTTAATGAGACGTAATTATATTGCCACGGTTGGCAAATAAAATTGATGATTGTGACAGAATTAGTAACTAATAAAATATCAGAATTAAAAATAAAACAATTAATTTCGCGCCATACAAAAATTAGAGATGTTCACCAAGTAATCGATAAGTGAAAGTTAGAAAATATAAAATGCGTAAGTGTTGATGTTTTATGAAAGAAAATAAAGTTATTAATTGTAATGTTGCAGCATAACTTTAAAAAATAGCTGCAATAATGATTGATATGTATTTTTATGGAAAATCTGCTTTTGTCTATACAGAGAAGTAACATTAATTGTTGTTGAATGTTGAATAATATGTATAAAATCTATTTAACCCCAAAATAATACATAGGATTATGATAATGGACTTTTTAATTTGGGTTAAGAAAATTGGCTTACATTTATTCGAAATATTATTGTTATAATGTAGAAATTTTCGATTGGTTTGGTGTGAATGTCAACTAGGATTAATTAGCTATTATATTTGTATCACAGTATCGTACATATCAGATGATAATAAACACATAATCTTATCTACAATTTGTATATTAATACGACCTTTTTCAAAAACCTCCGTGTCTCCTGTTTTAGCTAAAATGTGCTATGTCTCGTTTTTGCGTGTTATATATTTCTTATATGCGAGAAGTTGACAGAGCATACAATTAATTAAAATGGGTTGGTCGGACGTTTGTGTTGAAGGGTGTTAAAGATAATTTTATTTGAGATTGTTTGCGATGTAGTGGACATTATTATAAAAGAAGATATTACGTGTACAAGCAATAACTACGTTTTTATTGAATGCCGTCGTAAAGACAAATATGGCTGAAATTTCGATGTTGTAATGTGCGCAAAACTTGGTCAATACTAGTGTTTTTGTAGACTTAAGCATTATTATTATTATAACAAGTACGCCATTGTTTTATTATAAATTTAACTTTGTATTGACTAACTTTAAAATGATTTTATATTTTGTTAGTTTTTTATGTTTCGCATTTGGCAACACTCTAAAACTCTACTCACTGATAGAAAGTGTTGAATAATCGCATTTTTTTTTGCAATCTAAGTAGCAGCATAAACAGGGAATTGTCTTTACGTAATATAATGAAAACTACCTCTATATTTTCTTCCAAAGTGACTTACTCGTATCACATGTATTATATTTGAACTTTTAGAATAACTTATGTTATATTTATACATTACAAGTTATAGTATCGACTGTCGATACATTAAACTGATTGGTGAAAAATATGTTTTCCAAGGTAAGACACTAGTTGCCAAGTTTTGCTAATTAAGGGGCGCTGTGTGTAAAGCTTATGTATATTAGTCGAGAGACTGTATTATTGTTTATTATACATAATTATTGTTATACTTAATACTCATCAATTACAACTAAACATATCGTTTCTCATGTAATGTGCAGGGTTGTCTGCTTACTATGCCGAAATGGGGAGATTCAGTTTCAGACCATCATTGTGAATAACTTCTTACTTACTAAGGGGCTGTTTCATACTTTTTGATGAGGTCATTTTGTATGGAACAGCTGATTTTTATCTCGAATTCCGGGTTGGCCCCATAGTTAAAGTTGTTCATAACAATGATGAATCACCTCCTTTCGGTTTAGTACGCTAGTTCTGGATAACCTTGTATAAGTTGTGTGACACACGCGTTTTGTGATTACTGTTTGATTGTAAGGTTTTATTATAATTTAGGGTTAAAAGTAGCTTTAGGTTAGGTTTATAGTCCTTAATTTATTCACGGCTTGCTTAACGCTGTACATAAAAAAAAAGCTTTCATTTTGCAGATTTAAATCTAAAGAGCTGTCAACAGCTTTGGTTTTTGAGTCACGATAATCGTGTTTTTCGATACATTTATTCATAATAATAACATGGCTTTTATCATAATGTAAATATTTCTTGACTATA
Source organism: Hypomecis atomaria (assembly GCA_964007245.1). Taxonomy (NCBI): domain Eukaryota; kingdom Metazoa; phylum Arthropoda; class Insecta; order Lepidoptera; family Geometridae; genus Hypomecis; species Hypomecis atomaria. Next base: position 5,437,105 of record OZ023306.1, read on the forward strand.
CGTAAGCCACTTTTCAAGGACTATTCGAATAGCACAATATCCTTTCCCGAATTCTTAAAAATCTAATCTTAAATTCGTTTTGAAAATTCTAATATTTCTGAAACTTTTTCTAGTAGAACAAGAGTAATTCTATTTTCCTAATATTTTGTAATCCCGTAGCTGTTTCCTCAATAGTTTCGTAGTATTACGTGTCATGTCGGTGCATTTATATTTAAAAATAATGTTGTACTAAAATTATTATATGCCATACGATTTGTCTTCCAGTAACATTGATCTTATAACAATAGCGTAATTGTAGCTTATTATTATATACATAACTATTAATAATGATTGTAAAGTGAAGGGGTTGATGTCATTATTAAATTAAATACCTAGTCAAACACGAATATTACAAAAGCTATTATTAAATTATGGGAACGGCTTCTCAAATATAATAACAAAATAAAACTGTAAAACACCAAGTTCTTTAATATAACTAATGGCATCACACTTACACGTATTAATATCTAAGTGACATATCTCAAAATTATTGTAATTTAGTGCGTTCATTTATTGAATTGTCTTTATGAATAAATGACGTCGAAACTTATACGTCGGGTAATTTTATTTCTGGTGAAATTCTTTGAATAATAGAAAATCGTAGCTAACGTAATTTTTAACTTATCGATAGAATTTACAGAGCGCTTCCCATCCCTGAAGCACACACATAGGTGTAAAAGCGCCACCTTACGTATTATGCCGGCACTACATGTTGATTTTAGGTACTTCAATGAGGTTCAAATTAGTTCAAAAGTTCATAGACTAAAATAGTTCAACTCCAACGGTGGGAGGATCAAATTAATACGAGGAGCTCTTATAGTCTCTATGGGGGAGCTACTGTAGCATTTCTTCATTTGGGTCAAAATTTAGGCAGTTTTTTCGTAATTGTGGGATTGGTCATATCTTTAGTAGGTAACAGTTATTTGTAGGGATACAGACGTAGGTACCCATGTCTCTCGTACCCACTCCCTGCAATTTAATTTGCAAAGCAATAACATGTATCGTTTATCTACCTATATCATTTTCTGTAAATAGCTGTCGCACGCATAAATCTTTCGAGGTTTTAGAGTCATTGAATAGTCACCTATCTACTTTATTATGCTTTAGACATGGCTGTATTTCGGGGAGGGCAACCGGGTACTTGCCCGGGGCCTCCAGGGGGCCACAATAGATTTCGAAAAAATCTTTCTACAGATATTATTTGATTACTCTAAATAAAGTATTGTAGGTAGGTACATAGAATGAAGATCATGAAGGGGCCTCCACTCTTTTGTTGCCACGAGGCCTCTACGCCTGTAAATCCGGCCCTGGCTTAGATTATGCATACAATGCATGCCATTATTTTATAATACATCACCTAGATATCTATTTGTTAATAGAATAATTATTGGAATAGAAAATATTAAGTCGATACCTATTGCCTGCATAAGGGCAAAAGACAGAGGTGACTTTGAAATTTGGAACTTTATGTCCACTGGTAATGGTAAACATAAGCCTACGAAGAGCATTAAGGCCACATCCATCACGTTGGTCCAGTTTTGGATTTATCCATCCATGTATCTGCCATTCAACCTTAGGACGTCCACTGATAGACATAGGTTTCCCCTATGGATCTCCAATACGACTGGTTGGGAACGGCTTGCGTCCAGCGCGATCCTGTTTTTAACCGACTTCCAAAAAGGAGGAGGTTCTAAGTTCGTCTATAAATATGTATTTTTTAGTTCGAAAGGGTTCGTTCGTTCGTTTCGGCCATAGGACGTCCACTGCTGGACATAGGCCTCCCCTAAAGATCTCCAATAAGACCGGGGTATACTCCCGAAATCGTTCCATTTAAATTTTATCGAAATCGACTGAGCCGTTTTTCAAAAATCAACATACATCAATTCGAGCGAACTATTCGAATTTTGTACGCGATGTCGGGTTTGCCATTATTGCGAAAAATAAAACATTTTTTTGCGGATTTCAGTTTGTAGGTTTTTAATTTCGGTTGAAAGCTGTTTCGAATGCATACGCCTCCTGGAAGAATTATGGATGAATAATATAACTTAAAGATAGTTATAGCTCTGAAACAATAGTACAGGTGACACGCTCGACTTGGCCCAGACGTAGCGTGAAATGAAACGTCACTCCACTCCGAAATCCCTCTAAAATAGAAGCAAGATGACTCCGTGACGCGTTCAGAGAGGTGAATCAGCATCCACAAAATATAAATCTTGGAACACCAGCCAGCTTAGCACACGACTACGAAAAGAGTTTTGTCGACGTGAGAAAAAGTGACAGATATTTGCTACACCTGCCGGGCTACGATGCCCACGAAGTAATATTTCTTTCGTCGTGTCAGAATGAGACAGCGATATTGTAATGTTGCAAACGGGGAAGCCGTTTGCAGCACCACAAGTTAAGAGAGGATTAGAGAACCTACCCGTAGAATCCTGCCTAGTGAATAGGATCCCTAACGGTTCGGAGAAAGGAGATTAATATAGAATAAACTAACCATAGTATTTACACATTTATTTACACTATCACACACTGCACTTATCGTCTATTAAGTCTTCATAAAGCGGAGAGAGAGAGAGAGAGAGTTAAGAATTTTGAAAAGAGTCCGTGGAATGTTAGCCAAAAAAAAAAGGAGAGGGTAGCACTCGTAGAACCACGCTGGAGGCTGGCCGAGGATTTTCTGTAGACTGAGCTGGACCCGCCGATAGTGTGGCACCAGCAGGGTAGCGCTAGGTGAGCGCTAGCGTGAAGTCACCTGCGGTGCTGAACTGTCACTTGAGGTGGAGGCGCCGGCCCAAACCGGCCGACAGGGTTCGTCGACAGCGCCAGCCCAGTGCTCCAGGGTAAGGGGTCAGTGGCCCCAAAACAAGAGATCCTCCTGTAAGCAAAGTCAAAGGGACCGGAGCCTCTCACCCTGACTGTTACCCGACGCTCATGCCGTTTACACTACGGGACTCGTCCACGCAATCTAAAATCACACAGACTCTACATACTTTCAACAAAAGATTTAAAAGACATGCACTCTGAAGTTTACAAGATGACTTCCCACTCAAGACCAGCCTGACGAAACTCCGAAGGAAAAGTCGCTTCCAATCCAATGTATGGGATGGGTTCAAAATGTTTCTGTCATTTTCTATTCATTCGTGACATTGACAAAAAGAATGAACATTTTTTTCATTCATCGTTCGCTGAGACTGATATTGATGTGATATTGTCATTTTGAATTTGTTTTGGATTTATTCGTGGTAGGTTATTTTTACTGATTTTAAATGACTATCATATTATTTTTCCCTCAAAAATGGTTTTGGTAGCTAATACAGTGATTATTTAGTGTATGTTATTGTTTTTACAGTTTAAAACAATCAAAATGTCGTATAAAACGTGTGAAATGTGCGGTGTTAGAGGCCAAAGAGAAAACGGGCAAAAAAGATGTTTCATGGCGAAATTTCCCATAGATGAAGATAGGTAAGTGAAATATCTCAGAAATACACACAATTTCTATTAATTCTGCACATATGCAAAATATTTACTGAAAAACTTATATCGCTTGAGTACCTACCCAACATGTTAGTGCGGTTCCATGTTGTTATCGATATTTAGGCCAGGGTCGATAATTTATACAACCAAAAAAAATAATAGTAGGATGAAACCCATTAGAAAAGGAGGGGAAACACACACTAGTAAAATCCTACTAATATTATAAACGCGAAAGTTTGTGAGGATGGATGGATGGATGTTTGTTACTCTTTCATGCAAAAACTACTGAACGGATTGAGATGAAACTTTGCAATAATATAGCTTATATATCAGAATAACACATATGCTATCAATTATAATGATATATTGCGTATGCGGGCAAAGCCGTAATAAAAACTAGTGAAGAATATTATTTACTATTGAATTGATGATTGCATATCATGAATAATCAAAAAGTTTGTAATACCGCTAACTTAATAATTTTAATAATGTTCCAACCATATAACATCAAGTCTTATAATTTGCAGCGCCTTCACCTCTCGACGCGCAGCCACAATTTTCACAAAGTAGTGTGGAGGGAAACATTAGAAAACGCAAGCGGGAAAATAGTCCAGGTCAAGTAATATTCATGTTGCTTATACATGCTTTAATAAGTATTATTAAGAAGACGAGATTAGTGTTATATCACCATTCTTGAGATACAGCCTGGGGACAGACGGTCAGACAGACAGACGGACAGCGGAGTCTTAGTAATAGGGTCCCGTTTTTACCCCTTTTACGGAATCCTAAAAATTGAAACTTAGGTAAGTTTCAAATTTTAGGCTTCGTGGTAAGTGTAAAATAATTATATATTTTGCAGTACCTTCGACGTCTGCGGAGGCTCCTACGTTGAAAAGAAAGATAAATGGTAAGACAGGTAAAATATTCTATTATTATTATGTACTACGGGACTTATCGCGCACTAAAAAATAAATATTCATAGTAATAATTAGTAGAATAACTATGCTGTCCGCGAGCTGAGTGGACAATTATGGCTTAGTTTCTTTGTACGAAGGGTGGGTGGGGCATCATTGAACCAAACGGAAGCATTTAAACATCTCACGTTTTATTGTGTATTTCTGTATATGATAAATATATAATAAAAGTATATAATATATATATACAATTTTTTTAATTAAAATTTACTAACCACAGACTTCAGGGTCTGTGCCTTTTGTTAACTAAGATTTACTAATATATATTTATTATATAGGTTTTTAGTAACGTTTAGTGGTTTTTTATCTTTGAATATTTATTTTGGTAAGAATCAATTAGTACCCCCGGTTAAAGTTGTACCACCCCTAGATTCAAACTGTACCCCAGAGGGTACCTACAAGATTAACCATTCGCCGTTTTTTAAAAAAACGGCGAATGGTTAATCTTGAAAAAAACTCCATCCCAAATTCATCTGAACTTAAAACAAAATATGTCATGTCGTATGAATTATGAATATATAACATACCTGATGAATACTATGAGTGCACCAGTATAACGTATCAAGAAAAGCAACGACATGTTTGCAAAAAATTGGTGGTTCAATAATACCCCACTCACCCTATACATGTGTGTAATTGCGTCTGTACACGCCGAAGCCTAGTTTTGCCGGCCTAATTAAATTGTACTATTAAGCTAAGATAATTTAATTGTAATATTTCAACAGAAACCCCAAACTCTACTTCAAAGTTAACGACGCCAAGAAAAAAGAAGTTGCTCAAAAGGCTGAAAAAGACCAAGCAAGACCTGAAAATTCTCCAAAAAAAATAATAATAACATAGATAAAATATCATCTCCATTTTTAAAACATTTTATCAGAGCCACAATTATTATGGATATAATTTAAGAGTAAATACTATTGTAAAATATAGTCTCTTTCATAATCTGCATAATATTCTAAGTCCCAAATGTCTGTCAACAATAAATATTAAAATTTTAATAATTCCGTAATGTTTTTTGTAAATAAAGAATTTAATAAAAATAATATGTGTATTTATTCCATATCTCACAATAAGCGAAACATTCAATTCACAGGAGCCTAAAAACAATGAATAATGTATAGAGTGTATAGGTAGTAAAAAGAAATCACCATGAGAACCTCCTATTTTTGAAATCGGCTAAATATCGATAAAAATGAACCAGTTTCAATAGCACATCCCTATCAATTTTAATTATCGGTATGTTGGCACAATCTGACAGAACGAACGAGTTTTGTTATGTTGGTGCGAATGATTAGGAGCCTCGGAAAATCAGTTCAAATCTATGGAAGTCCCGACTCTTACTATTACATTCTCTTTGCTCAAGACTGCCCAATTTTACAAACAAGGATCGCTGATCCTGTCAAAAAAAAAGAATTCGAAAAATTTCATAACTAGAATTGTTAGTTGGCAGTGTTATCGTTGAAAGAGTCTGAATGTAGAGAAGCTAACAAAAAGGTTAGTTTCTCTACAATATGGCAAAGTATTTATCTGTCACTTTTTCACACATCGAAAAGTGTTAATTTCGTGGCTTTTCGTGGTCGCATGCTGGACTAGCATAACTCTGTCTCCCGTCGGTAGAAATATTTCGTGGTGCGTATACTAGCCCGGCTGCATGGACCACCAAGCTAGCCCAATGCCGGTGCATTGCTAGCGTGATGGACACCGCCCAATCGCCCTTCGAGGTTAGGCCTATGTGCAGTAGTGGACTATTCAAAGGCCCATACAGTTATGCAGTTGCGTTTTTTAGGGTTCCGTATCCAAAGGGTAAAAACAGGACCCTAATACTAAGACTCCGTTGTCCGTCCGTCTGTCACCAGGCTGTATCTAATGAACCATGATAGCTAGACAGTTGAAATTTACACAGATAATGTATTTCGGTTGTTTTTTGCTCGAAACAGGTAGATGCTTGAAATGAGGCTAAGGAGACTCCCACACAGTACGAAACTCTCCGTGCGCGAGTCCAACTCGCACTTGGCCGTTTTTTATTGGTAGATTTACAAAATGTTATCATTGAATTTCTTATATCTACCTACGGATGTATGCAGGTTGCATGACGATGTTTTTCTTCATCGAATAGCTTGGTGCGAAAATAAAAATTAAAAACTAAAGTGATTTCAGTATTAGAATCTCGTTAGAACACACTCGACCTATAATCATCATCATGTCCATCGTTTTTAGCCAATGATATCTTGATGAGACATGTAGTTTTGTAACTAGTTACAATCTATACGTGACAGCACCAAATATTATGTGAAGTTCTGTATTACCTTTACGAAATAATATGTACCTACCTACCTACTAAGCTTTTTGTACCCAAGATATTATAAGACCTACCTACCTATTCCTCTCATATTGGACTGTTACGCAAAAAAATGAATGACAAATTGCCCAAAAAAAATTTTACAAAAACTTTAACACATTTCTGCGCATATTTCCACACATTTTTACATCAAAATAAGTCAAAAATGTACGAAATGACACTGTTTTGGTTTGTTATTTGTATTTTTTGACACCTGACACCTCATTAAAGTTAGTGAAGATGTTTTTTAGTAGCATAGGGTGGCGAAAGAAAAGTATGGATAAGACAAATATTATCATAGCGTAGTTTGACTAGATGTTCGCTAGCAATCATCGAAGTAGCAACGTTCAGCACGGTCAGTCCTCGGATGGGTAACCGCGGGTGGCGTTTACAACTAAGCGCTACCGTGAATCGGATGACACGTGAAATTGTAGGTCCCGGTTGTTTTAACTGTTTAGCCGCGTCAGAGGTCTTCAGGCGGCTTAAAAGCTCTGACGCCCATAGCTTATCCCGAAAAATAAAAGGTAAGTAAGTTCGTATAGACCAGGTGGCTAACCCTGAGCCCTTAGTCCAGGTTTTGTGTAGTTTACTTAAACTTTCGCGTTCGCGTGTGGCTCCATACATTTTGGTTAGTTCTTCCTCGATTCCGCCAGGGGCGCTGTACAAAAATGTATAGAGCCATACGGAAACAGCTGTAGTTTCAATTTACGTGTAAACCTAGACTAACCTCTCTGAGTTTTTAGGCCTCCTGAAGGACTCGAAGGACTCTGACATGGCTAAACGGTTAAAACAACCGGGACCTACAATTTAACGTGTCATCCGAGCCACGGTAGCGCTCAGTTGGAAAATGCCACCCGCGGTTAGTCGTACAAATACTGACCGTGCGAAATTTTGGTGACCGCTGACAAACACCTAGTCAAACTAGCGGTAGGTACTTACAGGTAAATAAAAGGTTCCAATGGGACAGTACAAAAATCAAAATATCACGCGGGCAAAGCAGCAGGCAAAAACTAGTTGAGAATATTGTTACGAGATGGGTTCTTGGATAATCAGTTAAAACGCCGATTGTTCACTTTGCACTTTATTGCACAGAATCACAGTACACACGACACAACTGGTTCGCACAAACACGTCACACTGGCACTGAAATTCACACAACTAGTCACTTCACAATCACTGGTACCGCACTTGAACACGAGATGTTTTCACTCCGGTATAAAACGCGATAACTGCCACGAACGAAAACCATCGCCCTATTTATATCGGAATAAGGGTTCTCTAGAAATCTGTAGAATATTCGGTGCCATTGTGACTGACAAAGTAAACAAGTGTAAAGTTCGAGAAACCCTATTGTTCTTAATTATTACGAAAACACCACAAAAAAATCGAACAAACAACAAACAATAGACGCGACACAAAGGCCGGTGCCGCCTGAGTCATAAAACCATAAATCTCGCGATTAGGTGTAAACAACTAGCCGTCGAACCGCGCGCGGCTTACTGCGTAACAATATGTTAGAGAAATGGTTAGAAAATTATAATAAAAAAACTTTCTACACCTTTAATCCTCATCACCTAATTAGGTACTTGGAAGTTTTCAACGCCTTGCCTTGGCTTATTGTAATATTTCTTGAGTAGGTAGGTCCATACTAATGTTTCTCTAAAAAGCTCCCATCCCGCTCTCTCTAGAGAAAGGGCGTAGTTTTTGTGGTAATAAATCTGTCAGTAGGTGTCATGTGTGGCAAAGGAAATTAACCCTAATTAGAACAAAATAACTTAGGAAAAATAATACTAAATAATAGGTAAATATTAAATCGTCTTATTGAATCGTGTAAAATAGTGTGTAGTCATTATTTTCAGCTTGTAAACTGCTCACTGCCAAGCATAGGCTTAAAATTGTTAAAGAAAAATTAGTAAGGTAGCTCAGAGCTCAGGTAAGTAGCTCAGTGTAAATGATTAATTATTTCTAGATATTTTTGAAGTGAAAGCTTATTTATCGGCGCTATGCACTTTTTGGTACGGCTAAAAAAATATAAACTCGCGTCTGGGTCCGCGACTGATCGAAAATTCGTAAGACGGCGCAGGGCGCTTCCGCGGCGTGTGTGAAATTGTATTTATCACATATATGGTAGCACTTTAAATGTTCAAATTTTCACTTCTGCCGGCACTGCTGGAGTGCAGCCCGTTGTTTTTTTTTATTCCATAACAGACAAAACTCTAAAATAGTAACAATTTTAATATGAGGCCAATTTCAAAATAATGATCAGAATTATCAAGGTCTCTATTTGGTGCATCTACAATTATTATTTTCCATGTGATTTAACCCCATCACTAATTTCTGCCGTAATAGAGGTTCTAAAGGTAGGACCGTATTTGAATGGAGTCACGCGTCATGATACCTACGCACGCTCACTGCAACGACGCGCTATAGCAACATAATAGACTAGTTGACATTTTTTTTGATGGCCTATTGTAACAGCTAATCATAAACAGAGCCGATTAACAAAAACAATAATAAAATCAACCTAGAAATAAAGAAGTTACAAGCATATTTCTTTTCTTGCTAGACAAAGAGCGCACTATAACAGGCTATGACGTCACGGCCCGTTAGTGTCATATATTCGCCATACTACGTTATGCTTTCTGGGAAAGGGACAAGGCATCCCATCTTTATCCCTACCAAAACCTTTACAAGCTTATATCTCTGAGCTTGATAAGCCAATTTTAATTATTTTTTTCAGTTTAAATCATAATTAATTGTAGAATTCACGAATGCTAATACTTTTAATTAATTCAATACCAGGCAATTACCCTATTATATATACTTAGTAGACCGACTCAAACTTTAAAAGGTATCTGTGAACACGTGACAAGTCGTTGTGTTGTAGAAAATTCGTTCAGCTGCGTGAGGAATCGGTATATGTGTAGCTTGTCAACTTCACAAATGTTTTTTTAATGAGCAAAAGTGCCTTTATTAAGTACAACAAAATACAATACTACTTTATATGCTAAAACTACCTACACTACTACTACATAATAAGAAGTGGATCATCCACAGGCCTTTGAAGGTCTAAAGAAAATCCAAATGCTCAAGCCCGCTGCCAGTTGGCTGGCAGCGTGCCCAGCATGCTGGCTGCATTGCCACGCTCAATGGCAATGCTTATGCGTTTGACTTGACAAATGTTTGACTTAGTACGTACAATCTGATTAATATAATATTTTGGCGCTCTGTGCCGCACCGTACCGTGCACTGCTGCGAAGCGTTGCCCAAATGCAGTCCGACCTCAACAGCAGCGCGTCCAATTTGTAACCTAACCCCATCTCTAACAATTTGCCGTTAATAAAATTAATTGGCTCCCGAGAGACAGTAGTTAGTTACAGCGCAGATGTACCAAGTCATTTATATGGTTTTATCGCCTAACCCTATTACTAAATTGTAAATAATTTCATTTATTTATATACAACTAGCGACCCGCCCCGGCTTCGCACAGGTGTATTAAACATATAAACCTTTCTCTTGAAACATTCTATCTATGAAAAAAACCGCATCAACATCTGTAGTATTAAAGATTTATGCATACATGGGGACAGACGGAGGGAAGCGACTTTGTTTTATACTATGTAGTGATAGTGATACATTTAGCATAAAGTAGTAATAAGTAGGGAATACTTAGTACCTATTGTACTCTTCCAGCGCACTAACGGGGTCTTTTTTTGTACTAAACTAGTTTAAGAACTGTTGTTACGTACACTAAATTGTGCAAATATGAAAATAAAGTAATAATTATTTAGGTATCGCAAAAAATGGCAAAACCGCCTTCCATCGTATACAAAATTCGAATGTTTCGCTCGAATTGTTTACATTATTGTTGATTTTTCAAAAAAGGCTCAGTCGATTTCTGTAAAATTTAAGGGACCACGCTTTCGAACTATAAAAAAAAATGTCGATTCCGTTCACAATTGGCGAAATTATCGATGAACACACACAAAAAAAAGTACACACAGAGGAACATAGAACGTCGTCCTTTTTGGAAGTCGGTTAAACAGAGGGGTGTTCGGGTGTGCCTGTCTATGGCAACAGCATCACGTAGAATATCATTTCGACCACACTAGGTGTTTCTTAGTGATCACCGAAGTTACGTAACGTTCGGCACGATCAATCTTCGGATGGGTGACCGCACCCGTAGTACGTAGTATCCTTACATAGTCCTTATCCTTACATAGTATAAAATAAAGTCGCTATTTTTGTCTGTTTGTTTGTCTGTATGCTTAAATCTTTAAAACTACGCAACGGATTTTGATGCGGTTTTTTTAAATGGATAGAGTGATTCAAGAGGAAGGTTTATATGTATAATACACCTGTGCGAAGCCGGGGCGGGTCGTCTAGTTATTATATATTCTTTGCCCGCAGGTAGCATTTACAACTGAGCGCTGCCGTGGCTCGAATGACACGATAAATTATGAGTACTGCCGGGCTATATGCACCACGAAATAATTCTTTCGACGTGTCAGAACGAGACAGAGTTAGGTGAAGTATAAATCTGTCACTGTTTCACACGTCGACAAAACTCTTTTCGTGGTCGTATGCTAAGCTAGCTATAGGTAATAATAAATAATAATAATAAATATTTAGGGACATCTTACACACGGTTTCTGACCCCAAACTAAGCATAGCTTGTGATATGGCTGCCAGAGACTGATATACTACATATACATATTTTAAATACATACTTATTTAGATAGTACCTAAATAACACCAAGACACAGAGCAAACACCTATGTTCACCACACAAATGTTTGCCCTGGGTGGGGATCGAACCCACGCCTCTTAGACCCAGAAGTCAGGGTCACCAACCACTGAGCCACCGAGGCTGGTTTTTTATAGCTGTTTAATTATGTCATAGGCCTCCAGTTGGCTTAGAAACTGACACCAGTGCTAGCCAATAGCCATCTTTCACCATTAGCTTAGCTCTCAAATGAATCGCAGTTTTTTGTTATGGATCACTTTGGATATTGTTCTATTTTCGTATCTTGAAAGAGCAAGATGATAGTCGAAATAAGGATGTTTACTGGATATAAAAATCATTATTATAATTAGTCCGTCAGTTAGAATAATGTAATTTTAATTTTGTTTACTTTTCTTCCTACTCGGTGTTAACATGGATTCATTCCATCCATTTCAGGGTGTATAGGTGAGGCCGGCATGTTTGGGCATACCCCCAACCAGGCTTACCTGGATTAGCCGCCTGGGCGTCGTTGGTGCACCCAGTCAACGGTGCGACCACTGACCTTCACGTGAGCCCTGCCAGAGTATTGGCAGTCTACCTCCAGTTCCTATTTGTTAACCGGCGGCGCGTACAGAGGTATTTCATTCCCCTTTATTACCGTCGGTCATCTACTTCCTATTGGTGACACCATCGGATGGATCCACCTATTTGCTGATTATAGTTTAAGTGAAGGGACAGAACTCGACCAAGCGACCCACCGTTATTATTATTTTATTTACCACTATTTTACATATTCAAGTCAGACGGCTTCCCCGTCTACATTCTACTTTACCTAGTATACCTATTTAATTCATTGAGTAACCATTGTAACATAACCAAGCGACCCACCGTTATCATTATTTTATTTACCACTATTTTACATATTCAAGTCAGACGGCTTCCCCGTCTACATTCTACTTTACCTAGTATACCTATTTAATTCATTGAGTAACCATTGTAACATAACCAAGCGACCCACCGTTATCATTATTTTATTTACCACTATTTTACATATTCAAGTCAGACGGCTTCCCCGTCTACATTCTACCTTACCTAGTATACCTATTTAATCCATTAAGTACCCATTGTAAAATAACCAAGCAACTCACCATTGTTTACCTATTAGAGTTAGACGGCTTCCCTGTCTACCTTTTGTGTTACCCATGTTACCTATTCAACGCTACTATTATACTCCCATTATACTACTCCTATTTACTACTAAATACTACTATCATTGTAAAAGTACCATGGTGACCTCACTGTTCCTGTGAATATTAATCCTTTAAAAAACTTACAATAAAAACAAACATGCCGGTTATAAACGCTGTGCTTTTATTTAACTACCTTAGTCTATAAGTGTAGGTATATTTATCCTCACCCTTTCATAGGGAAGAAACCCTGCTATACCCTGGATTATTAATGAATATTGGACACGTATTTATTCTTTTGTCAATCAAACAATTAGCGGCAAAGATAAACCTTGTCAAAGTTTGAGAGTGGGGGCTCGTGACGGCATTTGATAGCGGTTAGTGACGTCACGCGGAACTTTAACGGGCTATATCTTCAAATTTTTTTGTTATATTGACAAAAGAAAAAATACGTGTCTAATACTTTTTGCCTATCTATTTGACGGACTAATTATATTTTTTAGTTAACACGCCTATTACCCATTTTAGGCTCGTGATAAACCCAGTGATCAAGAGGCCGAGCACGAGCAGGAGGGAGCATTGAAATTCTATGTTAGCACGAGCGAGATAGTATACTCGTAGCATGCAGTGGCGGATTTACCAGCAGGCTGAGTAGGCTGTAGCCTAGGGCGGCAGATTTTAGGGGGCGGCAAATTTCGCAACAGCAAAATTCAACAGCCTACTGTGGCGACAAATACGTAAATCCGTCACCATTCCGCCACTGATAGCATGCGATTATAAAAGTCGTTCTCACTTAATTTAACTCCTGTCAAAGAAGATGAAAATATAATAGTACTCACCTGTATTAGTAACAGTTTAGCACTATGCGGTGTGTATTCTGCGCACTGCTAGTTCAACTTGCTAAAAATATTCTTCTCATTAAAAAGAAGGAACGCTATTCCACCTTATCACTGCACACTTAAATGCTCGATGCTGCACACCTTATTAGTGCTTTCCTCGCTTATCATCATCATCATTATCAGCCGTAGGACGTCCACTGCTGGACATAGGCCACCCCTATGGTTTTCCAATAAGCCCGGTTGGAAGCGGCCTGCGTTCTGCGCGTTCCTGCGGTCTTAATTAAATCGTCGTCCCCTGCTCGGTGGGCGTCCTACTCTGCGCTTGCCGGTGCGTGGTCTCCATTCGATAACTTTACTACCCCATCAGCCGTCAGCTCTCCGAGCTATGTGCCCTGCCCACTGCCATTTCAACTTACTAATCCGCTGGGCTATGTCGGTAACTTTGGTCTGCGAATCTCCTCATTCGTGATTCGAGCTCGCAGCGAGACTCCGAGCATAGCCCTCTCCATAGCGCGCTTTCCTCACTAGGGGGTGAAATCAAATCACAAGGGATTATCCCGACACAGATTACGAATGATTACGCATGATTACAATTGATTACACGCACCCTCTACGGGGCGAGACGAATCCGAAATTGGGTAGAAAATTGCACTTAATTATGTTGTTTGTTTAATTTTAGTTTTTAACCGACTTCAAAAAAGGTTAACTATTTCGATGATTTTTTTTTTGAAAAAGAAAGGTTCTCGGATTTATGTTTTTAATATTATTTACATGTTACTTGATTTATCAATGAATTTAGGTTTTCAATGACTTCAGAAAAGAAGAAATTCTCAATTTTACTGATTTATTAAGATTAACTGTTAAGTACCTGGATTTTCGGTTACTTGAAGTCAGAATCACGTTTTTATTTTTCACGTATTTTTTCAATCTGTAAAGAATCCCCCAGGACAACTCATAAAAAGTATTTTACTTTTTTTCAGTGGGGTTAGTCCAGGTTTACACGTAAATTGAAACTACAACTGTTTCCGTATGGTTCTATCACAGATCAGGGAACAACCCTGATCTGTGGGTTCTATACATTTTTGGACAGCGCCCCTGGCGGGAACGAGAAAGAAACCAAAATGTCCATACATTTTGGTTTCTTTCTCGTTTCCGCTTTGACAGTTTTGACTCCATAGTCACAACGGTCACAAGCGAACGCGAAAGTTTAAGTAAACTACGCAAAACCTGGACTAAGGGCTCAGAGGGGTTAGTCCAGGTTTACCTACACGTAAATTGAAACTACAGATGTTTCCGTATGGCTCCATACATTTCTGTACAGCGCCCCTGGCGGAAACGAGGAAGAACTAACCAAAATGTATGGAGCCACACGCGAACGCGAAAGTTTAAGTAAACTGCGCAAAACCTGGACTAAGGGCTCAGAAGTTCTAAAGTTTCAAATCGTTCGAAAAGTTACTAATGAAATTAAAAAAAAAACAGAAAAGTACAATACTCAAACTTTTAACATGCTTAACACTAACAGTAAGGCCTTCCACGGTAATTATATCATTACCGTGGTAAGGGATATCTAAAGTCAAAACTGAACGTCAGCTCAGCTTGCAGAATATACCTAACTAGCGACCCGCCCCGGCTTCGCACAGGTGAAATTATACATATAAACCTTCCTGTTGAAACACTCTATCTATCAAAAAAACTGCATCAAAATCCGTTGCGTAGTTTTAAAGATATAAGCATGCATGGGGACAGACAGCGGGAAGCGACTTTGTTTTATTAACCCCCGACGAAAAAGAGGGGTGTTATAAATTTGACGTGTCTGTTTGTCTGTCTGTCTGTCTGTGGCAAAATAGCGCCCGAACCACTGAACCGATTTCAGTTTAGTTTTTTTTGGATGAAAGGAGACTTAATGGAGAGTGTTCTTAGCTATGTTTTATAAAAATCGATTGAGCCGTTTAAGAGTTATGGTGGGTTAAAGTGGGGATGGAAGAACCAAAATTCTACAAATGTGCCCAAAATGGTTGTCAATTGAAAGTTTGTTGTCAAATATTTTTGTGTCGGGGGTTTTTTAAATTTTTAATTTATAATATACTTTGTAGTGATAGTGAAAATCCGGTTACTCTATTGAATTATTCACACGGTTTATGAAATTGATGACGCTATGTGAAACCACCTTGATTTTCTTTCTTTTTTATCAAGATGTTGATTAGATATACCTACGAGTTATAATTTATAACATCCCTCTTTTTTCCGTCAGTGGTTAAAAATATACGTTGACCTAGATAGGTATTATGATCCTGCCAGTGAAAAGAAGTAAAAAATCTTTTCAAATAAGACTCCACTCGCTGGCATAACTATAATAATTATTTTTCGCCGAAAATGGTATACTTAATCATTTAAAAAAAAGCATTGTACAGAATTCGAATAGTTCGCACTAACCAATGTACCCACTCGTATCATCGATGTAGTAATTTTTATTACTGTCCATTTTACAAAAAGGACTATTCCGATTTCGTTAAAATTTAAATCTGATTACCTCTTCAGTGTGATATTTTTGATGATTTTTTTCGTTTGATAGATCTATCAAACTAACAAAATCATCATAATCGGTTCCGAAATGGCGGAGTAATCACGTAATATAAATACAAATAAATAATATTTCACAAAAATGACAAAACCGAAGTAGTTCGCTCGAATTTATATACGAGTAGGTATACAATTTTTACAATGTTTTTAAGCTATTGCATAGTTGATTTTTCAAAAACGGCTCCGTCGATTTCGATAAAATTTACATCGGACCATCTCGGGAAGATCTCGGGCCTGCCCTTTGAACTAAAAAAATACTGTTTTGATTCGGTTCACAATTGGCGAAAATATCGATGAACATACACAAAAAATAAATAAAACAAAAATAAAATATAATAGACACAGTCGAACATAGAACCTCCTCCCTTTTTGAAGTCAGTTAAAAATTGAATGTCTCCTTGCAGAATATAAACCTCGGGTTACACCATTGAAGTATTCACACGGGTTATGAAATTGATGACGCTATGTGAAACCGCCTTATCACGGTGTTGGGTTGCGTCGGTATGGCAAATTGGTACTTTTGTTAATGTACAAACTTTGATACCTTGGTAGGTGCTTTATGTTTACTCCATATAGGTGGCAACGCCTTTTAATTTTTTTTACGAATGAATCTTTGTTTTTTTGACCGACAAAACGGAGGAGGTACGCAATTCGACGCGTTTATTTGTTTTTAGAGTTCCGTACCCAAAGGGAAAAACGGGACCTTATTACTAAGACTTCGATGTCCGTCTGTCCGTCTATCTGTCTGTCTGTCTGTCTGTCTGTCACCGGGTTGTATCTCATGAACCATGATACCTAGGCAGCTGATATTTTCACAGATGATGTATTTCGGTTGCTGCTATAACAACAAATACTAAAAACAAAATAAAATAAATATTTAAGTAATTCCCATACAACAAACCTGAATTTTTAGACGTTATTCGCTCTTTATTAATAACTAGCAGCGCCCTGCGGTTTTACCCGCGTTGTGCCCGTTCCCGTGGGAATTTCGGGAATTTTTATACATATAAACCTTCCTCTTGAATCACTCTATCCTTTAAAAAAAACCGCATCAAAATCCGTTGCGTAGTTTTAAAGATTTAAGCATACAGACAAACAAACAAACAAACAAACAAACGAAAATAGCGACTTTATTTTATAGTATGTAAGGATGGTACCAGGTAGATGCTTGAAATTTTCACAGAATGTTTAGTTTTATATTCCCTTCAATAATAAATAATAAAACTAAAATAAAATAAAAATTTAAGGGGGGCTCCCATTCAGTACGGAACCCTCCGTGCGCGAGTCCGACTCGTACTTGGCCGATTATTTTTTTATGTGTAACCACGCATAACTTTTTACATAGTGGTCCGATTTCGATAATTCTTTTTTATTGGAAAGAATTTACTTCGAAATTGGTCCCATTTAAATTTTATTGAAATCGGCTGAGCCTTTTTTGATACATCTACAATAGTGTGACAAAATGCTACATCGATCCGTGCGAAATATTCGCGAATTCTGTACACGGTTGAAGTCGGTCATGCCATTTTTTGCGAAATATAATTCACAATGTTTTCCTTCACTGAAAACCCAGTGGCGTGTACTTAAATCTGTATCGTTATAGTTAATATCTCATCGTTAAAATCACAGTATACAGGGTTATCTGCTTACCCTGTAAAAAGCCGAAAGCCGAAATTCAGACCATCATTATGAAGAACTTTTATTATGGGGCCAATTCAAAATTTGAGAAAAAAATCAGCTGTTCCATCAAAATTGCAACTCGGAATCGACAAAATGTATGAAACAGGTGATTTTTATCTCGAATTTTAGGTGGGCCCCTCAGAAAAAGTTGTTCATAATGATGGTCTGAATCACCTCCTTTCGGCTTAGTACAGGGTCAGCAGATAACCCTGTATAATTATTTATTTTTATAACTATGTTCATATTGGTCGGGTGGCGTTGGTACGTAGTATTTTATATATTCTTTGGCCGCAGGCACAAGCTAGTAAATTATAAAAAACTCACAATTAGGCGTGGGATCTCAAGAAGGATGTCGGCAGCTCATTACATTCGAATACCTGTTGTATACGAATATGTACACTCATTTTATCCCAAGTTTATTTCTAAAAGTGTTATGTTCGTCAGAGTAATTTATGACGCTTCTAAAACTGTTCTGATTTGTACAAGTTTGTTTTTAATGAAGTTTTAAAATATTTGGCGACACAAGCATTGGTAGGGGACTTAGATGGTAAAAACAATAAAAAATCATTGTAATTTTTCTGGTGGTCTAATTTTAATTTTAACTAGTGGTATGAAAACAGAAAAAATCGCTATATTTTTGAAGCACATATCATTAGTAGAAAAGATGTTTTGTTCCATGATTGCAAAAAAATAAAAGAAAAATGTTTTGACAGGTCGAATCTCTGCATCCTTCTTTTGAACCCATGCCCTAGATATTTTAATTCAAGCGATGCTTCACTAATCTCTAATAGCTCCCTGTCTAAAACTTGTAGAGTTTTATCAATATTTTGATCAAAAACCTTACTTACGCAGTTTAACACGGATTATTCCGACCACTTGGAATTCCGTACTAATACCTATTGTTATGAATGTTAGGATTAACGCACATTTGCGCTATTCACACAATGGGGTCCAAAAAAACGAGGTGCCCCGTGTGGGAGTTACAACCGAAAAAAAATTGGGAATTTTGGTGATAAAAGTTATTTTTAACCGACTTCAAACAAGAATGTTTTCAATGCGATTGTATTGTTTTTTTTTTGTATGGCAGACGCACCGGTTATGACCATCTTGGTATCATTTGTGGCCACTTTGAATTTTAAGGATTAATAAGACAATTTTATTTTGAAATAATATTGTTCCAAACAGTTAGATTCACACAAACAATATTTATTGTATTAAGTACATACATTGTTTATAACTATCATTAAATGCAATAGTTTTGACACCAAATGGCCATAACCGGTACAGTGGTCATAACCGGTACACGTGGGTGTATAGGTATGTTATATGCCGAATCCTACATACAAGTAGGCAATGGTTGACACGACATATAAGTAGAATATTTAATTAAACAGATGCGAGGTCTACCTACTGTTCGGATAACTACTAGTATAGCTTCTTTCGTGTGCAGTCGAGTAAACGTAAATCGTACTTAAAATTATTTTGGTAACCTCATTATAAAGACATCAATGTCAAGTACCACAAACATAACACATTGCTTCCATTCAGCTTTATTATTACACAAACCAACTTATAATAGAAATGGTCAAATGACAGAACTAATGATCCTGAAAAGCTGCCAGTCAGATTTGTTAAGAAAACGCTATGGTAACGCCCTTACTCAGTCAAGGTATTACAATTGGTACTGCCGACAGGGGGAAAATGCGCAACATGCAGTTTTGAACTGCGCGCGAGTCTATCACTGTCCCTTTCAGTCCTAGGGTTATGTCTGATGAGAGGAATAGTGACAGAGATAATCTCAAGGGTGCAAGAATAATAAACCTTTATTAAGGCGAAAATTGTACAAAACCTTTTGATGTATCAATTGGGTGACAAAATGGGCGCGGTTGATAGGCATGCTGTTGTAACTCTATTTTTAGCCGACTTCCAAAAAGGAGGACGTTCTATGTTCGACTGTATCTTTTTTTGTTTATGTTCATCGATATTGTCGCCAATTGTAAACGAATTTAATGTTAATAATAGTTGTTAATAGTTCGAAAGGGTACAATCCCGAGGTGGTCTCATTTAAATTTTATCGAAATCGGCTGTGTAGCTTTTGAAAACATTAATGTATAAATAAGTACATCGATTCGAGCAAACTACATATTCGAATTTTGTGCACGATGGAAGTTGGATTTGCCATTTTTTTTGCGAAAAATAATTATTTAGATTGGCATATTATTATTCATTCATAATAATACCGTTCTCCCGTCTTTACTTGTTCCTAGTCCATCCAATGGTTGCCTCATTGCCTGGCAGCTATTGGCGATAAGGCCACCACTTGTTTCACGCTGTAGTTTTAATATGTTTTTATCTGTGTTTTTTTCGTTGTGTTAACGATAAATGATTCCTATCAATAATAATATCGTATAATTATTATACCACTTAGGAAAAAAAATGAAATTTGTTGTTTATTAATTTTATATTGTAACTAGTTTTATATTGTAAGATATAATATTTTTCAGCTTTGAGTTTTATTTATTCGATGGCATAGCTTTAATTAATATCTAGCATTAATTTTTTCGATGTCTTTTAAACAAAGAGTAAGGAAAGAAAAGCAGCAGTCCTTATAGCGCGAGCATGGCGAGCAAAATAATCGGCCAAGTACGAGTCGGACTCGCGCACGGAGGGTTCCGTAATGTATGGGAGCCCCCCTTAGATATTTTTTTTTAAATTGTATTATTTATTTTTGAATTGAATATACACAACTAAATATTCTGTGAAAATTTTGAGCAGCTACCTGTTACCATTATTAATATAGAGCGAAAAACGGCAAAAAAATCAGATTTATTGTATGGGAAAATATTAAATATTTATTTTATTCTGTTTTTGGTATTTCTTATTATAGCGGCAACAGAAATACATCACCTGTACAAAGGTGATATTGCAAAAAGGGCTAAGACTAGGTACAGTAGCTCAAAAAACCCGATGAACTATGATAAATAAATGCGCAGAGTAAAACAACCGCATTAAATGCTTAATTTATGAGTAATTTCACATTTTCCAATTTGATTTTTTCTCAGTTATTGAATTACTGCCATTTTGGTCACATATAACCTTTTTTATATAACCTACATAGAACCTACATGTAAAAACTGCACTGAAGAGTTTAGTTTTGTTAGCAAAACTTCTCAGACGTTAATGATACATCAAATTGATACGTTTATAGGTACTTTATACTTCGATCAAGACTTTATACGTTTCTTTTATTTAATTTATTTCGTTGATTTTTTATTATGGGGCCAACAGCAATCTTCAGTTGTTCATAATAACGTAGGTACTACATAATTATAAGTGGTTCCAGTATTATTTATCTCTGAGAGACACACGGTATATGTATGTATCTACCTTTCATGTATCTGTAATTTTTAAAAGTATACTGCTGAACATAGGCTTGGCCTATCCACTCATATCCACTGCGCTGGCCTGAGGAGGATTAAGTTGTTACTTGGTGAAGTCGCGGGTCACCGAGAAAGTCGAAGGCAAAAAGAAGGTAAATAATCAAGAAAATTTTGTCGTTATATGATTATTATTTTGCGCCTGTATTGTCCCACTGCTGGGCAAAGGCCTCCCTTCCCTCCTTCCAGACTGCGCGATCGTTATATTAATTTTGTAAAACCATCATTAATAGTGTGATGAGTGTAATGTTGTTTATATTCTCTTAAAAGTATTATATTATATCATATTTCTGTATAAATGGATCTAAACAACTGTGAATTATTTCGAAGTAACTTGCCCCGCATTCACATTGCTGTATTCTTATAATGGTGTATGAAGATCACGTAGCACATAGAAACCTCTTTAGTAATCAAACTCACGGGACAAGTTAGATCCATAATATATATTTTAAAAAAAAGGAGAATGAAGGATGAATACTTACTTTTTGGCGGGAAAGAAACTAAGGAGGATCAATGGTGTGAAAATGGAGCGAAGAATAAAAAAATGTTTGTAACCATATATTTCTAAGATCGGAGAATGCTGAATAAAATATTTTGACTACTTTAAATCCTGTAATAGTTAACAATAAAAAATCATCCAACGAATTGCAATGAAAAGTGTTCTTTTCGTTGTTATAAGAATCCAGGATAATATAGAAATCGGTTTTAAACAGGCCTTTAGCCTATTTTTGTTATTTGTGACATTTTATTAATGTTTCAAGTCGAGTATGGCCGGGTGGTTTTTGGCGGGAACGGGGAAAAATCATGTCGCCGCATTTTATTATTTTGTGAAATATGTTTCTATCAGTGATAATTAGTTTGCCGATGCTTTACTGAGGTCTAACTTGACCGCGACTTTTTCGGACTATGACGTGACTTAGACTGTAACTATTTTGATAAAATACAAAAAAAAGGTTCAATACTTATAGGTAACATTAGCAAATGCATAAACCATGCGACACCAAAATATAAAAGAAGAAGAGTATGGCTGCCTTATTTTTAAACAATGTCAATGTAATTTTCAATCAGAATACATGAAATTACTTTTAATGGACACTGTTAATGTAAAAAATAACGGAAAAATAATTATCCGAAAGAAACGAAGCAAATTATGAAATACTGTACCCTTTGGTGGCCCAATTTCTATATATTTTTGCAATATCTCCTTTCAGCTTTCTAGCTATAGCGGTCTGTCTCCAGGCTGTATCTCATGAGATACCACCTGGAGACAGACGGGCAGCGGAGTCTTAGTAATAGGGTACCGTTTTTACCCTTTGGGTACGGAACCCTAAAAATGACTTACATCAATTTTTGACATTAGTAGCTTATTCTGTGGTAGATTACTCATCAGGGGGAATTAGGTCTTAAACCATATTAGATCTTTACGGTTGCTTGTCTAACACGGAGCTTTGAAAAATTTAATCATATTTTTAAATAAAAAATTGGTTGCCTGTAAAGTCGGTATACGGGCGAAAGTTTTACGTGACAACGACTTTGAGACGAATGAGACGAATGAGAGCGCATGAAGTGTGAGCGGAGCGTAACGCAGTTTCTTGAAGTGTCACCCGGCAAACCAATTTATAAGACGTTGTCACGTCAAAATGTATTAATAAGTAGGTGTTCTGTGGCAGGCAGGATATAAATCATTATCAATTCTGAGTTTTCTAAATAAGCCAATTAATAATTTAGACATTCAAAGTTACAATTCACTTCATTTCACACCACCAAGTGTGAACTTAGGCCAATGCTGAGCCCATTGCGTGTCGCATTCATTATTCTATCTGACAATAGGGCTGTTCACTTGGCCCGGACTGTAGCCATTGTTACAATACTCGTAACTGTGGATTAACAGCGTCACGCCCGCGAAACGTAATCGTAATACTTAATCTGATAAAAAATCGGCCAAGTGCGAGTCGGACTCGCGCACGAAAGGTTCCGTACCGTGTTAGAGCTCCTTTAGCCCCATTTCTCGTGCCATTATTAATACGAAGCAAAAAATCTCCTAAAAATCACGTTTGTTGTATATGGCGGAGACCCCTTAAATATTTAATTTATACTGATTTAAGTATTTGTTGTTATAGCGGCAACAGAAATACATCATCTGTGAAAATTTCAGCTGCCTAGCTATCAAAAAATCTAAATCAAATCAACAAATCCTAAAAACTGAATAAAATTAATATTTAAGGGGGACTCCCATACAATAAACGTGATTTTTAGTTTTTTGCTCGCTATTAATAACGGCAAGAGGAATGGGACTCCCATACTGTACGGAACCCTTCGTGCGCGAGTCCGATTCGCACTCGTCTGATTTTTTACCCTTAGGGTACGGAACCCTAATAAGGGGATAAATGTTGATGACGAGGTGGCGTGAAAAAAGTCTAGGATTGTGAATTGATTTGAAAAAGAGTACTTAGTTATGTGTTGCACTCGAGTGCATATATTTTTGACCTTGTGCTCTTTTGATTCCCTCGCTAACGTTCAGGATTCTACTTTTAGTATCTTTCGCTTGCTCGGTCATCAAAATTGAGCACGCGATTAAAAAGCAACTTTGCACTCTTGTCTAACAAATAACTATTGTTTGTTCTTCGCTTAACGAATACATACTTACCTACTAATAGGAGCAACTAAAACCACGGTCTAACCATCTCGAATATCTCGATACTTCCTCAAACCTAATCGGCCATCAAATCTTCGCATGTTTGCACCGGATTACTAAAATCAGATAAAGTATACTTAATATTGTCGTCCATCGGTTTAACGCAAAAATGTTCCACATTGGCATTTTCACACGACTGACTATGCCACGTCTTCATTAATAAGTAAATGTGTGGATACTGGATACCGAATATAACGTTTGAATCACAATATACAGGGTTATTCCTAATCAATTAGCATCCTTTTAGGTGCTTATTCTGTACCTACATCTAAATTAACAAATTTTGTTCTGCGACTTAAAAATTCCATAGAAAAAAAACGTTCACCCGCGAGGAAATGTATGGAACAGCTGTTTTTTTGAGTTTTGACAAAAGTCGCAGAACAAAAGTTGTTTGTTTTGATGTACAGAATAAGCCCCTGAAAGGATGCTAATTGATTAGGAATAACCACAGAACAGCAGAACTCTTCTGTGGGAATAACCCTGTATACATAGAATAATAACGCCGAGAAACCGAGAACAAGCACGCTAAGTGAAGCAAGAAATACCAAGCTTGAAAAGCTTGGTACGCGAACGGCGCGCGGCAGTACTCACAGTCGTACCGTGATAAAAACAGCTCCCGTAATTTATATTTTAAAATGACGGTTAGTGTGGTAAACGGGTGCCACAGTGAATCGGCAAAACCAAACAAACTAGCAACATCACATTCCACATGTAAGTATTACAAATTATCTAATAATTTGGTGTAAAACGCCTTCCAATGTAAATATAAATTCACAAAATTTCGACAGACGCCATAAGGACTAAAAGTTGCAAGTAAAGGGTAAAACTTTTCCCCCACATTTTGATATTGAAATTAGTAATGAAATATACTTCCATTGCCTTGACACGGGATTATCAGTACATATTATTATGTTTTCATACATCCTACTTGATAAGTACCAAAGCGAGACATTATCATCATAATTAGATGGTTATGACCTTAGGTTATGACAGAGCGACAGTGTCTTGATTTGGAACGTCATAATACGTCACTTCTTTACATGGAACAGATGCGGTTATCGTAAAGAGATATCATACGATAATCAAGTAGGCCATTATATCGTTAAAATGTATAAAACAGCAGATTTTTTTTCATTATAAAATTATATAATTTTGTAATGATGATTTAATTTTAATTTTGTGATGATGATTTGTTTTTGATTTTGTAATGACAATTGATTTTTAATTTTGTAGTGATAATTTAGCAATGAGCCTTCCCAATGTAATTAATAATTTGTCATACCATTAAAGGGTCATATGTATTTGACATTATTATGACATGTAATCTAATAACCGCATGTAAAAATTACATATATTGCAATTGATAATTTAATTGAATTGAATTGAATTTCGCGAATCCCTGGTTGGCCTCATAGTACATTTTGATCAAAATGATGACCTGAATCACCTCTTTTTTTTAAATTAAAGTGGGTATTACATGAAAGGGCTTTTCGTGTGGAAAACAGTTCGTAGTAACAAAGTAAAACTAAAAACACAATAATTAAATTGGTCAATTTTTTTTCTAACTAAACGAAACTAAAAGATAAAAAATAATAACTCAACAATAAAATCGTGAGCTCTTCGCCTGAAAGATTTCATTATGTATGA
Source organism: Hypomecis atomaria (assembly GCA_964007245.1). Taxonomy (NCBI): domain Eukaryota; kingdom Metazoa; phylum Arthropoda; class Insecta; order Lepidoptera; family Geometridae; genus Hypomecis; species Hypomecis atomaria. The sequence continues at coordinate 5,462,721 of OZ023306.1, forward strand.
TGCGCCCCACGATTTTATTTTAGAATTATTATTTTTTATCTTTTAGTACTTAAAACCGTTTAGTTAAAAAAATACCAATTTCACAAACTGTGTTCCACACGAAAAGCACTTTCATATAATACCCATACTAATGGAATTTAAAAAAAAAGTTATTAACAGATATGTTTGGAGCCACACTCAAAGGCACAAGTATAAGTTATGCAAAATCTGTACTAAAGGCTCTGATCAAATTTCCCAACTTTTTGGGGTAATCTGATTCTGATAGTAACATTACTTGTTTCGTAGTGTGCGTGTTGCCGCGCGTAAATACGTATGACTCGCGCATACATCAATCGTGTTGATGCTTCACTCTCGAGATTTTTTTGACATGAAATTATCATTCTCGGCGTTATTATTCTATGCCTGTATACTTACATAATTCGAATTTTAAATTAATGTATTTTGCTCACGCTATATTACTTTAGGAGATGTAAAATAACATGGGAGTAGAATAGGTTAGTTTTTTTATTCTAGATTTCTAGATCTAGATTCGTGTTATCGATAGCTCAATCAATCAAAAAAGCCAGTTACAGCTGAGATGATGATTATGAAATAGATATGGTTTGTTATTTTGCTTTATAAAACACTTGAATTTTGCTAAAACAGATTTCAGCAACTTTTGAGCAAACAAAAATAACATTTTTAGTTTTTCAAGAATATATTACTTACAAACTTAGAAGAAACAAGCAAATATTTTCTACTCGTAGATACTATCGTAGGTAGGTAAAAATACTGTCGAATTGAAAACTCCCACCTTTTAGGAAATAAAATAACAATGTATTTTTTTAATAAACCTGAAGTTTTTATTAGCATCCGCTATAATCTCGTAACATGAAACCTTTTCGCACCTGAGTTTATACCGTCTCTGATTGGTTTGTTCATGAGAGAGGGTGAGCGCTCTCCTCTCTGATTGGCTGACGTGCGGGGGTGGCTGAAGGGCCCACTAGAGGTTTCGAGTTACCCTTAATAAGAGCATTTACAATGATTTAGGGATTTCGTACTGGATTATAGAGAATGTTTTGAATTTTGGATTAAATTAAATGATGTAAGTTATTTTTAAAATTGACAGCTTTATTTTTATTTCTCTCTTTTATCATGATAATGAGTAAATCCCCTATTTTACTCAATATCATGATTTACTTAAACTATGAAACCAACCTTGAAAAGTGAATAAATAAAATAATCTACTGGTTTGATCTGTCACGTAGAAATATATCTGCAGACGACTGATATCAGTCATTTTATCAGTAATTTTGCATATTCCTTATGCAACATTACGAGTAGAAACACAAGTAGGTAAACGTCCTACAAGTAGGTGCCTACCTATACATACAGGGTTATCTGCTTGACCTGTAGGTACTTACTAAGCAGAAAAGCGGTGAGTAAGATCATCATTATGATCAAATTTCACGATGGTGCCAACGCGGATTAAATGAAAAAAAAACAGCTGTTCCATACAAAGCATACAAAGTTGAAACTCGGAATCGACAAAATGTATAAGACAGTTGATGTTTTTCTCTCGAATTCCGGGTTGGCCCCATGGTAAAAGTCGTTCATAATAATGAAAAACTTTCAGTCGTCGTTTACACCGGTTTTTGAAGATTTAGATAGAGAGGTAGTAACTCTATCTCATTAACAGTAGATCTTGTAACTTAATTAGGTAGGGATATTATAATACACTAAAATGATGATGAAATACAAGGTTATTCATAATCGATTAGCATCCTTTTAGGGGTTTATCCTGTACATCAAAACTAACAATTTCTGTTCTGCAACTTATGTAAAAACTCAAAACAAAACAGCTGTTTCGTACATTTTGTCGCGGGTGAACGATATTTTCCTATGGAACAACATTTTTTCAACATTGTAATATACCTACCTAATTACCTATGTCGCGAGATCTTGATTGAATCAGGCGTTACTTTGAGGTAATTCATTTTCAAATATTTGTTTTGAATAAATATTTAGTGTATTTCCGCCATGTTGTTGTAGGCAAATAAGCTCAAGGGCCCTATTCAATACATCAATTAATCATTTAAAACAAAAATGGTAAGCATTACAATTAATAATATTACAATAATTATACTTATTGTAGTATAAGGACATATCTGTAGACTTGAGAACTCAAGATGGACAAAAAGAGTAACAGAATGGACCCCACGGGACGGAAAAAGAAAACAAGGAAGACAGAGAAAACGATGGAGAGATGTTTTCACAGATAGAGCTGGACCTGACTGGATGAGAAAAGCAAGAGATAGGGAAGAGTGGAGGGGACTAGGGGAGGCCTATGCCGAAGAGGCAACTTCTACGGATAGATATCATCTATCCGTAGAAGTTGCCTCTTAAATTAATGAATTAATTTACAATTTTTTTTTAATTATATTTAATCAAATTAATAGGTAAGTACATTATTTATTTTATACACATTAACAATAAAAATACATCAAATCTTATATCTAAAATAAATCAATAACTTTTTATAACAACAGTAGAAGAACCAACACGCTGCCAACTGGCAGTGGGCTTGAGCATTTGGATTATCTTTAGACCTTCAAAGGTCTGAGGATGATCCAATGCTTTTTGTGTATGAGATTACAAGTTTTGTTGTAGTTATAAAGGCACTTTTGCCAGTACTTTTTATAAGGTTCATTATAAATAAAAAACTGCTTTAAGGTCGCTGTCCGCTGGCAAAGTACCTAAGAGGCTGGTGACATTACCCCGTTGGATAGCAAGGCTAAGTCTTTGACCGAGGTAAGCACCAGCTCTCGGGTCATTTGCTCTTTCTATCAATTTTTTCGATAAATCTCTATACAAGCGCCAGGCGCTAGGACCCCACGGACCTAAAGTTTCAACTCCAAAAGGCACAAACATTAATTAATTAGTTAGTTCGTAAGTACGTAGTTTATGGAGATTTATTTTAAGTTATTGTAATATTATTAATTGTTATGCTTACCATTTTTGTTCTAAATGATTAATTAATGTATTGAATAGGGCCCTTAAATTTATTTGTCTACAACAAGATAACGGAAATACACTAAATATTTATTCAAAACAAAGATTTGTTGCGAGATCTACTGTTGGGAGAACTAGCCTAGGTATCTACCTACCTACTAATTATAAGTAGAAGTAGTTACAAGAATTCTAGTGAATTCGAGGGCTTTAATTTAGTGTTTACAATAAAAATACCGACAGATGGCGGTATATCCATCCAAAACAGCGTAGCTCAAGTGCAACAGGGCGGGGATGGGCAGCAGCATCCCCGTCGCGAGAGCTACGCACTGCGATTGCCAACACGCCTGCCCAGCGCGGCAATTACGGGCAAAACCCCCCTTTATGAATCACAAAAATAAGACCAGGCCCCCAGTCCCCGGCAGCTCCGCTATTCCTGGCTCCGGCAGCGGCCATGGTAACGGCGGAGCACGGGGTGCTAAGAATCGCCGGAAGAGATCCGGCTGCCACCCCACCCGACAACTGGCCCTGGCAACATATAACGTGCGCACTATGAGGACTGACGAGAAGATTGCGGAACTGGAAGAAGAGTTGAGTAGGTTGCGATGGGATATTATGGGGTTGTCTGAAGTCCGTAGAGAGGGCGAGGACACGATAACCCTGAAATCCGGCAACCTACTTTACTACCGGGAAGGTGACCAACGGTCCCAAGGTGGTGTCGGCTTTCTCGTTCACAAGTCTCTCGTTAACAACATCATTACCATTGAAAGTGTGTCGAGCAGGGTTGTATACCTAATACTCAGAATATCTAAACGATATTCGTTGAAGGTCATTCAGGTATACGCACCGACCTCGTCACACCCAGATGATGAAGTGGAGGCTATGTATGAGGACGTAAGTCGGGCCATACATACGTCTAAGACCCGCTTCACGGTTGTTATGGGAGACTTCAACGCAAAGTTGGGCAAAAAAAGCGATGATGAGTTGAGAGTGGGGCAATTTGGATATGGGCAACGGAACCCCAGGGGCCAGAGGCTGGCAGATTTTCTGGAGAAAGAGGGACTCTTCATGATGAACTCTTTCTTCCAGAAGCCACCTCACAGGAAATGGACCTGGATGAGCCCCGATGGTTCTACGAGAAATGAGATAGACTTCATCATGACTAGCGAGAAACGGATATTCAACGATGTCTCCGTGATCCACAGGATAAAAACCGGTAGTGATCACAGAATCGTGCGAGGCAAACTGAATATTAACGTTAAACTCGAAAGGTCCCGCCTGATGAAGTCTACGCTCCGACCTACTCATGCTCATATACAAAACCCCGAGAACTTTCAGCTCGAGCTCTCAAATCGCTTTGCTTGCCTGGAGAACTTTGCGTCGGTGGACGAGATCAATAACGGGCTCGTAGAAACTGTCCAAACGGTGGGTTCTAAGTTCTTTAGACCCCGCCGTTCTGATAGACCTCAGAAATTTTCCGATCACACTCTAAATCTCATGGCCGAACGACGCTCGCTAAGACTGCAGTCTTCCGATGATGCAAAGTCATACAGGCGGCTCAATAGACAAATTTCAAAATCAGTGCGGTGCGACATTCGTCTCTTTAATACCAAACATATTGAGGAGACTATAGAGCGGAACAAAGGCTCCAAAGTGTTCGCAAGGCATTTGTCTATTGGGCAAAGCCAGCTGACAAAGCTGAAGAGAGAAGATGGCAGTACAGCGTCGACCAAGGCAGAGGTATTGGAGGAGATCGAAAAGTTCTACGGACAGCTATACGCCTCGGTAGCAAAGCCTGTAAACAGCGCGGCTAAAGACCCAAGAGCCAAGCTGACCCGACACTTCACCGAAGACATCCCGGACATCAGCCTGTACGAGATTAGAATGGCCCTGAACCAACTTAAGAACAACAAGGCGCCGGGTGACGACGGAATCACTTCAGAGCTTCTGAAAGCGGGTGGTAAACCGGTACTTAAAGTCCTTCAGAAGCTTTTTAACACCGTCGTCCTCGAGGGCATAACGCCAGAAGCATGGAACAGAAGCGTGGTGGTGCTATTCTTTAAAAAAGGTGACAACACCTTATTGAAGAATTACAGACCCATCTCGCTTCTGAGCCATGTTTATAAGTTGTTTTCAAGAGTCATTACGAATCGTCTCGAACGCAGGCTTGATGACTTCCAGCCTTCCGAACAAGCCGGATTCCGAAAAGGCTTTAGTACCATGGACCACATACATACGCTGCGGCAGGTTATACAGAAGACCGAGGAGTATAACCAGCCACTTTGCTTAGCGTTTGTGGACTATGAGAAAGCCTTTGATTCGGTCGAGACATGGGCTGTGCTTGAGTCTCTTCAACGATGCCGTATTGACTATCGGTATATCGAAGTGTTGAAGTGTTTGTATAATAACGCCACCATGTCGGTCCGAGTACAGGAAGAGAGCTCCAAGGCGATCCCTTTGAAGAGAGGCGTAAGACAGGGAGATGTTATATCTCCGAAACTGTTTACTGCTACTCTGGAGAACGCCTTTAAGCTCCTGGAATGGAAAGGATTCGGCATCAACATCAATGGCGAATACCTCACTCACCTTCGGTTTGCCGACGATATCGTAGTCATGGCAAAGTCGATGGAGGAACTCAGTACGATGCTCGAGGGCCTTAATCGAGTATCTCAACAGGTGGGTCTTAAAATGAACATGGACAAGACAAAGGTCATGTGTAATTCCCATGTTGTACCCACCCCTATTTCAGTTGGGAACTCGGTTCTTGAAGTCGTTGACTCGTACGTCTACCTAGGACAAGTGGTCCAGTTAGGTAGGTCCGACTTCAAGAAAGAGGCCAATCGCCGAATCCAACTCGGCTGGGCAGCGTTCGGAAAATTGCGTAACGTCTTCTCGTCCGACATACCTCAGTGCCTCAAGTCGAAAGTTTTCGACCAGTGCGTGTTGCCAGTGATGACTTACGGCACAGAAACGTGGTCTCTCACTATGGGCCTTATTAGTAAGCTTCAAGTAGCCCAACGAGCCATGGAGAGGGCTATGCTCGGAGTTTCTCTGCGTGATCGAATCAGAAATGAGGAGATCCGTAGAAGAACCAAGGTTATCGACATAGCCCAGCGGATTGGCAGGTTGAAGTGGCAATGGGCAGGGCACATAGCGCGAAGGACTGATGACCGATGGGGTCGAAAAGTCCTCGAGTGGAGACCACGTACCGGCAAGCGCAGCGTAGGACGTCCACCCACAAGGTGGACGGACGACCTCATTAAGACCGGAGGATCGCGCTGGATGCAAGCCGCTACCAACCGGTCTTATTGGAGATCTTTAGGGGAGGCCTATGTTCAGCAGTGGACGTCCTATGGCTGAAAGGAAGGAAGGAAGGAATAAAAATAAACTACAGGGGCCGGATTTTACTACTTCGCGCGGCTTGGTCGTATATGGAACTTGTACTCGCAACTTCCGTAGACAATGTAGAGTGTTTTCATACAATCTGTCAAAGTTCCGTATACGATCCCAGGAGTTTGAAGTTGAAATTTAAGGCCCCTAGAGACCTATTTTTGAACTTCGAATGCCTCGGAACGTATACCTAACTTTGACAGATTGTATGAAAACACTCTATATTGTCTATGGAAGTCGCGAGTGCTCCATACAAGTTCCGTATACGATCAAGCTTTGCGAAGTTCAAAAATAGGGCCCCAGGCGGGACCTATTTTTGAATTTTGCACGGAACTTTCAGCACTCGAGACTTCTATAGACAATATAGAGTGTTTTCATACAATCTGTCAAAGGGCCCCAGGGGCCGGATTTTTCAACTTCACACGATTTGGTCGCATACGGAACTTGTATGGAGCACTTGCAACTTCCATAGATAGTAAGTATAGAGTATTTTCATGCAAACTGTTTAAGTTCCGTATACGTTCCAAGGCATTCTAAGGTCAAAAATAGGGCCCCGAGGGTCCAAAACGTGCGAAGTTGAAAAATCATGCCCACGGCCGTCTGCGCGGCGCCAATGGATTACAAGTATGGTTTGTAATAATGTAGACCGCCCATAGAGATTACAAGTTTGGCGACAAAAGCGCCGCCGGTGTCGGGTTTTGTAAACAAACTGAAATAAGCACTGCAAGCAATCTTAGATTATGTTTCGAGAAGGTTTATGAATAACTATTTTGTTTTATTTTTTAAGTGCCTTCCCTTCCTGCCTCGATAACATAACATCAAACATAGTAGCTCTATTTAAACACTTAGTTTTATCAAATTTCGTAGAGCTGGCTCCGAGATTAAAAAAAAAAACAATAAGTAGTTTAGGTACAGATCGCGGCATATAAGTCTAGGGATGGCTGCGCATGAGTTTAGTATGGTGGTCAACATGCGCAGCCATCCCCTCCACAGTACCCTCAGCGCTAGACTTACGTGCCGCTACTTTTTAATGTTATTAACTTTAAGGACATAAACATAACTTTATAATATTAGTGTGAACATAAAACTGCGATTAAAGTGCTTTTATATAAATCAAAGATGTTGCACATAATATTATTAGTAAGTATGTAACTAACTAGGTATACCATTTCTAAATAAAAAATATCATAAGTATAATTAATACGTGATTTACTAGATTATCAAAAAATATTGTACACGTATTTTTTCTTTTGTCAATTGAACAACAAATGACAAAGATAAACCTTGTCAAAGTTTGGAAGTGGGGGTCGTGACGTCACCTCTCTCACAGAAGACCTATACATTTGTAGGGCACTTCACATGACGTCACGCGGAACTTTAACGGGCTATATCTTCATAAATTTTCGATTAATTGACAAAAGAAAAAAAACGCGTCTAATATTTTTTGAAAGTCTATCGGACTAAATACATTTTTTAATTATCATGTCTATTGTGAAGAACTCATGTAGGGTTACCCTACTAAAGTTATATGCAAAGGCTTCTCTGTCTCACTCCAACATGTAATGTTTGCGAGTATTTCTCTCTCCTTCGTACTGTTTACTAAAATACCTCTTTGTTCTATTGCTTAATCGCAGGGCTTGGATGGAGAGCATTAGAACTATAGGCCGCGCCACACAAGTTGCCGGATGTGAAGTTAGCTACAAGCTGCGCAATGTCCAATGATGACTGAAGCTCACATAAAGCCGCACGTTGATTGGCAATTGCCTACTTCCCATCCGCCAACTTGTGTGGCGCGGCCTATACTAGACTGGGTAGACGTGCCTGTTCTATAAAACGCATACGATATTTTAAAACGGTTTAAATGGTAGAGTTATGTAACTCATAATGGGCTCATGGCAAAATTGAAAATGTAACTCATATAGTCATGTCATGTGTAAATGGAAAATATATATCATGTATGGAACGTACTGGACGTCGTTTGATTTCTCTGACCTTAGGACAAAAGTAGGTATTTTAAGTGATCGGTATTTGAACCCATGACCTCATGATTCTAACGCGAATGTCCGCTTACTAGGCCACCACGGCGTCTTTACTGCTTTGTAAGTACCTAAGTTACTTAATAATATATAATAATATCGAAATGGTCAAGTTTAAACCATTCATTTCATCAAAAACAGCTTAGTAAGTATTTTTACCAGTACTTTTACAACCGTGGGAATTGTACTAACTTTGCAGAAATCTCACTGACTTAGCGAAAAATTGTAAGTTTCGCAATTTTACCGTCATTGTTTACTTTTATTGTATACCTAATACTTTGATGTATTTGTGCAACAAACGGTGTGAATGTACTATTAAATGTTTGTGTGATTTTAATAATTTCCTTATTTTTTTTATGAAAAATCGATTATTCGTTCTGAAGTTGGTCCTATCTATGGGTCATTACTAGTAGTTCAAACTCAAACCATTTATTGCAAAATATGAAATTTACATGCGGTTCATAATTAACATGTTTTGTATAGTTATACATATGACCCTATAAGGGTATGGCAATTATATTATTCGTATTGGAACGATTAATTATTATTTATTCTAGTTTATCGTTAAAAATCGTCTAATGTGTATTGGATACTTAATAGAATATTTTTTAGTGGTTTAATAAAACAGTTTTCCTTTTCGACATATTTCAGATAATTTGGCAGTTTATCAAATATTTTATAGCCATAGAATATGGGCTGGAACTATGCATTGCTAAGTTGGACTTTGATCCCACGAGTTCTGCCAATAGTAGACAGACTACGCGGCAAGTCTCTAACTGAATATATACTCGAGATAGGTATCTACTCGAGATGCAGGCTTATACTTCATAAGCCTGTATCTCGAGTCTCGACTGGCTTTTGACTGATTTGGTTCAAAATACCTAAATAGTAACTAATTTAGTTACTAAACAATCTCTCCAAAATATATACAAATTACATCTTGCCTTTTTATCGAAATTGGCTGATAAATAGCGCGACAGCAACCCCCCATTTTGAGGGAATTATCCCCTATCAAAATTCGCCGACGACAAAAAACAGCCATTAGGTAATATTATTATATAGAACCTGTGTTGGTACTTACACAGTTCGTCGAGATTCGTTGAAAAATATGGTCTGTACAGGAGAATCAACCCCCGGACAGATGAAAGCAAAGTCGTCGACTTAAAACGCGGAGACCTTCGCTCAATCGTTAGTGAAATAATATGGAATATGTATTTTTTTTTGTCGCAAAAACCGCAATATCTCCTGCCGTGGGTCTCAAAAGGCTACTTGTGACGTCAAGCGGAATTTCAACGGGCCACAATCTTCATCAATTTTTGTTTAATTGGCAAATGAAATAAAAGAAAAATGTAACTTTTTAAATACAAGCTGTTGATCCTGGATATCATGTAGCAGCAGAGTGCTAGCCAAGACAAGTAAATCGAGGCCAAGCACGACGGGTCTATCTTGTTTAGTACAGGAACTCCTATGGCCACCTTCCGGCTCCATCATCAGATCAGCTCCATGGTACCATATTATTGCATTGTCACGCGATATATATATTCTTGCAAAATTTCAGCTCAATCAAAAACCGGGAAGTTGGTCAAATTTAACTTGCAAGATTCCACCCGAACTTACATATATACATAGGTACCTACATCCATCGCAAGCTTGTAAAAACAATTTTTCTTTACGGATTTCGTCTCATCTATGGTTTCCTAGTAAAAAATTAACATATTGTGATGAGTAGGTACAGTAACAGATACTTCCTACTAATATTATAAATGTGAAAGTTTGTAAGGATGGATGGATGGATGGAAGGATGGATGGATGGATGTATGGATGTTTGTTACTCTTTCACGCAAAAACTACTGAACGGATTGAGATGAAACTTTGCAATTATATAGCTTATATATCAGAAAAACACATAGGCTATAAATTATAATGATATTGCGTAAATTTTCCAAATTATAACAATAAGTGTTAAGTAAGTAGGAAAAATTCTGCCATCTGCGAGCTATTCTAGCGTGCGGTCCAAGAAATGTCAAATATTTTTTTTTGTTTTTTTATTTTACACCTCCTTTATTAAGGGTGGTAAGGTAGGACCTCGAAATATCATGCGGGCGAAGCCGCGGGCAAAATCTAGTTTGACGTGTCTGTTTGTCTGTGTGTCTGTCTGTCTGTCTGTGGCATCATAGCGCCCGAACCACTGAACCGATTTCAGTTTAGTTTTTTTTGGATGAAAGGAGACTTAATCGAAAGTGTTCTTAGCTATGTTTTATAAAAATCGATTGAGCCGTTTAAGAGTTATGATGGGTTAAAGTGGGGATGGAAGAACCAAAATTCTACAAATGTGCCCAAAATGGTTGGCAATGTGTCGGGGGTTTTTTAAATTTTTAATTTATAATAATGTCATACAATTATTACAAATTATAAATTAACAATCAAAATAGTGTTAAAAACAAGTCATCAATTAAATATCACAAATAGTGAATGAGTCAAGAAAGTGTCAAAGTATTTCATTATCAAATCTAATCGAATATATATCTATTTGTGTATATTCGGTAAATAAATTTATAATAATTATTCAGGTTTTTGCTCATATCTCGAATATCTTTACGAATAGCATAATGATTACTTCTGACAAAAGTTTCTACCTCTACATAAAATTTCCGACATATTGAATCAGTATCATTTTTGCTCTACGATTAATAGGTACTTAACGAGCTCCAGGGTAAGTTATCTGCAGCTTGTAGCTAACTTCACAGACGACAATAAGTTTCATTCGGTCTTTACACGGGAATCGTCAGTGAATGAACCGAATACCTCGAAGTGACACCATTGTCGGTGTCTTATAACTTTACCTCGAACTGGCTGAGAACCAAACACCGTTGTGTTGTTATAAATGTTACCAAGAATGAGTCTAGCCGACTGCCTGAAAACAAGGTTAGTTTTGAGTGTAATATACCTAATATCTCCAGCACGGGTAGCACGGCAAGGGGAGAAAACCATTTTATCCGCTTTTAATGTCAGTTGTCATTGTCAATCCATACTTTATTTCCTCTTCGAGGGAATATAATGGTGGAGAGACAATTTGTCCCTTTGCCATGCTACCCGTGCAGGGGTATCTGAGGCCCATGGCAAATTCCTTAAATTCCTTTCCTCTCGATAAAAATTGCCGGATTCTAATTATTTTTTTTACTTATAGAGGGAAGTTTATTTGTATAACTTAAAAAAACATTGAAATATAATTCTAAACCAAATATAATTCTAATTTAATTTTAAATAAATAAATATTTGGGAACATCTTACACACGGAATCTGACCCCAAACTAAGCAAAGCTTGTGATATGGCAGCCAGAGATTGATAAACTACTTATTACATATTTTTAAATACATACTTATTTAGATAGAAATAACACCCAGACATAGAGCAAACACCTATGTTCATTACATAAATACTTGCCCTGGGTGGGGATCGAACCCACGCCTCTTTGATCAAGTAGTTAATAAGCTCACTAACCACTGAGCCACCGGGGCAGTCAATTTTAACGCTTCCTACGCCCGTGCTCACCACTACGACACGCGGCGTCGGAATTGTGCACACATGCGCAATAATTAGTGAATCACGGCGAAGTGTCATCTGCGGCTAACTTCTCATCCGTCGATTTGTGTGGCGCTTAGTATATTTTAGTTAAATATCTAATATAAGTATTTTCTAAACTAGCAATCACCAGATACAAAGACTTTTAAATGCAACTTTTGGAATGAATTACACAGAACACAACCAACAAGGAAATAACAAAACGGGTTATTTTTAACCGCAAAAATATTTGGGTATTTTATTCAGTAACGAGAAAATTTGAAGCTGAAATAAGATGCAACTAAAGATAACATTTCTACTGTATGAATCGCGAGCCCAGAGAGTGCGATTTACCATGTTTTTTTCAAGTAGTAGTTACCTACCTAAAATATTGAAAAATTTCAGCAATGGAATTGATATTGTATAAATTTGTTTACTTTTTTCAAGAAAAAACAAAATTCTGTTCAAAATGTTAGGTTATTTCAGAGCTCGTGTATCTTGGGTCGGGGCCCCCTGGGGTCAAGGGCCCGTGGCATTTTGCTTGCCTTGCTACCCTATACCTACTTAGTTACCTACGTCACTGGATGCTCTCTATCTTGATATCCGAAAGTTTTGCAGCAACACCTGGATGAGACCTGATGAGGACAGAGATAATTTGCGAAAGAGATAGGAGGCCTAAGTCCTGCAGTGGGCCGAAATAATCTGATGATGATGAAGACGATAATGCACTCTATAATTAACTATGGAGCGCTAAATAAACTCGTAGCCTCATTGTTCGTTTCTACTATAGCGTAGTTTGAATACAGTCATGTTTCTCAGTGATCACCGAAGTCACGGAAAGATAAGCAACGTCCGGCATGAACATTGCAGCTATAACGGTCAGTCTTCGGCTGGGTGACCGGGGGTAGCATTTTCTAACTGAGCGCTACCGTAGCACAAATGACACGATACATTGTAGGTCCTAGTTGTTTTAATTTATCCATGTCAGAGGTTTCAGGCGGTTTAAAAACCTTCATACGACGGCTATGTTTATAATGTATTGTATAATGTACCCAGCTTATACCTCCGAACTTACGTAATAGAATTCTCAGTCCGGGAATTCCCTTCGATGTTGGATATAGGTATGCTTTCCCAATATATTTCCAATTCAACCTGTCGTTATGTCGTAATTTGCATTCATAGAAATCCAGCAGTCCTAGTAGTCGTCGACTCCTAGACATAGGCCTCCCCTATAAATCTACAATAAGACCTTTGATGATTGATTAAAAAGTGTATTATTTAAGCCTCAATAAATCTGCAGTCCTTTTTAAAAGTCTTAAAAAACTCATAACACTTTTTGGTCGCAAAAGCGCTTTCCTAATCAGTAAAAAATTAACAATGGCCCCAAACTTTTTTATTTTAACACGTTGACGGCTGGTCATTTTATTTCCTGCGGACCCGCCTATAGAGGTCACTTTGAAAAAATAAAATAAAAATCTAGAAATCTTTCAAACTTGGAACACCCGGCTTCGCGCCAAGCCCCGCCTATGCGAGCTGTCTCTTTCCCCCACCCGTCCCTGTCTGCCGTTGAATTTTGAAATGAGAACCACCTCTTTGTTATTTGATCCTAGTTCGTTGCGGTGTGAGGGTGTGCTATAATTTTGAATAGACATTATTTTTCCGAAGTCATTTGTGACTTGAAACATTTTTATTGTTAGCTGTGTGACGTTTATGTGATTTTTTTAAATTTTGGAACGGTGAGTGTTTTTTTTATAGAGCTAATAGATTAAGGTAGGTTACTTTTATACTATTCTTTTTAACTGAAGTTTTACTTGTTCTTATTTTTTTAACAAGAACAAAAAATTTCGCCTGATAGCATGAAAGTTTTTTGAATCTTTAATTTTACCCTTGTAATTTTTGCAATCCAAGGTTAAATTAATAGAGTACAACCATAACAATAAATTATAAACCTACTGTATATTACGGTGTCTACCTACTATTACCTACACCTACGCTGCTAATTTCTAATCCTAATCCTAAAATATTATAAACCCAAAAGTGAGTTTGTTGGTTTGTTTGCTCCACTTTCACGCAGCGACTGAGTGATGGATCGACTTGATTTTCTTCATGAATACCTATAAGTAGATTAAAGTTGAAAAGTGTCATGGGCTTTTTATTGGATAAAATCTACCCCGGAAAAATTTACGGATCCTACAGAAAAACACGGATAAAGCTAGTATAAATTCAAATAATACACTATAGTGACCTTTGCCCAGCTTCAGGATGATGCAGGTTAAATAAAAAAAAACAAATTAGATTCAAATATGCTTATTTGAATCTAATTTGTTAATTAAACAAATTAGATTCAAATATGCTTATTTGAATCTAATTTGTTTTTTTTCATTCATGCAGAAAATCAAGTCGATCCATCACTCAGTCGCTGCGTGAAAGAGGAGCAAACAAACCAACAAACTCACTTTTGGGTTTATAATATTTTAGGATTAGGATTAGAAATTAGTAGCGTAGGTGTAGGTACCTAATAGTAGGTAGACACCGTAATATACAGTAGGTTTATAATTGTTATGGTTGTACTCTATTAATTTAACCTTGGATTGCAAAAATTACAAGGGTAAAATTAAAGATTCTAAAAACTTTCATGCTATCAGGCGATATTTTTTGTTCTTGTTAAAAAAATAAGAACAAGTAAAACTTCAGTTAAAAAAATTTGTATAAAAGTATACCTTAATCCATTTTAAATTCGTAAACGACAGCCGCACGGATACATTTTAAACCTTATAATCTGCTAGTTAATGCCCGCGGCTTCGCCCGCGTGATATTTTGATTTTTGTGCTATCCCATAGGAACCTTTTATTTTTTCGGGACAAAAAGTAGCATAATATCACTTTCCGTCTATTAAACTATCATAAATAATAAGGCTATTATAAATGCCAAAAATCAAGTCAATCCGTTGCTCCGTTGCTGCGTGAAAGAGGAACAAACCAACATATACACATTCGGATTTATAATATTAGTAAGGATATGGATAATGTCTCCGTGCTAAAATTACCCAACTTCTCATCATTATGCTACTGCTCCATCTGTCTTAGCCAATAACTTAGCGCGCTAATTTAGCCGTACGTAACGCCAAAAGCCGCTGGCCAACGTTTTCAGCAGTAGGTTGATGAAACATCTGCCCAGATTGTTTATTAAAAAAAATATTCTACACTTAAGTACCCAAATTATCTTTTGTTTATGTTTGCGAATTCTGTGTAAATAAATATACGAAATTGTAATATATTATGTAGTCAAAGTCAAAATTTCTTTATTCCATAGACTCAATACAAGCACTAGGAATCGTATGGTAACATTTTTTCAAAATTCTACCTAATTAATTTTTTAATATAAATATGCACACTTTTTAGGGTTCCGTACCCAAAGGGAAAAACGGGACTCTATTACTAAGACTTCGATGTCCGTCTGTCCGTCTGTCTGTCTGTCTGTCACCGGGCTGTATCTCATGAACCATGATAGCTAGGCAGCTAAAATTTTCACAGATGATGTATTTCTGTTGCCGCTATAACAACAAATACTAAAAACAAATAAATACTTGTTTAAGGGGGGCTCCCATACAACAAACCTGAATTTTTAGACGTTTTTCGCTCTAAATTAATAATGGTAACAGGTAGGTAGATGCTTGAAATTTTCACAGAATATTTAGTTTTATGTTCACTTCAATAATAAATAATAAAATTAAAATAAAATAAATATTTTAGGGGGGCTCCCATACAGTACGGAACCCTCCGTGCGCGAGTCCGACTCGTACTTGGCCGATTATTATATTTCACAAGATCAGTGGTTAAGCATGAGTTATGTAAGTAGGTTACTATCCTTACTAATACTACTAATATTATAAACTTAAAAGTTTGTAAGGATGGATGGATGGATGTTTGTTACTCTTTCACGCAAAAACTACTGAACGGATTGAGATGAAACTTTGCAATTATATAGCTTATATATCAGAATAACACATAGGCTATAAATTATAATGATATTGCGTAAATTTTCCATATTATAACAATAAGTGTTAAGTAAGTAGGAAAAATACTGCCATCTGCGAGCTATTCTAGCGTGCGCTCCAAGAAATGTCAAAAAAGAACTGTCGAATGGAACAAATGTCAAATCGTTTGTATTTGTTTTTATTTTTTATTTTCCACCTCCTTTATTAAGGGTGGTAAGGTAGGGCCTCGAAATATCATGCGGGCGAAGCCGCGGGCAAAATCTAGTATTATAAATCTGAAAGTGTGTTTGTTGGTTTATTGGTTTGTTCCTCATTCACACATGTATAGACTTGAATTTTGGCATGGATTTACAAGACGGAAAGTGACATAGACTAAGTACTTTTTATCGCGGAAAAATAAAAGGTTCGTAGGCATAAAAACAAAAAAAAAACGCGGGCGGAGCCGGGGGCCAAATTTTGTGTGTATAACATACAAGAATTACTAATAATGTAGGTAAATATAGGTACATCGTGAGTACTTATATCTCAGTAACTGCTCTAGCTATTTCCTTACGATTTTCATAAGCCTTTTTTCGATGTATTCATTATTCAATCATTAAATACTAAACCAAAAAAAAAACAGTGATATGACCTATTTATATTTTTATTCTGTTTAAATCATGTTTTGAACGGAAAAAAGCTAGTGTGTAATAATTAAAAATAAAATGTAGGTAAATTCGTACGAGTAGGTACTTATATCTCAGAAACTGCTCTAGCTACTTATTTCCTTGCGATTTTCATGAGCCTTTTTTCGATGTATTCATTATTAAATCACTAAACAACCTAAAAAACAGTGATATGACCTATTTATATTTTTTACTCTACCAAATCATGTTTTGAACCGAAATCCGGTGTCAAGCGCGTGTTATGTCAACATACTCGTAGTCTTTCATATTTTTACTCCGATGGATAGGAAACTTTCAAATGTTATTGTTTTACTTGTAAAGGTGGCCATACACGATGCGATGATTTGATCAAATTTTCGCTTCATGCCAACTGGGAACTCATTCAGTTAATGAAAAGATAGGAATTGGTGGTTCACGATTTGAACCACTACCTGAAGCTGGGCTCACACGAAACTATGATCGCATCTGTTCGTCAGATCAGTGCACTGCTGCACTGATCTGTACCATGTAGTATCATCATGTACTTAAACAGTGCTCGTAGGTAGTTTTTGAAGAAACAAAATGACACCACCGTCTTATTCGAAAAATATAGATCATACAAAAAGTTGATGGGAATCAAAGTTGTAGGAAATCAAGAGATTTGATTTTCTACAATTTTGATTCCAACAACTTTTTGTAGGATCGATGTTTTTTTAAATATATAGTTGTACCATTTTGTTTCTTCAATAACTTGTGTTACATAAATTGTCATCAGAAGTTGTCGGAGCAAAAGTTGTTTAAAATTTGATTTTCTACAACTTTGATTCTTCTCATATTTTTGTAGGATAGATTATTTTTGAATTAGAAAGTTGTACCATTTTGTTTCTTCAATAACTTGTTATTTCAATTTTTTATCAGAAGTTTTCACAACAAAAGTTGTTTAAAATTTGATTTTCTACAAATTTGATTCCCATCAACTTTTTTTAGGATCGCTATTTTTTTAAACCGTTGGTGGTACCATTTCATTTCTTCAATAACTTGTGTTATTTCAATTTTACAGCAGAAGTTATGGGAACAAAAGTTGTTTGAAATTAGATTTTCTACAACTTTGATTCCCATCAACTTTTTGTAGGTTCGATATTTTTTTAAACAGTTGGTGGTATCATTTCATTTCTACAATAACTTGTGTTATTTCAATTTTACAGCAGAAGTTATGGGAACAAAAGTTGTTTAAAATTTGATTTTCTACAACTTTGATTCCCATCAACTTTTTGTAGGATCGATATTTTTTTTAATTGTTGGTGGTACCATTTCGTTTCTTCAATAACTTGTGTTATTTCAATTTTTTATCAGAAGTTTTCACCACAAAAGTTGTTTAAAATTTGATTTTCTAAAACTTTGATTCCCATCAACTTTTTGTAGGGTCGATATTTTTTTAAATAGTTGGTGGTACCATTTAATTTCTTCAATAACTTGTGTTATTTCAATTTACAGCAGAAATTAAGGGAACAAAAGTTGTTTAAAATTTTATTTTCTACAACTTTGATCCCCATCAACTTTTTGTAGGATCGATATTTTTTTAAGTAGTTGGTTGTATCATTTCATTTCTTCAATAACTTGTGTTATTTCAATTTTTCATGAGAAATCATCTAAATCAAAGTTGTTTGAAATTTGATTTTCTGCAACTTTGATACCCATCATTTTTTTGTAAAATCAATATTTTTCGAATAATATAGGGGTGTCATTTTGATTCGTCAATACGAGTATCTACCTACCGACAATGCAACTATATTAGGACCTCGCTGGACTGATCTGATGAATTGATGCGATCATCGCGTCGTGTGTGCCCAGCTTCAGGTAGTAGTTCAAATCGTGAACAGCCAATTACTACCGTTTGAATTAGTTGAGTGAGCCCCCAGTGACGATAACTTCGCCGTTGGGCGTAGATGTAGCCGGACAGAGCTATTACAATTACAACCAGAGGGATAATGTGGTTGTCATGAAAAATACCTATCTCATTTCAGTGACTGTTGCCGTATTTTTCTCCCGATAACCCTGTTTGCCGCCTACGCAAAAACGACGGGGCGTTATAGTTATAGAAGCTAGAAAATCGCACATCTAGATACCTTTTTCGTTTTATTTGAAAAATATCAATCATAGAAAAAGTTAATGGGAAACAAAAATGTAGGAAATCAAATTATAAGCAACTTTAGTTCTGACCATTTCTCGCGTAAAATTAAAATTACAAGAGTTAATCAACATTCAGGAAGTGGTTCAAATCGTGAACCACCAATTCCTGCCTTTTCTTTAACTGAATGAGTGCCCAGTTGGCATGAAGCGAAAATTTGATCAAATCATCGCATCGTGTATGTCAAACTTAACGGATATGCGGACTGTTGTGTTATTTTATAAACAATAGGATAACTCCTAACTGTAGTGAGATTGGTGAAAATTAAAATATTTGGTGAAAAATTTTTTTTCCTTAATTAGGTGGTATTGTAGGAATAAGTAGGTACTTTGTACGTGTTAAAAGTAAAACTTCTAAAATGTGGAGAAAAGTTAGTTATGACCTTTTTTTCCGAAAAATTGACGTAAAGTTATTATTTTTTAGGCCATCAATAGGATACCTAAATAATCGACTTACTATATAAAACTGTGCGATCCTGTTTTTTTAGGGTTCCGTACCCAAAGGGAAAAACGGGACCCTATTACTAAGACTTCGATATCCGTCTGTCTGTCACCGGGCTGTATCTCATGAACCATGATAGCTAGGCAGCTGAAATTTTCACAGATGATGTATTTCGGTTGCCGCTATAACAACTGTAGTACTAAAAACAAAATAAAATAAATGTTTATAGGGGGCTCCCATACAACAAACCTGAATTTACATTACAAATCCACATTAAAATCCACACCAAATTAAATTAAATTCTATATTATGATAGTCAGATCTCAATAATTTCAATTACTACTTAAAATTTTCAAAATTGTGTATTTTGGGGATGGCTCTCATATATGTAAAGTGAGGATGAAATTTTTTTTTTCTAATCCCATCCCCTCATATAGGGTATCGTTGAATAGGGTTTTAAACGTTTTTTTTTATCACATACCTGTTTTTTTATCACATTTGTGAGATATAGGCTGACAGAGTTAAAAAAATAGTGAAGCCAATTTTATTTTAAAACAAGTTTTAATTTTAGATACATTGAAAACCTATTCGAGTATCTTCTGTGATGAAATCCACCAACATGGAGTCATGTTCGGATCGTCTGAGCCCATCCAGCGACATGACGAGCGAATCAGAAACCTCCTTACCACCCTTCCCTTACGACACCCAAAACAATTTCTACACGCCAGAAGAAAAACAATATTTCTCCTGCAAACAGAAAACAAGAGAAGAAAGAAACACCAAAGAGGTCTACCTCCAAGAAAGCAACAAAATCTCCTTCGACAACTATCTGTCACCACCAAGAAACAAAAAATATTTGAATTTCGAACTCAAACTCCCGCCGACTAATGAAAACTTTTTCTCGCAAATCGACGGCGAAGATCGTATGCGAACTTTTTTCAGCGAAGACTTAAAGAGTTGCCAGAACAATGAAAATAACCCCAATTTATCGGAAATTAAAATAAATCAATTCGAAACTGTGAACGCTGGTAATAATAACGAGAGGGTTCCGCAGACGTATTTTGCTGAAACTGATGGAAATAATGTGAGGAGATATTTAAATTTTAATTCGGAACAAATTCAGTGCGTTTGTGAAGCGTTGCAGCAGAAGGGAGATATAGACAAATTAGCAGCTTTCCTATGGAGTTTACCTACTACAGAATTGCTTAGGGGAAACGAGACTGTGCTCAGGTAAGATCAAACTACATAATATTAATTATATTTAAAACTTTTTAGTGTAGATCAAGAAAAATAAGTTAAAAGATATAATTAACTCAATCTCACTTGAAATAAAATGTAGAGACATTTCTGCGAATTCGAAAATGAAAATTCGTAGCCAACTAAAATTTTGGACATTTGGACATTCTTTGGACATTTCTCGGTAGATTAACAAGTGTTAGTGGTAGTGGGCAGGGCACATAGTAAAAACTGCTGAGCGGTGGGTCCGTAAAGTTCTCGAATGGAGACACCACACAAGGCAAGCACAGCAAAAGACGTCCACCAACAAGGGAGCCCGACAAACTGATGAATGCCGTAGGAACAAGATGCAAGCAACTTCCAACTCTGATTTCAGTAAAATTGCAACCGTTTTTAAGCTAACCTATTTATTTGTAGAGCTCGAGCGCTAGTCGCTTACCATCGAGGAGTATTTCAAGAGCTATACGCCATTTTGGAAGCCCATTCCTTCCCCCCGCGGCACCACACGGCGTTACAGAACCTCTGGTTCAAGGCACACTATAAGGAGGCTGAAAAAGTCCGCGGTAGAGCCCTTGGTAAGAAAACTAATCTGTCACTTTTTTAAACGAAAAAAGGAACGTTTGATCAAAATACTGCCTAATGTAGATACTCTATAGTCTGACCGTTTAACTGAGTCCTCGCCTGCGCGGTACAGAGGCGCGGGGGTAGACGACAAAGGGGACTGAGACAGGTGCGAGCGGCGGGTCCCCGCCGCTCGCTCCTGTCTCAGACTATAGATACCTAAATTGTACTTAGACGAAGTAATATAGGCAAAAAGTTCCTCTTTCCGGCTATAAGGATCGTAGAAACAAAACACTATCTGTGAACATGGGAATATTACATTATCTGATGGCACTTTGGTGGAGTCTGGCGGTCGATAAAGAACTACTTACTATAAAATATGCTGACACAAATTAGAAAACATTAAATGTAGCATACTCGTATCTAATATCATTTGTTTTGCGAAAACTAAAGGCAACATTAGATAGGTATATAATAAGAACTAGCGGCCCGCCCCGGCTTTGCACAGGTGTATTATATACATATAAACCTTCCTCTTGAATCACTCTATCCATTAAAAAAAACCGCATCAAAATCCGTTGCGTAGTTTTAAAGATTTAAGCATACAGACAAACAAACAGACAGTTTAGCGACTTTATTTTATACTATGTAGTGATTAGCTGACCCGACAAACGTTGATTTGCCAAAAAAAAATAAAAAATATTGCAATTATAAATTATACAGGTTTTTATTTTATACAGGTATAAAGATTTGTATTATTTAAATATATTTTACTATTGTAATTTTTATGGAGTTGGTTGGTGGTCCTTTTATAATGATGTCATGTTATAACGTCTATCCATGTCAGAGGCCTTCAGGCGGCCTAAAACTCTGACACTAGGGCAGCCACCCGGCCTATAGGTACGAACTTACTTTACTTACTTAATTTTGTAATGATTGTTACAGGAGCAGTAGATAAATACAGACTTAGGAAGAAATACCCTCTCCCCAAAACGATATGGGACGGAGAAGAAACGGTCTACTGCTTCAAAGAAAAGAGCAGAAATGCACTGAAGGACTGTTACTACAGGAATCGGTAAGTTAAGTGTGTATAATATAGCAACACCAAAGATTGGCCCTAGAACAAACCCGTACTGCACAGTACCGGCATTTTTAATATTCTCACTTCTGAACATAGGAACCCATGAAAGGTTAGTTAGTTCGTATAGGCCGGGTGGCTAGCCCATGAAAGGTGATTGGGCTTTATCCAACACGCTGGCCCAGTGCAGATTCGTGGATTCACATACGATACGCCGTCGAATTCCTTCTAATTAAGGGCTAGGTAACTTTGGTTCTTCTACGGATCTCCTCATTTCTGATTCGATCTCGCAGAGAGACTCCGAGCATAGCCCTCTCCATAGATCGTTGGGCTACTTGGAGCTTACTAATAAGGCCCATAGTGAGAGACCACGTTTCTGTGCCATAAGTCATCACTGGCAACACACACTGGTCGAAAACTTTCGACTTGAGGCACTGAGGTATGTCGGACGAGAAGACGCTACGCAATTTTCCGAACGCTGCCCAGCCGACATAGCCCAACGGATTGGCAAGTTGAAATGGCAATGGGCAGGGCACATAGCACGGAGGACTGATGACCGATGGGGTCGGAAAGTTCTCGAGTGGAGACCACGTATCGGCAAGCGCAGCGTAGGACGTCCACCCACAAGGTGGACGGATGACCTCATTAAGACCGCAGGATCACGCTGGATGCAAGCCGCTTCCAACCGGTCTTATTGGAGATCCATAGGGGAGGCCTATGTCCAGCAGTGGACTTCTTATGGCTGATGGATGGATGGATGGAAGGGCTAGGTACCCGAATTGCTTTAAGATATTTTCCTTTACCGAAGAGTACATTTTTTGAAATTCCATAGGTACCTATTGGGTACCTAGTTATACAAATTCCAAAGAACTCATTGGTACGGGACCGGGATTCGAACCCATGTCCTCATGATTCTAAGGCGGGTGCTACTATCTCTAGGTCACCACGGTTTTAAATAAGAAGCCTATCAAGGTCAAGGGGGTAGGTAAATATTGCTAAATATTTGTGGTTGAATATTATGCCACCTGTGGGCTACGCCCGCCGATGCCTATAAACATAATATGTAATCACATTTCTTTTACTACGGAAAAGTACTCGTAACGGGTGACAAAGCAGCTGGTTATAATTATACATATACTACGGGACTAATCCCGACGTTTCAACCGAGATGCTTCGGTCGTTGGTCACGGGTAGACTGGAATGTGAATCAGCCAATTCAACTTGAACTTGCAAAATTGTCACTCCGACACACAACACTGACGGTATCTAATAATGTCTTGCTACCTACACTACGCGATTTAGATTTGTGGACAACAGAATTCCACGACGCCGATAACTTAAACCCATCTTCTCGGTTGAAATTGTTATATTCTTTAATTTCCACCGCTCCAAGAACTGCGAGTATTCTTGAAAAATAGTGTCGATCCTTGGAGAGGACTTTGGGTCGTGGAGCTCGATCCAATGACCAGTATCTCCGTCAAGCAAATGCTCAGCTACCTATAGCAGACTTCTGTATCTGGCGATTTTTGACTGCCGCAATATGTTCTTTGATGATGAGGTATTTATTTATCTCGTAATTTGAGTGCGCGATTAGTCCCGTAGTAGGTACTTATATAACAATAATGTGTTCAAATGGCGAAAGTTTTAAAAAGTAACTGGTGTCAAAATAACCTATTATGTTTCAACTAAAATACTGTTTAAACATACCTAATAAATTTACCGCAGAGTAGGTACTATAATTATACAGTATTCAAATCGAAAACTTTTGTTTATATTGCGTTAAATTAAACAATTTGCCTACAGATACCCAAATCCCGACGAAAAACGAGCCCTGGCCAAGAAAACTGGTCTGACCCTCACTCAAGTATCCAACTGGTTCAAAAACCGCCGACAGCGCGACCGCACCCCGCAGCAACCTAACCGACCGTAAGTACCGTAGAACATAGGCTTACCCACTAAGAGCGGTTGGGTCATATCCACCACGTTGGCACAGTGCCGCAGATGGCCGATGGCAAGCGCAGCGTATGACGTCCACCGACAAGGTAAAAACGCCTTAGATTCAAGCCGCTTCCAATTGGGCTTATTGAAAATCCATAGCAAAGACCTATGTCCGGCAGTGGACGTCATACGGCTGATGGATGGATGATGGATGGCAGTGTGGATTGGAGAATGGATTTCACATACTTACGTTCATTTCAGGTACGATACGTACAAAGCGGTTTGTTTGTAAATGTGTAGTACATGTTTAGTTTTTGCTTTGTGGTTATAAATAAAGAGTTTTGTCTTTCTGTCCGTCTGTCTGTCTATAGTGCACAAATGGTAAGACAAAAAATAAATAAAATCGAAACAGGAACGTTCTCTTCGAAAGTAGTTTTGTTTAAATTCAAACAAAAGCTGAGACCTTTTGACGCCTAATTATCTGATTAGGCGTGCATGGTGACCATTTAAACCAGTGTTTCTCAAAATTGACTCTCCGGGGTCGATGGCCATTTTTCAGGGGGTCGGTTTTTGTTAAGGAAAAAAACCAAGACTAAAATGTAAACGGCGGTCACAATAACAATTGATTTATAAATAATATTACCTTTAGCACATATAACATCTTAAATTAATAACCTGCCAAATGGAATAACGCACCTCACACTCAACAAGTCCTTATATAGGTATTTAGATTTATTTAGATTGTGTTACTTAGTCAATGCAAACTGTCGGTCTGGCATACAAACTTAGTAGACTAAGCGAAATATAATTATAATAGACACACTCCATTGGGGAGTCATATGTTCAGCCGTGGACGTCCTTCTTTTAGTTATCATAATGATGACGTCACGTTATATTAAACAGGGTTTTATGAATTCGATGAGTTTGCAGAAATGTTAGATTAGTGTCTGCCCAAAACAGTTTTAGGGATGATTTATATTACGACGGGGCGGGCGCGGGACGGGCCGGGGACGGCCCGGACGGGGCCCGTACGATGCACGTTCCATACATTTTTGTCGTGGCCTGTCGCGCGCCCGCCACGTCCTAATATAAATCATCCCTTATTTACGCTGACAGTGGTCCACCAAACAAAAGTTTGGGGTTTTCTGACCTAGACCGTAAGACTGTCACAGGGTAGCAGTGTGTAGCCCACGTGTCCTGCGGTGTCTTTGTCTGACATTAGTTGACGATTTCAGCACATTAGGGTGATCACTCACCCCAATATAGTAGATCAAAACACTCGGTTGATGTTTTTTAAGCTTCACGAATAAATTGCCTGAGGAAAATTCAGAATTAAACTGAAATATACGTCAAATACGTCATCTACCGTCGGTGGTCCACGTCGTAGTTTGTGATCCAAGAGACAAAAGTTTGGGGACCTCTAACCTAGACCGACGGACGGTCATAGGGTAGCCATGTGTTGGCCACACGTGTCCTGCGGTGTCTTTGTCTGGTATTGATTGATGACCTCCGCGCATTATGGCTGAACGGTCAACCCCCGCGTCCCATTAGTAGGTAATAATTCAAAAACTCTTGCCGATAGAGCAAGCCCTGCGCCAGTCTTTTTCGCTAATAATCTTCCTTTTTTAGGGTTCTGTACCCAAAGGGTAAAAACGGGACCCTATTAGGTACAGACCCAAGTTCACCAACGCTTGATTAAGTTAAACGTGCGATTACTGTTTTTAAACAACGATTTAACTCGGGTTTTAGACCCTAGTTCACCAACAGATGTTAATTTATCAACCGTTGGTTAAATCTTAAACAGCTTTATAACGAAATTTTGCTGTTCAGCAAGCGAAAACCGTTGGTTAAATACAGTAATCACACATTTAACTTAAACAAGCGTTGGTGAACTCGGGGCTTAGACTCCGCTGTCCATCCGTCTGTCTGTCTGTCACCAGGCTCTATCTCATGAACCTCGATAGCTAGACAGTTTACATTTTCACAGATGCTGTATTTTTGTTGCTGCTATAACAACAAATACTAAAAAAAGATAAAATGAATATTTAAGGGTGGCTCCCATACAACAAACGTGATTTTGTAGGATTTTTTTTGCTCGCTATTAATATCTAATGGCAAGAGGAATGGGGCTAAGGCCCCATTCCACTTGGTTCCTACACGGTACCTACGGAACACTTCATGCGCGAGTCCGGATCGCACTTGGTCGATTTTTTTCAATTTGTGGAGGAGGTTCGCGAAATGGTCCCGTAAAAGTTTACATGGGATAGGTACTTAATTTCTTTTCGTTCAATAGTATTGAAGTAGTAGAAATTTTATTAGAAATAGAGATTGATGAAAATTACACTGCTTCTGATAAATTAAAGTTAGTAAAAATCGGCAGCTCGCTACTTTCGCTACCGTTGTTCGACTCGTATGAAGTCCGTTTTAGACTGTGGTTTAAGTTTTAGACAAGTTTTAGAAAACGTTTCTGTCATATTTATTTTTCGAAAAATATGGCAAAACAGCCTTCCATTGTGTACAAAATTAGAATATTTCTCTCGAATTGTTTACATTATTTTTGATTTATCAAAAACGGCTCAGCCGATTTCTGTAAAATATAAATGTAACGACCTTGGGACTATACCCTTTCGAAATAAAATAAAAAAAATCGATTCGGTTCACAATTGGCGAAATTATCGATGTTCACCGTGTACAAAATACGGACATTTCGCTCGAATTTCTTCCATTATTGTAGGTTTTTTCAAAAACGGCTCAGCCAATTTTTGTAAAATTTAAATGGGACTACCTCGGGAGTATACCCTTTCGATCTAAAAAAGAATTTTTCGATTCGGTTCACAATTGGCGAAATTATCGATGAACATACACAAAAAACAAAAAAAAAAACATACACACGAACATAGAACCTCCTTCTTTTTGGAAGACGGTTAAAAATAAAATTATTGTCATAAAATAACTGCGCGCGGAATTACACACCACTAGGTTTTCGGTTGTCACTGTATACAACATCTACATACAACAACAACATCAATTCCAGCATCGCCTCGAAACAAATTGCTACCAATGCCTACTATGGTTATGTTTATCCTCAGTTGACATATGGAGTTATTTTTTGGGGAAATTCAGTAGAGTCCAATTCAGTTTTCATTATGCAGAAAAGATGTCTTAGAATTATATTTAAATTAGATAACACCGATACACTTCGTGATGTATTTAAAGATAATAATTTTCTAACCCTTACTGGTATCTACATCTATGAGACCTGTATGTTTGTCAAAAATAATAAAAGTGTCTTTTTCAGTGACCTAAAGTCGAATCGTACCGAAGTCCAGAGATCAAAACACAAATATGACATCTGTATACCTCAATTTAATAATGCCATGTTCTCAAATAGCGCATATGCTATGGCTATTAAAATCTATAACTGTTTACCTATACATATAAAAGTATTAGAAGGAAATAGCTTTAAAAAAACTCTAAAGTCCTGGCTAATTTCAAAAGTCTTCTATTGTACTAAAGAATATTTTGAAAACCACAAATTAATTACCTTCGGTTTACCCAATTTATAAAGTTGTTTAAATGTTATCAAATGTTATCAAGTATATAAATTATTTGTAAAAATAAGTGTATTAATATTGTACGCTCGAAATGGGCAGGCTGTTTGAACTTATAAATTGTATGTAACATCATTTTGTACACAGCTAAACAATAAAGATTTTTCTATTTCTATTTCTATTTCTATACAACGATCATCAAAGTCAAGCAAAGATTAGCAATCTACGGATGGGAAATCTTCTGAAATATTTCTTTCGACGTATTAGAATGAGACAGAGTTATAGCGAATTACCAATATCTCTGGCACTTTATCATACGACTATAAGAGTTCTTTGCGTGGCTTTTCGTGGTCGCATGCTAAGCTATAGTCAAACCGCTAAACTCAGACATCGCCTGCGCGGTACAGGGGCGCCGGGGGAGACGACACAGGGGACTGAGACAGGTGCGGGCGCCGGGGAGGGGCGCCGGGGGAGACGACACAGGGGACTGAGACAGGCGCGGGCAGCGGGTCCCCGGCGCCCGCACCTGTCTCAGTCCCCTGTGTCGTCTCCCCCGGCGCCCCTGTACCCGCGCAGGCGATGTCTGAGTTTAGCGGTTTGACTAAAGCAGGGCAAGCCACCCGGCCTATACGAACTTACTTATTAGGTAGGTATGTAGTCTCTGAGCTGGGTCACCGTAACTCACGTACCTACCTAATATCGATGCCGATAAAGCTTTAAGCTCAAGACCTTGAAAAATAAACAAACCGAGAGGACCGAACAAAGGGTCCTTAGAACTGAAACAATAAAATTATGGATGTTTGGCCAACGAATGTTTGTAAGGCGACACCGGGCTCTGTAGCTACCTAAGTATAGTAATAAGTGTACCTACCTATTAGTAGGTATATGTGTTAGATACCTACAGTTTAAAACATTCATGAAGTTACTTGTTTGATAATAGTGCTTTTTGATCGACGAAACGGAGGAGGTATGGTGTACCAGCGTTGCCAGATTTTTTTTGGCAAGTCGCGGGACTTTGAACCTATTAGAGTAAAAAAAGCGGGATTCTTTCGTCGAAAGCGGGACATAGTAAAAAATATATATACGTTTTTTACTATGTCTAATATTATATTTTTATTAAAATACATAAGATTTTAATAAAAATATAATATTTTAAATCAGATTTACCCTATCGATCGAGTTATCCAAGAAAAGCGGGACAGACTCTGTCCCGCGCGGGACATCCCGCCCCACACATAAAAATCGGGACGTCCCGCGAAAATCGGGACGTCTGGCAACGCTGTATGGTATACTCAATTCAACGCGTATTTTTTTAATGTATAACCACGCACAATTTTCAGTTCTTTCCCACCGTCCACCTCCTGTGACCACCTGGGTGAACCGTGGAAAGGTTTTTTTACAACGGCTCACCTCTCAGATAAAACTTGAAAGCTGAAAAGTCAGTTTATCTATACGAGTAGGTATTATTATTATATCTTTGCCTATACCTACTGCATTTCTCTGTTGCGCATTTTAACTGACTTTTTTAAGGCCGCCTCCATAGAATAATAACGCCGAGAATGATAATTTCATGTCAAAAAAATCTCGAGAATGAAGCATCAACACGATTGATGTATGCGCGAGTCATACGTATTTACGCGCGGCAACACGCACACTACGAAACAAGTAATGTTACTATCAGAATCAGATTACCCCAAAAAGTTGGGAAATTTGATCAGAGCCTTTAGTACAGATTTTGCATAACTTATACTTGTGCCTTTGAGTGTGGCTCCAAACATTTCTGTTAATAACTTTTTTTTTAATTCCATTAGTATGGGTATTATGTGAAAGGGCTTTTCGTGTGGAACACAGTTTGTGAAATGGATATTCTAAAATAAAATCGTGGGGCGCATCATACATAATGAAATCTTTCAGGCGAAGAC
Organism: Hypomecis atomaria; assembly: GCA_964007245.1. Classification (NCBI taxonomy): domain Eukaryota; kingdom Metazoa; phylum Arthropoda; class Insecta; order Lepidoptera; family Geometridae; genus Hypomecis; species Hypomecis atomaria. The sequence continues at coordinate 5,492,253 of OZ023306.1, forward strand.
CTCACGATTTTATTGTTGAGTTATTATTTTTTATCTTTTAGTACATAAAACCGTTTAGTTAGAATAAAATTTTGACCAATTTAATTATTGTGTTTTTAGTTTTACTTTGTTACTACGAACTGTTTTCCACACGAAAAGCCCTTTCATGTAATACCCAGTTTAATTTAAAAAAAAGTTGTTGTGTACTAAGCCGAAAAGAGGTGATTCAGGTCATCATTTTGAACAAAATGTACTATGAGGCCAACCAGGGATTCGCGAAATTCAATTCAATTCAATTAAATTATCAATTGCAACATATGTAATTTTTACATGCGGTTATTAGATTACATGTCATAATAATGTCAAATACATATGACCCTTTAAGGGTATGACAAATTATTAATTACATTGGGAAGGCTCATTGCTAAATTATCACTACAAAATTAAAAATTAATTGTCATTACAAAATCAAAAACAAATCATCATCACAAAATTAAAATTAAATCATCATTACAAAATTATATAATTTTATAATGAAAAAAAATCTGCTGTTTTATACATTTTGTCGATTCCGAGTTGCAATTGTATATGAAACAGCAGATTTTTTTTATAATGTCTCGCTTTGGTACTTATCAAGTAGGATGTATGAAAACATAATAATATGTACTGATAATCCCGTGTCAAGGCAATGGAAGTATATTTCATTACAAATTTCAATATCAAAATGTGGGGGAAAAGTTTTACCCTTTACTTGCAACTTTTAGTCCTTATGGCGTCTGTCGAAATTTTGTGAATTTATATTTACATTGGAAGGCATTTTACATCAAATTATTAGATAATTTGTAATACTTACATGTGGAATGTGATGTTGCATTGTTTGTTTGGTTTTGCCGATTCACTGTGGCACCCGTTTACCACACAAACCGTCATTTTAAAATATAAATTACGCGAGCTGTTTTTATCACGGTACGACTGTGAGTACTGCCGCGCGCCGTTCGCGTACCAAGCTTTTCAAGCTCGGTATTTCTTGCTTCACTTAGCGTGCGTGTTCTCGGTTTCTCGGCGTTATTATTCTATGGCCGCCTCAGACCACCATGATTAGCCACCCGGCCTATACCAACTTACTTACTGACTTTAGAAAGGAGGAGAATTGATAACTCTAACGTAGGTACATCAGACAGTAGGTATGTAGTCAAACGCAATACTATACGGAATAATAGGCCAAGTGCAAGTCCGACTCGCACACGAAGGGTTCCGTACCGTGTGGAAGCCCCCTAATATGTTTTAGTTGTAATTATTTATATTAATTCAATTTTTTTTTTGAACGGATTATGTTCTGTAAGCATTTCAAGCATCTTCCTGTTGCCGTTGTTAATGTCAAACAAAAAAAAATCATGTTCCTTGTATGGGAGCCCCTCTTATATATTTATTTTATTCTAGCTGTTTTTAGTATTTTTTGTTATAGCGGCACCAGCAATACATCATCTGTGAAAATTTTAGCTCTCTAGCTATCACGGTTCATGAGATACAGCCTGGTGACAGACAGACGGTCGGACGGACATCGGAGTCTTAGTAATAGGGTCAATTTTTACCCTTTGGGTACGGAACCCTAACAAAAAAACAGGTTGTGGTACATAGGTACATAAGTACATTAGACGTCACATACGTACCAACCTACCTATCTTTTACGAAGAAGAATAGTCTTTCAGAGGTGTCTAAGCTCATCATAAGTATAACGATCTTTTATGTACTTACACTATGAGACCAACTGCAAAAACGCGAAGACGAAAATCTAATCTGGTCGATTTAAGTTTTTTTTTCAGTTTTGCTATAAGTAGATCGATTTTATTTATTTTCCAAATTAATTTTATTGATATAAGACGTTGCACTCTTTCTACGAGTTCAACGACAGGATTTAACCACCATATCTAATAAATTCTATAACGAACCCATGTACTTATGTACCTACCTACCTTATTTTTAAACGGTTTTACTAATCTTTATTATGTCTAAGTTTAGCCGAGTTTCCAACATGCAGACATTCTATGTCGGTTTTTATAATACCTAATCTAGCCTGCCGAACCGAACCCGTAGCAAGTAGTAATTTGTGCAAAAAGAGAACCGTCGTAGGTAAGGTCGTCCGTGTGCCATTTTACTAACTTTGTTACGTTAACTCTGTCATTGCTAGTACAACTAAAGTTGGATACTTGGTAGACAGACACCAATTCGGTTTTCATCAGTACTCGCGTCTTCCCAGTAGGTATAGTCGGTAGGCACCTTGGCTGCTGATTAAAATCTTATTGTTAGTTCACCGTAACGCCACGAAGGTTCTCTTTTTGCACATACTCTACCTACCTAAGTACTTACCTACCTATCTACTAGTAAGTAAGTTCGTATAGGCCGGGTGGCTAGCCCTGGTGTCAGAGTTTTTAGGCCGCCTGAAGGCCTCTGACATGGCTAAACGGTTAAAACAACCGGGGCCTACAATTTAACGTGTCATCCGAGCCACGGTAGCGCTCAGTTGGAAAATGTCACCCGCGGTCACCCATCCAAGTACTGACCGTGCGGAACGTTGCTTAATTTCGGTGATCGCTGACAATCACCTAGTCAAACTACGCTACGGGCGCTACCTATCTACTTACTATGAACATAATTATTTTTCTCATTTCCGTTTTTCCGTGTATTTTCAGAGAAATGCTGGTCCCAGCGCAGTACGCAGGTCCCCAAGGAGGCCTAGCCCAGGCCCTGTTGCCAAACGCCTACTATCATCAACTTCAAGATCCCGCGCATTTCATCCATGGCGGCGCGCCTTAGCCAGTGTTACCAGTGTAGAAAAATATTTTAGTTATCGGGTAAAGATCTTCTACGATGACATGGCGCGCCCCCTCCACATTATTGTTTTAATGTGTAACGAGCAAGAAAAAATCTTGCATTTGCTAACTCGACTAGTTGTTTGATGGCCGTATCAGTACGCGCACATGCGTGGTGTCGCATTAAATACTTACAAACGTTTTGAATTTTGAAGGGGCGGGTCATGTTATCGTAAAAGAACTCTAAATAGGAAAATATAAACATCAATCAGATGGTAAGGCCACAGAGATATCAGACGGATTATGTTGTCGATCGAGTAAATCTGCCAGATATACAGTGATTTTATATGGCACAGTTACAAAGATACGAAATAATTATCTCGATTCGTTGGCTGGCGTCGAATGTCCACTGAATGTCAAAGTCTTTCACATAATAATATTTGACTTTTTGACAGTTTTTCCATACATTTGTATGGTTGAGAATTCCTTCAACTGACAACAGCGTTATCCCTCTGGTATGCCTGTTAGTCCGAATCAAAATTAATGGCGTCTGTGGACGCACAGTAGCAAATTCATAATTATGTCAGCGACGATGAGGAGTGGGGTTCTGAACATCTTGTAGATAATTTCACAGAGGTGATTGAGTTTATTGAGCCTTTTATAGTTGCGACAAAAGTAGCCCGCTGATATAAAAAAAAAATATTGAATCGTTTTATGCTGTAAACTTGGTCTGTCAGCTTTAAATTATATATTTTCATATCGATATTGCATGTTTCATGTAATTATCCATGTGTAAATGTAAGGGAGCATTCATACGATATAGAGCGTCAATTTAAAATTGGTCACATGTTATAATCGTACTTCATAGTAATGCAACCACAGCATTCTGGCTGGATGTAAGCCACTTTAAATTTAACTTTCCGAGTTTAAATGTGTCGAATGTCGATGCTGGTATTTTGACAATTTCATTGTAAGTTTAAAAAAGCAAATATAATTAGCCGATAAAATTAGTTTTATAAAAATGCTGCAGATAAATCGACGAATTGTAAATACAATTATCTGTCTTTTCGGGATTTAATTTTTAGATGTGATTTGAAATGCAGCTATATTTAAAAGACATTTAAATTAAGATTTTTTTCGGAAGATTAGGTTTTGTAAATCATTATATTATTTTTACTTAAGTAACTATTTTGCTCATATTATTTTATATAAATATTATATGTATTTTACTACGTAAATATCTACAGTTTTTAGGATGGTTACTTAGTTAAATGCAAATTATGTAGATACAATAATATTATTAAATTACTGCGTTAGGTACTCTAAAAAGAAAGATATATTATTTTAAGAATTTCTTGCTAAGTTAGCAAAAACATTAAGATAGATTTACAGCCAATGCAAAATCTTTTAGAAGTTCTAAGTAAGTTATTATTTAACGTTATATTTCGTAGGTAGAACCCACGACCTTGACAAATCCGAAATAGAAATTAGTCAGAAATATAACTATTTTCATTGTCCAGTTTGTGTTTGATAGTTATGACTCAGTAATATTTTCAATGTAGCTCACTAAATGTGACATGGTACCTACTTAGTTATAATTTGTAGTAAGTTAACGTTATAAAATGTCGACTATTGCACTTTTTACAATGCAGCTCACTCTTGTGTTGTTTATTATCTTTAGTTTTGCGATATTTTTTGTGAAATCGTAATTTGTTTCTATCGAAAGTTGAAACGTCCACTATTAGTGATAATGTAAAAATATTGACTTTTGCCTGTAAGTCTCGAGATCAAAACCTAGATTACTTCGATCTGTAAAATTATAGCAAAAACTGTAGTTTATAGGTAATTAATTGTTTTGCATTTGTTTATGTACTTCTCTGGTGCTGTTTAGTTAATCATACCAGTGTATAATATTCTAGTCTGAAATAAAATGAAATTGATTTCTATTAGGAAACAGTTGTATTTGTTTTTATAACTACTTACCTACCAATTTGGGATAACACCAGTAGGTACCTACTTATCTAAAGACAATAGACATTAATATGAAATCATTGAAATGAACACGTATCTTCTTCTTTGGGTGCCTCTCCAACTAGTGAAGGTTGGCAGACCGATCGAGATATTTTTTCTTTTTGTCTTTAGTTTCGTAAGGCGAAAAAAATTGGCGGCACTCTTTATCCCCGTCCATTCTCGTATATTCCGCAACCAATAGACTTTTGTTACACATGGCCCAGATATGCAACTTTGCGCTGTTTAATGATTTGCACAAGTTTGGGTTTTTGGTCAACCTGTCACAATACTTTCGTTTTGAAGACTAGTAGAGTCTAGAGTAGAATTTACCTATTGGCCCATTTTCCTTCATAGTCATCCTCACAGAAGTATCGGCCAAATGTAGCTTGAAGAAGTCGAATTCGAATAGGGATTTTAAAACTGCGATTACAGAGTACCCTTCTAATTTTTGCAAAGGCACTAGGATACGTGCAATTTCAATACGACATTTTGAACAGGCCAATTCTCGCTAAGTGAACTTACTTTACTGTGATCAAAATGATATTAAAAATACTAATTTCTAGTATTTTTTCAATTACAAACACTTAATAAACATTAAAAAATGAATTGACCATTAAGTAACAATGCATCTATTTATAAAATTAGTTTGTTTTGTTATTTGATATCCACACCATTCAAGGAAAATTTTCCTGGACTAACAACATTCGTATGTCAAGGAAATCATTTTTAAATTAAATTATCTACTGGATACTAAGTTTTTTACACCATTCTATTATGGTTTATTATAATTTATAATTGGTATTGCTTCCTCAAAATCTTCAAATTCATTCACAAATAAAACTAGGTACAAAATCTCAATCCAAAGAAAACTCACTCTCATACCACATATTATCATGAAAGTCAAGATTTGCGAAGCTTGACTAACTAGGCATTAAAATATTAGTTTCCATTTCGTATTTCTTAAAAATAAACAGTCGTATCATTTCCAGGGATGCCGGTTTGTAGGAAAGTTCCCAAATTGCGAAGAATTCTACGTCTTTTGGAGATTGCTGTGGAGGTCGATTGTACCCGGGGAAAATGCAATTAGAAAAAATGCGCACTAATAGTTAGTTCGTGCTGGGATAGGATTGCGATTTCACGAGGTATTGACGTATTGTACTTCTGGTGAAGCCAAGATCCTTCCGCTGGAAGGATGAAGCGTTCCGCACATAGGCGCGGTCGGAGCGGTAGAGCGGTCCGAGCGGTCTAGGGCGGTCCGGCGGTACGGCAGTACCTGCGCAAACTGGCGCGTTACGAGCGGTCTAGGGCGGTCGGGCGGTCCGGCGGTCGGGCGGTCCGGCGGTCAGGCGGTCCGGCGGTCCGGGCGCGGGCGTAGTTAGGCTACTCAACACTAGATGTCACTTTATCTTTCAAAGTTCTGCCGCTTTACACTAAGTAGAGCCATGCCGGTAGTTCTAATAGTGGTGGGACAGTATTATTTAGCGCCACACTGCTACACAAGTCGTCGGATGGGAAGTTTTGCGCAGAACGCTGCGCAAAAGCCTAAATATTTGTATGCTCGGGAGCCAGAAAGACGAGACGCTGGGGCACACCAGCCCACCAACCTCATGCCTCCTGCGTAATCCCTACGCCCGTGATCAACACTACGCCACGCGGCGTCGGCATTGTGCAGGCATGCGCAATTATTAGCGAATCACGGCGAAGTGTCATCTGAGACTAATTTCTCATCCGCCGACTTGTGTAGCGCTTAGTATATTTCAGAGTGTGATAAAGTTATCGAAATTACATCACTAGGTAGAAATACGCGTAGGTAGTTCAAAATAATTTTCTTTCTATGCAATTCTTAAATCATCAGCAAAGTCTAGAATTAGATTTAAATACACGAATATCTATAATTAGCAGGAATGGTCATTAGAGGGACATCTTACAGACGGTTTCTAACCCCAAACCAAAAAATGCTTAGGATATTTCTGCCAGAGACTGATAGACCACAGACAAACCAGCTGTGCAAGAAGAGGTGATTCAGACCATCACTATGAGCAACTTTTACTATGGTGGCACAATACGGAAGAGAGGAAGATTCAGCTGTTTCATACATATTGTCGATTCCAGCGGTAATTAAATATGGAACAGCTGACTTTTTTTGTATTCTGTGTGGGCTCCATAGTGAAAGTTGTTCATAATGATTGTCTGACGTCACCATCATTCGGCTTAGTATAGAACATGTATAACTACAGAGAAGTTAGGTAGTAAAAATACAGCCAAAATCTGCTTATAAATAAAATTATATTATATTTAGACAAGACAAGACAAGACAAAAACTCTTTATTTACAACCACAATTTAAAATAAAAATAATTTTCACATACAGACAAAAAAGAAACAAATATGATTATAAATTGGCGGCCTTATCACCCATGGCGATTTCTTCCAGGCAACCTTGCACGAAAATGAACTGACAAGAACATAAAATAGTGGCCTTAACTAGAGATTAACAAAAGAAAACACCTAAGAATAATAAACTAAACACACTTATATAATACAAAAATTAAATATACTTACATATATACGTTAAATACAAATAATAATACATATACCTACATAATTAGATCTACATACACCTACACAATATTTAGTATAACTACAGAGAAGTTAGGTAGTAAAAATACAGCCAAAATCTGCTTATAAATAAAATTATATTATATTTAGTATATATTAAAGTGGTAAGTAAAACTAACGTGGTAAAACGAGTGACGTAATTTTGATAACTTGTTCATAATCTTAAAAACTGTCCCATCACTATTAGTATGACCGGCATGGCGCCACCTAGTAGGTATAAAGCGGAAGAACTTTGAAAGATAAAGTGACATTACAGATTACTATCGGATACTACGTATCAGGCAGGAATTTATGAACAACCAATAGCGGACTGGTAATTTAGAGTTTGACATTTATGTACTTTTTAAAACATGGCGTCAGTACTTTTTTTGGCTTCATAAATATTTATTAATTCCTGTATCCATATAAATAGTCAATTCTCCAATTAAAATATAATTATTATTTTACCATTTTTAAAACCTATGTACCTAAAGGAAGTTAATAAATAAAACTAAATATTATGCTACTTCACGTTTATTCATCATTCACATCAATTTCTGAGGACATTTTTTAGGTTAACTTTCATATGATAAAGTTTTTCAATTTTGCACAGTTATTATTGATATTAGACACCCACTTGAGTCTTAATTAACTATTTCAGAATACGTTGTCTAATTATGCTTCGCCTGCAGTTGTAGTTCGGCATACGACACGAATTACAGGATGCAAAATACACTAAGTAAATACCAATGTTTGAACACCAACGCATAAAACACAATGAATGTGTGGTTTTGTAACAGTTCAGTGCAGACGATAAGTACGAACACTTTACATAACTAACACAATAACTTTAATATAACATTAAAAAGATAGCACAAAAACTGCTGAAAATTTTAAGGAAAAGATTGATTGACTTTGACATTTTGCAACTCGAGCAGCCTTGAATGGGCATAGAGAATGTAATTGGGAAAGTCAAAATGCAAATTACCAATTACCTAACGCGCATCATGTACTGGAATGCCGGAGGCATCAAAAACAAGACCGATGAACTGAGAATTCTCACCCAGTCGCAGGATATCCACATCATACTCCTGGGTGAGACCAAATTAACGGCCCGACAACAACTAAAGGTGCCCAATTACTTTGTGTACCGCCGGGACGAAGTCTCACCCCGGGGTACGGCTTACAGAGGAACAGCCGTCCTGGTGAGGAGGGACGTCGTGCACGAAGAGTTGGGCAACCTCCAGTTCGTAACAACGAGGACGACGGGGATCCGAACCATGGTGGCCGGCAAGGAAACAGACATTTTTGCCGGCTACAGACCTCCGTCCAATCGCGAAGAGATAAACGCGTTGGATCTGGACACAATTTTCTCAGCAAGACCGACCCTACTGGCCGCTGACCTAAATGCCAAGCATAAGACGTGGGGGTCTAATGTGAACTCAGCCAGCGGCAAGAAGCTTCTCCACATGACTGAGGCGAGAGGCATCACGGTCATAGGCCCAGACTCGCCCACTCATGTCCCAACGAACCCTCGAGCACGTGCCGACGTACTGGACATAGTATTACACAGGGGGATTGATGCTCCAGTGTTCATAGAAGTCCTGTACGACCTGCAAGACCAGCATCTCCCCCTGCTCATTACCGTCGGAGGACCTACGTCGAGCATGGCGAGGCGTCCGCCGAGAAAGAGAGTAGACTGGGAGAAGTTTCGAAACGGACTGCAATCGCTAACAGTCGGCAAACTCTCGACCGCAGAAGAAGTGGAGGACTGCTCGAAGAGACTGACGGAGGCGATTGCAGCCGCACAAGAGGCCGCAACGACAGAGGAGCCACCTACCGCAAGGCGTGACGAACTACCTCGTGATCTGAAAGCTGTACGCGAACATAAGCGGGAGCTTAGGCAGCTGTGGGCCCACACCCGCTGTCCAAAGATCAAGAAAGAACTGAACGCCATAACAGAGAGATTTTCAGAGTCGATAAGGGCCTGGAGGGGCACCGCCTGGGATTACCACATAGCCCAGTGCGATGAGAACAAAACCGACCTGTATAGTCTCAACCGCCACCTGACCCAGGCTAAAGCGTCCGTTTGCCCACTTCTAGACGGCTCCGGTAAACGGCGTTACTCAGCCTCAGAGAGGGCAGAGCTACTCGCTGACCACTTGGCAGGTCAGTTCCAGTTACATCCGGTCCCACCAGGAGCCTCACACGAGGTACAGGAACACCACGAGCGAGTCGCAAGGGAAGTGTCCGCATACCTGCAGACCCCGGCGCCTCCGTTGGGCGGGCTGGACTTCATAGCCCCAACGGAAGTAGCAAGAGCCGTGAGGCGTCTAAAGGTGAAGAAAGCACCGGGTCACGACGGGATACCGAACGCCGCGCTAAGGCAGATGCCAGCGAGAGGCCTGGTTTGTCTGACCCGGCTGTTCAATGGGATACTTCGGACTGGACATTTCCCTGCGATATGGAAAACTGGCAAGGTGATCGTCTTACCCAAACCTGGCAAGGATCGACGATTGCCGGCCAGCTACCGCCCCATCACCTTGCTACCGCACCTCTCCAAGTTGTTTGAGCGTTTGCTGCTGAGGAGAATGCGTCCCCACATCACACCCAGGGACGAGCAATTCGGGTTCCGCGCGCAACATTCCACCACGCTCCAACTGACGAGGGTGCTCCATCATCTAGCACACGACCAGAATATGGGGAGACGGTCCGTCGCCGTGTTCCTGGATATCGAGAAGGCCTTTGACCGGGTGTGGCACGAGGGCCTCATTTTCAAGCTGATGGACAGCACGATGCCGCCTGCGCTAGTTCGAGTCGCGGCATCGTCCCTGGCCGATCGAGATTTCTTCGTGTCCGTCGAGAACATGCACTCCGGGAAGAGGAAAATCGAAGCAGGAGTTCCACAGGGAAGCTGTACATCGCCGTATTACTACTCCGCCTACACAAACGACATCCCGAACCTGGAGGATTCCACACCGGGAGAACGGGATGTTATGTTAGCACTCTTCGCCGACGACAGCGCTTATGTCGCTTCCTCGAGTAGAGTCGCACTGGCCGCGGCCAGGATTCAGCAGGTCCTTGATATCCTGCCAGAGTGGCTAGACAAGTGGCGGATGGCTGTCAACGTGGGCAAGACGGCCGCGCTGCTTGTCGGAAGCACCAGGAGATCCAACTACCCCCGACCATTGCAGCTTAGAGGAGAAGACATCACGTGGGAAAAGACGGTGAAGTACCTGGGTGTCTTCATAGACCCGCGCTTGAGCATGCGCTCGCAGACCACGCACGCTGTCCATCAAGCGAAGGCTGCTAGAGCGCTGCTGCGACCGGTACTCCGCTCTAAGCTGCCATTGAGCACCAAGATGGGGATATACAAAACATATATCAGGACCCGTCTGACATACGCTGCACCGGCCTGGTACCCGCTGTGCAGCGAGACCCAGAGGAAGCGACTCCAGGTGGTCCAAAATACCAGTCTGAGGATGATCTCGGGAGCTGGCTGGTTCGTTCGGAACGACATACTGGCACAGGACCTGAAGGCAGAACCGGTTAGGGAGTTCGTGGCTCGGTTGGCGCGTCGAATGTACGACCGCGCAGACAACGGGCCACACCCTCACCTACAAAACATCGCCCCGCACCATGCACGTCCACCGGACGTAAACGTACGAACCTGGCGCTCACTCCCTCGAGATCTCCTCCTGGAGGAAGACGAAGAGGAAATAGGCGACCCTGCATGAGGCCCTCGCAATAAGAAAACGTAGAATCACCAACGCCATGATGGCCCACAAAGCCGTGATGGCCAACAGGCTGAGAGGGGCTTGAGGTACCAATCGCCCTCGCGGACGTGTCGGACGCTCGCCCCTCCCATAAAGCCAACCCACCCACACCTCCATCCCCAGCAATCCCCTACTAATCCTCCCCCCCCCCCATTTTCTTCTTATTACAGGCTTATCAAAGCCAAGACGGCCACCAGCAAACCAGCTGAGAGGGTGTTGGAAGCACCACTCGTTCACGCGGGCGAGTAGGATACTCGCACCCTCAGAAAAGTTCCCTGCGGGCAGTGTTCCCGCAGCGTCCAGCCGCAGCAAAGAGGAAATCCTCGAGGCTGCAACCTCGCTCCCAGTACAGGAGAGAGATGAAACCACGACGACGACGACAAATTACCATTTGTCTATGGTGGGAAATAAGGAGATTTTTTTAAAGATTCTAGCCCATGAGTGACATCTAGTGCTCAGTAGCAAAACTACGCCCGCGCCCGGACCGCGTGGCGACCGCTCAGCGGGGGTGCGTTTACACACTCCAGATATATTATTTTTTTAATGCGGAGGTGCGTTTACGCACTCCAGATATTTTTACAACAAAAATGGACAACAATTATTATTAGGGACGTCCGTCAACGGCGTCATAGCTCTAGACCAGTGGTCGTCAAACCGCGGCCCGCGGTACATGTGGAGGTCATGTGTACTATTATTTTGTATAACTATTTTATAAAAGATTATTGTACGCTCAAAATGGGCAAGCTGTTGATACTGTAGTGTTTGGGGATGTGTGATGATGCACCGTAAATACCTGGGTGCTTCCTTGGTACGATATCCGGGAATCCAGGCAAACACAAAAACACTGGTATCACAACAAGTTAGTTTATTTAGACTACCAAGAATGTAATCAATGTCTATATCTTAGAAAAGAAGTCCAATGATAACACAATAAGCATTAAAAGCGGAAAGCGATCATAAAACACAATTTTCACAAAAGAAAGCCGGACTGAAGACAAAAGAGTTACCAACTAACTGTCGTAGTTTTTTAAACTGAGGGTCGTCGCTGCGCCTGCGCACATCGCGCCGGTCGTCGAAACCGTGCAAATGTTACAAGCGACGACCGCGATCCGACATTTATGTCAGAAGGTAATTAACATTGTAGATTTTAGTATAGGTAATAATATTGTTGCTTCTAAGTTTCATTTAGTATTTTATTTTAGAATAATTAAGTTTAATATTGTTAAGTTATTAGGTTTTGTATAGGATAGATTTAGTTACATAATAAGAAATTTAATGAGTAATGGGGCATCGGCAAGTATGCCACAATACCAATTGTTATAACATTTTTTTACACGGCTTAACAATAAACATTTTCTTATTCTTATCATCATACTTGTTACCGAATTATTAGAAAAGCGAATAGCATCGCGCTAGCTACACATGCGTATAAAATTAAAATATTAACAATGTTCGTACTTGCTTTCAATGAAATATAGCACAAAATTTCAAGTTGTGTCTGGTTACGTTTATAGGATTCAAACACCTCGTAGTCAATGATACAATATAATTTATTACATGTTTCTCCATAGTTTGATTATTATATCGCTACAAACATTTTTCTATTCCTCGCTCCATTTACACATCTTCGATCGTCCTTTGTTTTTCTTCTCCCTCTCCATTCCCGCCAAAAGTTATGCAACCTTCATCTTCTTTTATGTTTTGGCGTCGCATGGTTAAGCATTTGCCAGTGTCAATATTCAACCTTAATTCTTTTTATTATTTTTTAAAACAACCTATTCGATCTAACTTGTCCCGCGAATCTATTTACTAAAGAGGGTTCTATGTGTTAAGTGATCTTTATACACCAATAGACGAATATAGTTCTGTGTTGGCGGGACAAGTTAATTCGAATAATTCACAGCTGGTTTGATCCGTTTATACATAAATATTGGTTACTTTTAAGAGAATATAAACAACCTTACACGTTAGTTGACGATGAACAGTCGTTTTTAGCCTAAAAATCACAAGTTTGAACCGATTCAAATTAATATAATGTAAAATACACTTAAATTCTAATAATAAATTGTTTTTGGTAGTGCATAATTTTGTACATATTTTTTAGTGCATATTTGCATGCATTTTTATATGTATATAGAGAGTGCATATAATCAGATGTCTAGTCATGTGCAACGCCCATGTCGTCGTACCCACCTCAATATCTGTAGATCGCACAGAGCCAGTACAACTAGAGAGATAGGGCTGTTTTCGCTTGAGACAATTCTCAACCACAAAAATGTATGGAAAATCAGGCTTAGCGCTGTCAAAACTGTCAAATATGTATTGGCATTTGACACTACTGAGAGAAAAACACTACAACTAGCCACTGAATCGAGATAATTTAAATGGTTCTTTCTAACTCATGCCATATTAAATCACTGCATCTCTTTCTTTCTTTTCTCGATCGACTACATTATCCCTCTGGTATCTTTGTGGTATATCGGTTCTTGAAGTTGTTGACTCGTACGTCTACCTAGGACAAGTAGTCCAGTTAGGTAGGTCCGACTTCATAAAGAGGTTAATAAATAAAATAAATAAATAAACGTTTATTTCAGGCACATAACCCATATGAAAAGACATACATAATAATTATAAAAGAATAAAACATTACATTAATACAAATTGCAGTCCAATCCGCAATTAATCGCTGAATCCAACTCGGCTAGGCAGCGTTCGGAACAGTGGAGGATTTACGTTTTTGCCACCAGTGGGATGACCTCATTAAGACCGCAGGATCACGCTGGATGCAAGCCGCTACTAAACAGTCTTATTGGAAAATGGAGATCCATAGGGGTGGCCTATGTTCAGCATTGGACGTCTTAAAGCTGATGGATGGATGATGGATAATTATACGAAAATGTATAAAATATGGTAATTTCTCAAATTATGTCTCAAAACACGGCAATCAGGAAGTTTCTCATTTTCCAGTTTTATTGTCAGTATTTGTGTTTTTAGTACAGTTAAATTTTGTCATACGTTAAATAGGGACAGTAAAGTCTAGAATGCACACATTTATTATCTACAATATAAAAACACGCCCACCAAATGTATGGAGGCTGGTTAAATTATCTAAAAATCCAACCACAGCACTCGTTATATTTCAAAAAAACACATATTTTTCTGAGCCAATTGCATCAGTTAAAAACAAAAAAAGTTCAAATTTTTTAAAATTAATTTTGAGTTTTTTTGGATTAATTTATTTATTTGACAGAATAGGTAGATTATTTCTGGTAACCCTGATTATGTAACTTTCCAATTATTATTAAGTATTTTTACCAATTGGACACACTTTGTATGCATTTTCTAGACACATTGTAAATTATAATAAACTAGCGTGACCAGTTAATCACACTAGTTTCTTATGATTTCAACAAAATAGGAGAAAAATGTGGAATATTCAGGAAAAAATGCAAGTTAACGAACGATAGAAACACATTATTATTGCTGAACTAGAAAAATTAGTAAGTTATATTTCTATTTTTCACAAAAAATGGAGGGATACACAACATAAAATTAATATTTTTGAGAAGCCCATAAAACAAGCTTTCAAATTATGTATTCATCATCTTGGTTATATTTACCACTTGCGGACGTCTCTTTTGCCCCTAAACACGGCAATTTCATATCCAAAACACGGCAATGAATTGTTGTTTGATGGCAACCTACTTTGAAAGAAATAGTAGTTTACAGTGTTTGATGGCAACTTTGGCTCGCAAGTCTACCCACCCGTCCGGTCGCCACGCGGTGACCAGGCGGTCGCAAGGCGGTCGCAAGGCGGTCGCCACGCGGTACGAGCGGTCTAGGGCGGTCCGGCGGTCCGGGCGCGGGCGTAGTTAGGCTACTCAGCACTAGATGTCACTTTATCTTTCAAAGTTCTGCCACTTCACACTAGGTGGCGCTATGCTGGTCATGCTAATAGGAATTAGGAATGTAAAACAGAGTTTGATATTGATCAAATGAAATTCCATCAATCGTTTTACTACGTTTCTTTCTCTAACCATTTCATTTCAATATATGTTTACATTTTTTCATTCATTCATTCATATATTTTTTTCATAAGTAGGAACAAGAAATGTCTTTATTTTGATTACCTAACTGTAGTTGTACAGGATCATCTGCTTGTCCTATGCTTAGCCTAAGCCTTAAAAGAGGTGATGTAAGATCATCATTATTAAAAACTGTTACTTTGAGGCCCACTCAGAATCCAAGAAAAAATTATCAGATATTCCATACATAGTTGCCGCTTGGAATTAACAAAATATATGAAACAGCTGATTTTTTTCGTATTCCGTATTGGCACCATAGTAAAAGTTGTTCATAGTGATAGTCTGAATCACCTCTTTTTGCACCAACTGGATAGCCCTGTATGTAGTCTATCAGTCTCTGGCAGCGAAATTACAAGCAGTTTTTATTTTGTGGTCAGAATCCGTGAGTAAATTATTCCCCTGATAGTCATTCCTACTAATCATGGGTATTCGTGTTTTTAAATCTATTTCTAGAACTTGCTGATGATATTTGTTAGAATGGCTCTAACAAAAAATAGAAAGAAGAGAAGAAGATTCTGTACTTACTAACTACTCTTATTAAATAAATAAATAGAAACAAGACATTTCTTGCAATTTTATTAACATTTCTGAACATCAGACAATATAAATTAGTTCATCCATAGTATCACAAAGCATATTTTATTTTGTTATATTACTTACAACATCTGATAACAAATGCACCTTTATAGTTCTTGGTGGGTGCTTGTGTACCTAGTCTACTGTCTGTGGTGTCGGCGTACCCGTCAGACCGCGCGCGGTCTGTCGAGTCGAGGCGCGGGCAATTGTTTACAAACGCGAGCCGCGACGAACCGCGACCGGACCTATGTGCGCCCTTCTTAGACAACCAGTACAATACAGATGACCGCTCGCCCGCTAGACCGCTCCGACCGCGCATGTGTGCGGACCGCTTAATGCGATTTTGGCGACGCGACGCGACAAGCAAAGCTAAAGTAGTACCTATTCATATTCAATATACCTACCTATACCTATGTACCTAGTAGTGTCAGTTTCAGTCATAAAACGATTACTGGGGAATTTAACCCAATAACACGGAATTTCGCTTTGATTTTTGGGGAATTAGGGAAATGGGTATGGACAATTATGATTTTAGTATTTGATTAATTTGATTTTGACATTTGTATATTGTTGTAATTTGTGGACTTTGTCGTTCGTGGTATTTACTTCAAGATTTTATATCTCCAAGTTAAACCAAACACAAAGAGAATTTGATGTTCTAATTCTTTGTCTGTATTATACTTCAACTACATTAGGTACCTTATCACCTTTACAATCACAATAATCATCTCCGCAGCAAGAGGAATTTTCAAGTGATGCAACAGTGAGGTGGACTCAAGATGACGGACTCAAAATCCTTCGTAAACTTCTCCTGCCAGCGCTGCCTGCAGCCTCTAAAGCTCGACGAGTCCCTTCACAACCTTGGAGAACACACTATCGCCGATTTGACGCTACAAATACGCCGCAACAATGAGGTAGACTTAGACATGCAATCATCCAGCTTAGAGCATTACGTTCCACCGTTCCGTATGACGGAGTCCGGAAACGGTGCTAACGGCTTTATGGTGATCTCAGACGGGTGGGAAACCACCTCCTTAGGCCATCAACTACACGTAAAAGCCACGCTATTCGACCTACTTTCTAACAACTCAGATGTAGACCACCCCTTATGCGACGAATGTACCGACACACTTTTAGAATTAATGGACAACCAATTGCGACAGACAGAGGCTGAATGGAAGGACTACAATGACTATTTGAAGAAACTAGAAGATGATAAAGAAGATTTGAATTTGGAAGGCTTAGAAAAAGAATTGGATGATTGGAAACAAGAACAAGCTAGGCTATTACAAGAGCTGTCCGCTTTACAGAAAGAAGAGAGGGCTATGAATGATGAGATAGATATACAGGAAAAAGAGAAAGAGAGATTAGAAAAAGAGCAAGATGTCTACTGGAAGGAGTACACAAGATATCGTAAAGATTTGATGGTAACAGAAGATCAGATGAAGTTTTACGAATGCCAGTTAGCGTACACCCAATCACAGTTAGAAAAGCTAAAGAAAACTAATGTCTTTAAGGCGACGTTTCATATTTCAGATTCTGGTCAATTTGGTATCATAAATAACTTCCGTTTAGGTCGTTTACCAACGGCTCCGGTTGATTGGTCAGAAATAAATGCGGCCTGGGGTCAAACAGTGCTCTTACTCTCGTCTTTGGCTAGGAAGATAAACTTCAGCTTTCAACGGTACAAACTTGTACCATACGGCAACCATTCATACATAGAAGCCTTAGAAGATCAGAAAGTGTTGCCGTTGTACGGATCGGGAGGATTCCGATTTCTTTGGGACACTAAATTCGATGCAGCAATGGTAGCTTTCTTAGATTGTCTGCAACAGTTTAAAGAGCAAGTCGAGAAAGGAAATACTGGATTTTGTTTGCCATATAGGATAGATAAAGGGAAGATAGAGGATACAGCATCGCCCCCGCATGCATATTCGATCAAAATTCAGTTTAATTCGGAAGAACATTGGACTAAGGCATTGAAGTATATGCTGACGAATTTAAAATGGGCTCTGACTTGGATTTCATCACAGTTCAGTGAAGAGCAGCCAGAAACTCAATGAAGTGCAGTTTCTAAAACTTATTTGAAAAAACCTCTTTATTATCCTACTTAGTATTCAAAGCTCTACAGGAATTGTAATTACTATGACGCGGGTCAAAGCAAACAGCAAAGTGATGTTAACATATTAATATGTTTCAAAAAGATGGCAAATCTAAAGTGCAACACTGGAATAAAGACGTTTACTTTCAGTGCTTGAGAGAATTGAAGTAGTTCTACTATGGGGAATCAAAGTGGTTTCAGAGTTCTCTACAACTCAACCAGATGGGCATAGTAGTTGTGCAGGTCTGGGTTGAGTCGCAGGGAACTCAGTTGTGTAGAAGGGAATCAAAAGTACCCACGGCACAATCAGTTGAGCATAGTAGTTGTGCCTTGGTTCCAGAAGAAATAGAAACATTGAATAATGAACAAAACTAAGTTGAATATTCAGTGTCTACTAATAAAGCATCCTGCAGACACCTGCAGCCTAGTTTAAGGCCAAATAGGCTAAATCAAAATCTGTGATGACAAAGTCAACCAAATTGCAGTAAAAGACTAGCTGTCTGTAGGATGATTTTTTCAGCATTTGTACATGGCATGAGCCTAAAGTTTCCTGAATACAATATAGTGTAATAAGAAAGTAAATCTTAAGTCAGACTCTCTATTCTAAATTTTTGTTTGCATTACTGGCCTTGTATTAAACAGTTTCACTGCTTTTATCACTGATATGAGATATCATATGGCTTGGCTGACTTCTTTTTACTGCTATATCAATATAGAACATTGTCAATGATGGTATTTGAAAGGATCAATACATTTATTTCAATTTTATATGGGTTTATTTAAAGAAAATGATTGGTACCTTATACCTAATTTTATAGGGTTAATACAGGGTTATCTGCTCACCCTGTACTAAGCCAAAAGAGGATGATTAAGACCATCGTGATGAACATCTTTTACAATGGAGCCAACCCAAAATTCGAGAAAAAAAAAGCAGCTGTTCTGTATTTAACTGCATCTCGGAATCAACAAAAATGAAATATAACAGTTGATATTTTATCGAATTCCGTGTTGGCTCCATAGTAAAAAGTTGTTCACAATGATGGGAATAACCTCCTTAAGCATAGTGCATCAGTTCTAGATTACCCTGTATAAAACTAAGTAGGTACTAATCATTGTCAGGCAAAGCAAAATAGAAGAGAGAACTTAAAAGTGTTAAGACGCGGTTCCACCGAAAATGTATTCGCGACAATTGTTCATCTTCAGTATGAAAGCAAATTAAAGTTGTAGATGTTGTTTGTCCGCCTCCACCAAGAGAAACTATTATGGCTGAAATGGGCATAGTTGACAACTCTGATAGAACAGTGCCTTTAAATTTGCAGGATTTTCAACATTGTTTATATAAACTGTAACAATCCTTTGTTTAATATAATTGTATTTAGGTTTGTAAAAACTTTTTGTTTTGTGATAAAATTACTGTGATTGCTATTATAAGATTAGCAATGTATAAGAATAATAATAGCTATTAATTATGTAGCTTTATATTAATAAATATTAAGTAAATTATAGGCACAATTATTAAGGTGCCATCGTAAATTTAATAGCAACGTAAAAAGTGTTATCTCTATTGAATGCCTAAAATGAAAAAGACACAGAAATAGTCTAATTAGCTATTATAATTACGATAGCGCCTTCATAATTGGGCCCTATCCCGTGCTAAAAATAATTGTGTTTTGTCAACGATTTTCTGATGAAATATGCTATGATATAATTATGTGTGATAAGTTGACACACTAGCTATAATACACTCATTGAATGTTTATGAATTAAGCCATAAATATCTGTGTTGGTCTATTAAAAAAAAATTGTTATAGCATTTTGTTTTATTTTTACGAAATATGCCTTAAACAGGGTTATCCAGAACTGGTGTACTTACCTACTAAAATAAGAGGTGATTCAGGCCAACACTATGAGCAACTATGGGGCCAATCCGTTACTCGAAGAAAAAAGTGTCTCATACATTTTTTCCGATTTGCTGAGTTATTATGGAACAGCTGACTTTTTTCTCGACAACACAGACAGGTTGGCGCCATAGTAAAAGTTGTTCTTAATGACAGTCTTAATTACCCCCTTTCAGCTTAGTACAGGTCAAGCAGATAACCTTGTAAAAGTATTCAGGCCAGACATAATAAATTAAGCCTCATTTTGCTGAACTTATTAAATAATATACACATACGATTTAAAATGGGACTCAACTCACGTGTACGGAGAGTCATAACAACGACTATACCCGCTAAGCAAGCAAAAGTTGCAATAACATTACTGAAAGTAACATCAACAAGCTTGTAACTTACAAATATAAGGTTGCAACGTTCATGCAAGCTTACAGCGAGCTTGAAACGAAGCCCTAACGGCCGCGCTGTAGATAAACCCTGTAACTTGCCCAGAGCTAATCATCAAAACTTTTTACTGCTGAAAACACACACGTCTGTGTTTTCGATTCTCACGCCCCGCGGCTACTACACACACCAGGCGTGTGCGGTAGCGTCTTCCCGCGCCTTGCGTGTGCGTTTTAGAATTAGCAGGCACCTTAAAAAAAGTACCTCAGCAGTGAAAGGGTAAATGTGAATTTGCAGTAACATTATACAAGAAACATTACTGCTGAAAACACACACGTCTGTGTTTTCGATTCTCACGCCCCGCGGCTACTACACACACCAGGCGTGTGCGGTAGCGTCTTCCCGCGCCTTGCGTGTGCGTTTTAGAATTAGCAGGCACCTTAAAAAAAGTACCTCAGCAGTGAAAGGGTAAATGTGAATTTGCAGTAACATTATACAAGAAACATGTCTGAAAGTTGTTAAATAAACTTTCCGCAAGTAAAACGTGTAACATTTCCACAACTTTGAATTTGAAAGGTAATAGTAACTTGTCTGAACTATCTTGCTTTAAGGTTACAAATGAAACTTGCACGTGCATTGCATTTATTTAGTTGTAGCAAAGTTACATAACTGTAGGTTTCCAGTTCCAGGTTCTAAAAAAAAAACATTTTTTTGTTTAAATTTTTTGAGTTCTAAGTACAAGCTCGAGGGACGCGTTTGTGTGAGGAAGAATGAGAGACTTTATTTCGCTATCTGTAATAAAGAACGTTTTAATCAAATTTACAAATGGGGATACTAATTTCTGCAAACACAACGACATCGCGATGCAGAAAATCAATGTGCGATGCTAACGCCATCTAGTTTTTTAATGTTAACTGAGACATTCCACAACTTTCTAAAATTAACTTCCAGCAACATTACATAGGTAATGTAAATAAAGAGCCCAATTCGTAATGTTGTAGGAAAGTTGAAAAAAAATTGTAACAAAAGACATATTGTCGCGATGTTACAGTATAACATTTCAGTAACTTTCATTTGGAAGGTACAGGCAATGCCGGACAGTGAAGTTAGTAAAATTATATTGCTGCAAAGTTTTATTTGTAACGTTCCAAATACATTTTTGCCACAATGTTAATTACTTACGTTTAGGTATGTTTGGGAGGCATATCCCTGCAAAGTTGAAATATAAAGTTTCATGCGAAATATAACAGTAACATAACTAAATAACTTTTAATAAGTTTTAACCTAACAATAAGATATATGTTACTGACATGTTCCTGCAACATGATGTTTGAAAGTTACAAATGTGCCATGTACAAACTTACTACAACTTATTGCAAGTTTCATGCTTAGTGGGTAGTTTTAACGATACTAATACCTAAGTATAATATAGACTTAATGATACTAATATACCTAATTTAATCGTGTATTAGTGGACAAAATCTAGGTCCACTAATACACGATTACGTATCTTTTTTTATGTGGGGGAAATCTTCGAAAGATGCTCGATTGCTTTGGGGTGCAGTCGGGTTATGTGGGATTGTACCCACTAAAACCCCCTCGGTGGCCAGCCTTTGTGCCCTCTTGGGAGCTCCGGGATCTCCAAGGGAACGCACCGGTGCTCCCAGCACTTTGTACGACTACTCGCCTAGTACCTACTAGAATCAGGCTTTTGCGGTCCTCTAGACCTAGCGGCCTTTAGAGGCCCACTTTTAGTAGGCTCTTACTACAGGCAGGGGATACCGATGCCGTATTCTAGTGCCCTTGCATCAGGGCAAACACGATTACCTACCTACTTGCCAATCAATATAAAAGTCGTAATGTGCAACAATATCAAAACATCCGGAATTACGCTAGCAACACCTAAATCATTAAAACACCCAAAATCCTAGCAACACCAAAATCCCGGCCCGACTCCGGTCAATATTCGAGCGAATGCTCATACTTCTGCCAAAACAAGCTTCGCGGCGCTTCAGTCGCTTTAGAACTGTCATGAAGGACGTTGCGTCCGTAAAATAACACAATAATGCCTTCTTGTGCCATTATTACGTGTAGAGCAAGGAGTCAAGTGTCCAGCATTTCACAAGGAGGGGTTTCTTTTCATCGGTATGTCCAAAAGCCATTAATTTTGTAGTAAATGTTTCAAAACTACCTGAGATTCTAAGAGAACAGTAACAAAATAATGTTGATATTATTGGTGTAGCATTGAGTACATTGCGGCTATATTGCGTTTTGTTTAGTCGCAGGAAGTGAAAGCGCGCAATGTACATAAAACACACAATATTGTCGCCTACTCTTCTTCTTTTTAGTACCGAAGCGCGGATTAATAGTGTTGTCCCTTGTATTGTCGATATTTTTAGAATTCGTTAGGGACGTTAAGTATCAGAATAAACTTATAAATTGAACTTAATGTAGGTATTTCAATGATTACCTACAATTTACTTATAGCAATTAGAACATTGTGAGAGAATTGCGGGATTTATAACACTGTTGTCAATCTACATTAGGTAGCTGTTAGGTATCTAACAAATGAGCATTATTAGTCAAGCAAAATATCTAGCTAGCTATCTATCTAGTACCATAATCTCTAAAAGTATAAAGCAAAACTGCTGTTTTTGTGTGTCTGTCTGTGTATCCGCTTATATCTTTCAAACTAGACAACAGAAACAGATTGCAATGCGATTTTCACCGTCTTTTAGAATATGCATTTCTTCTGGAAGGTTAGTACCTACCTACCTAGCTATAACGGTGAAGCCAGGGCGGGCAGCTAGTCAAATATAAATAAATACCTATATTAGGGGGACATCTTACACACGGTCTCTGACCCCAAACCATTATTATAATTCTTTGCCCAAACTAAGCAAAGCTTGTCATATGGCTGCCAGAGACTGATATACTATACATACATATTTTTAAATCCAAACTTATATAAATAGCACCTAAATAACACCCAGACACAGAGCAAACACCTATGTTCATCACATAAATGCTTGCCCTGGGTGGGGATCGAACCCACGCCTCTTTGATCCAGGAGTCAGGGTCACTAACCACTGAGCCACCGAGGCAGTCGATAAATTCATTGATATCAAGCTATTTTTTATTTGCAGATTTCCAAAAGAACGTAAATTAAGAGAAAAATGGATCAAAATAACGGGCAGGGAGCACTGGATCCCCACTAGGACCAGCACTATTTGCTCCAGACATTTTAGCGAAGATGATTTCATTGTGAAAACTTCTGGAAACAGATTCTTGATGATAGGAGCTGTGCCCTCTCAGATGGTTGTAAATATACATTCAAACGTGAGTATACTGTTGACCAGATCCTTTAGTACAGAGCCCTTAGCCCCGAGTTCACCAACGCTTGTTTAAGTTAAACGTGTGATTACAGTATTTAACCAACGGTTTTTGCTTGCTGAACAGCAAAATTTCGTTAAAAAGCTGTTTAAGATTTAACCAACGGCTGATAAATTAACATCTGTTGGTGAAATAGGGTCTAAAACCCGAGTTTAATCGTTGTTTAAATAGGTACAGTAATCACACGTCTAACTTAATCAAGCGTTGGTGAACTTGGGTCTAAGTCCATGTTTTGCTCTACTTAAACTTGCATGTTTGCGTGTGGCTCCATATATTTTGGTTAGTTCTTCCTCGTTTCCGCCAGAGGCGCTGTATAAAGATGTATAGAGCCATACGGAAATAGCTGTAGTTACAATTTATGTAAACCTGTACTAACCCCCCAGGTTAGGCATAGTTTACTTAAACTTTCGCGTTCGCGTGTGGCTCCATACATTTTGGTTAGTTCTTCCTCGTTCCCGCCAGGGGCGCTGTACAAAAATGTATAGAGCCATACGGAAACAGCTGTAGTTTCAATTTACGTGTAAACCTGTACTAACCCCTCAGCGCTCCTTGCATGGCAAAGGGACAAAATGTCTTTCCGTCAATTTATCCCCTTCTTGGAGTGGAAACAAAGTATAATCCTTTCACTGTTATTTTACCCCTGACACGTAGCTCTACATTTGTCGCTGTCTCTGTCTAATCTGTAAATACACAACATTGACTAGACAGAGACACAGCGACAAATGTCAGAGGTAAAATAACTGTAAGAAAAGTTCGTATAGGCCGGGTGGCTAGCCCTGGTGTCGAGTTTTTAAGCTGCTTCTAACATGGCTAAACGGTTAAAACGACCGGACCTACAATTTAACGTGTCATCCGAGCCACGATAGCGCTCAGTTGTAAATGCCACCCGCGGTCACACATCCGAAGACTGTCCGTGCTGAACTTTGCGCTAACGAACACCTAGTCAAACTACGCTATGAGTCATCGTAAGTAGTGATACATTTTAGCAATTTAGAATATTTCTGTTTCTTTTTAACCCCCGACGCAAAAGAGGGGTGTTATAAGTTTGACGTGTCTGTTTGTCTGTCTGTCTGTCTGTGGCATCATAGCGCCCGAACCACTGAACCGATTTCAGTTTAGTTTTTTTTGGATGAAAGGAGACTTAATCGAGAGTGTTCTTAGCTATGTCTTATAAAAATCGATTGAGCCGTTTAAGAGAAAGTGGGGATGGAAGAACCAAAATTCTACAAATGTGCCCAAAATGGTTGTGAAAGTGTCGGGGGTTTTTTAAATTTTTAATTTATATTAGTTATTAGGCATTCGATAGAGAGAACACTTTTTACGTTGCTGTGTATTACTTATATTTACGATGGCGCCTTCATAATTGGTCTTAATGTACTGTACCGGCCTTTATACTAGCATATTACTGAACTTGGGCAGGCTTGATGACTTCCAGCCTTCCGAACAAGCTGGCTTCCGAAAAGGCTTTAGTACCATGGACCACATTCATACGCTGCGGCAGGTTATACAGAAGACCGAAGAGTATAACTTGCCACTTTGCTTAGCGTTTGTGGACTATGAGATTCGGTCAAGCCTTTGATTCGGTCGAGACTTGGGCTGTGCTTGAGTCTCTTCAACGATGCCGTATTGACTATCGGTATATCGAAGTGTTGAAGTGTTTGTATAATAACGCCACTATGTCGGTCCGAGTACAGAAAGAGAGCTCGAAGGCGATCCCTTTGAAAAGAGGCGTCAGACAGAGAGATGTGATATCTCCGTAACTGTTTACTGCCACTTTGGAGAACGCCTTTAAGCTCCTGGAATGGAAAGGATTTGGCATCAACATCAATGGCGAATACATCACTCACCTTCGGTTTGCCGACGATATCGTGGTCATGGCGAAATCGATGGAAGAGCTCAGCACGATGCTCGAAGGCCTCAATCGAGTTTCTCAACAGGTGGGTCTCAAAATTAACATGGATAAAACAAAAGTCATGTGTAATGCCCATGTCTTACCCACCCCAATATCTGTTGAGAGCACGGTTCTTGAAGTTGTTGACTCGTACGTCTACCTAGGGCAACTAGTCCAGCTAGGTAAGTCCAACTTCAAGAAAGAGGTCAATCGCCGAATCCAACTCGGTTGGGCAGCCTTCGGAAAACTGCGTTACGTCTTTTCATCTGATTTACCTCAGTGCCTCAAGACGAGAGTTTTCGATAGTTGTGTGTTGCCAGTGATGACATATGGAACTGAAACGTGGTCTTTTACTGTGGGCCTTATGAATAAGCTCAGAAT
This sequence comes from Hypomecis atomaria, assembly GCA_964007245.1. Taxonomy (NCBI): domain Eukaryota; kingdom Metazoa; phylum Arthropoda; class Insecta; order Lepidoptera; family Geometridae; genus Hypomecis; species Hypomecis atomaria. The sequence goes on from OZ023306.1 coordinate 5,518,128, forward strand.
AGCCCAACGTGCTATGGAGAGGGCTATGCTCAGCGTCTCTCTGCGAGATCGAATCAGAAATTAGTGCTGTTTGATGTACAGAATAAACCATGTACCATACAGCCATATCATACGCTTTGCTTAGTTTGGGGTTAGAGACAGTGTGTAAGATGGTCCCCTAATATTATTGGTCCTCTAGACCGCTTATCTGCTCAACATCAGGCAGTGTGTGGTCAAACGCAAACCTATTCAGAATTATAAAAAAAAAATATTTCAGACTGACCCCGCTGCTGCTTCTTCACCCACCATCGAGATAAAAACCGAAAGGTTGGAAGAGCCCATGAGCCCCACTAACAGCTCGAATGGAGACACTGACGAGCCTCTCAGGATAGGACAACTTGCCACAATCGCCAACGTAAGTAAACAAAACTAAATTAACAATTTAAAACTATCAGCACAACAAGATTCCTGCCGTAGCTAAAAAAAGAACTGGTTACTTTGAAGCGACTGAACCGAATTTGATGAAACATTTCTAAGACCACTTCCACAATTAATTCATCTTTTTAAAGGAAAAAAATGTAGAGCGAATTTAACATAGCGTTTGTGATGTTAGCTACAAGCTACCAAAAACCCCACTCCTCACCCCCTCAGACAAATGAATTTGCTACTGCGCAACGACTACAGTACAATTGTTATCTCTCTGCAGACTGGGTTGTAAAACGAGGGAGGAAAAACCCCAAAATATTTATTTTATTTATTTATTTTGAAAGTTCATATGTAACTCGATATTCTGTGAATATTTTAAGCATCTATACCTCTCACCGTTATTAATATAGAGTGAAGAACGTCTAAAAATGCAGGTTTGTTATAATATGGGAGGAAGAGGGTTTTTTTTATTTTTAGTATTTATTGTCATAGCGGCAAAAGAAATACATCGAAAATTTCAACTTTTAGCTATCACGATTCATGGGATACAGTCTGGTGACAGACAGACGGACAGCGGAGTCTTAGTAATAGGGTCCCATTTTAACCCTTTGGCTACGGAACCCTATAAACGAACTCAACAAAACAGAAATATTTATTACTATATACATATTATTTTCAGGATCCGTTACGTCCAAAATTCTGCTCACCGTCGGAAGCTGAATCAAACGCATCGTCCATTGATGAAGAAAATAAAGATATCGATTTGCGAAAGAGATTAAAAGAAAAAGAAGAAACGTGTAAAGAACACATGAACAAAATAAAATCGCTGTTGAAAGCGAATCGGAGACTGTGTCTGCAAAACAAAAACTTGAAACGTATGCTGATGACAATGAAGAAGAAAATTAGTATTTTAGAAGGGAATGAAAGGGCGTCTGATGATGAAGGTTCTTAGTTCTATTAATAATTTTTCGAAATAATTCTTCCGAAGCGTAAAAAAGTCATAATAGAGTGTGCCTATTTTGGAGTACGAAATAAATTATTGTGACTAGTACTGACTCCACATCATTTGTATTTTATTTTAGCGCCATCTAGGTGCTGTTGTAAGGACTACGTTATCATAAACTTTCATTTCTGCTTGGGACTTGTTTTTGAAACCGTTCTCCATGGTGCTTCTTAGAAAAAACGGCAGATGACGCTGCACTGATTTTTTCTATAAAATATAAAATCGATGATAGCTTCTTTCTTTTCATTGAATTTAGCCGTGATTTTAGCGCTAAAATATAACATTTGTTTTTATTTATTCAATTCACGCCACTTCAAAGTTATGTCGTCTGTTCGATCACGACCCTTCATTTTCAAAATTAATTATACTTATTTGTAAGTCAAGAGCGCGATGGAACTCATCACAAGTTATAAATTACGGCGCGCGTGTTTTGTTTTCTAATCACGTACCTATTTACATGATTTCCAATATGCATGCGGAAGTTTTAATACAAGCGTTGATAGCTTTTCAAATGTTGGGAATTGAGTATGAAGGTGACTTGTTGTAGCAAACCTCAGATGGTTTGATCGTCCACATCTGAGTAATTAGGCATAGGAAGAAGGCATTCTTATGTAAGGTGGGTGGACCATGGAAGGCCACGCTCCTTTGAAGGCCAACTATCAAAAAGTCGTAGTTATTGACATGTAAACACATATTCCTTTGGCTATACACTAAGATCCATCAAACTCAAGGCCACAGATGCGGCGGCGAGTCGTTTGCGCCGCTATTGTGGCAGTGCGATCTCATGCTTTGTAGACTTTGGTCGTCGACGTTACAATTGTTATTCGCGCTCACAGCAAAACGTAAGTTTTTAGTTAGATAACCTATTATTATTTCATATTTTTTTACTGTGAATTGTCGTATAAGGATATGTTTATGGTACTAAAGGAAAAAAAATAGTTTTGCCTCGATTTAAGTTAAAATATTGGTAGTGTTCCCAGGAAAGCCGGTGGTTCCTTATAAGGCCAATCAAAAATTTGACAGTTGGCCTTGCTAGGGTACATGGGCCTTACAAAGAACATGTACAAACCATGAACATATGAACAGTTACTTTTTAGTTATAAATACGTACCGTTACAGTTAAAACAATGTTTTATATTTAAAATATTTTTATTTATAAGGGTTATTAAACTTTTTAACTCCTATTGAATAGACATTTTTTTTAATTATTTTATTATCAGTATATATTTAAATTTCTTTTATGGAAAGTTTATGTCTGAAAATAAACTGAACTAATTTACATGAAAAGCAACGAACATAAAAAATATTTACATGTTAAAAACGGTAAAGTATGTGATAAAGTAAGTATGTGATAAGTTATATATAAGATAGTCTGTCTGTAATCATATTTTAAGCAAAAAAAACTTTATAACAATAAACCGGTAATTGAATAGATGATTAAAGAAAGTCATTGATTATTTTTAGTTTGGCCTTCTTAGGAACATTTTGGCCTTACAAAGAACGGACCCATAAGAAGGCCATTTGAGGTAAAAAAAAAAAGTTTTTAATTTAATTATAATACGCGTTGGCAAGTTACTTGATGTCAATATAATACTCATTACTACTGTTTTTAAATAATTTCCATCAATATATTCTTAGTTATACGATGGTGTTCAAGTAATGTTCGTTGAGTTTTTTATAAATGATAAAAATATATTGAGCATTTAATGTTTTGCTTAAATGAAAGAGCTTATTATGTAGTTTTAGTAAAAGCGAATATATTAATTGTGACAACTCTATTTTTAAGATGAACGACTGATGTATAATATTGGCCTTGTTTGGAGCCGTGTTCCTTGCAAGGCCATTTGGAAGAGCTTAACAAAACGTAAGTTTAATGAATACTGATTAAAGCTAGGTTAAAAAAAAGTGACTTATATGGTACACAATAAAACAAAGTATTATTTGATAATTTGTTTTTTTCATTTATCCAGTTAATAAACGAATAAAAAGCGTTTACTCGTTAGAGTGGCCTTCCATGGTCCACCCACCTTAGGTCAGGAGTCTCTCACATGAGGTTAAAATTCTTTCTAATGTTATCTAAAGAAACTTTCCATTCAAATGATTTACAAACAAGCAGGAAAATAAATACATTTTAGAAAAGCAACAGAACTTCAATCTAGGTATGAAAACTCTTTGCAGAACTTGAGAATTTAAAATAAGAGAAAAAAAGAACAGAGAATTTGACGTGTCTGACAGAAGGGACTTAACTTAGGAAAATTTTAGGATTATTTTTGCAGGTTTTGATATTTCCAGTTTAATTAGCTCAAAACGATGAAAAAAAACGAGGGGAAGCCGCGCCGAAAAGAAAAGGAGGTTATTCTTCACCTAAAACAACGGAAAGAACCGTTCCAGATCTTAGAATCTCAAGACGGAGCGAGGACGTTTTCAATTCAAAGAAGACAATGTTCTTAAATATAATTGGTATCAATTTTCCCTTATATTAATTACGCGAAAAGCTATTAAAGAGTAAGTTAGTAAGTTCGTATGGGCCGTGTGGCTGGCGCTGTGGCCGGCTGGTTCAGTGCTGTGTTGACTTTTGGATGTTTCGCTGACGAGTAAGGGTCTGTCAAGGAAGGATGGGCCTGTGTCCGCCGCGCTGACATGAAGCGATATAAATGCTCATACGAGTATGAACAAATTACTTCACGATGTTTCCTTAAACTAAGTAGATAGAGTGGCGAGACTATTTTAATCATGCTGGACTAGGGAAAGAGGGTAAATTTCGACTTCAAGATCCTGTGGTGGATTCGGAAAGGATTGTTTTTCGATGTTTCCTAATACCTACTACTGAGGAAGGACCACTTTACCTTATTTACGGTCGTATATTACCGAATTTCGATGCTTTACTTTATCGAAACGTCAATAATTTCCTTCATCGAAACGTCAATAATGTTATAGTCTAAACATTGAATGTAAAGGAATCATTGGAGTAAGACCAAGCTCTGAACAATTACCTCACGAGTGGGAGATAGAAGCTTCTAATACTCGCCTTTATGATTTCTATGTATGAATTACACATTTTTTAATCATTTATCTTTTTCAGCTTCGACTATATGTGAACAGGAGATCTTATAAAGATATTTAATCCAAGAGGATTGAGAATACAATTTCCTGACATAACGAGCGAAGGACAGGGTGTTCAAAGATGAATAGTAATTTATTTATGTCATGAGGATTGCAGAGTCGGCTGTTGCTATACCACCCACTAAGCATGAAACTTGCAATAAGTTGTAGTAAGTTTGCATATGGCACATTTGTAAATTTCAAACATCATGTTGCATGAACATGTCAGTAACATACTCGTAGATCTTATTGTTAGGTTGAAACTTATCTAAAGTTATTTAGTTATGTTACTGTTATATTTCGCATGGAACTTTATATTTCAACTTTGCAGGGATATTGCCTCCTAAACATACCTAAACGTAAGTAATTATCATTGTGGCAAAAATGGATTTGGAACGTTACAAGTAAAACTTTGCAGCAATATAATTTTAAAAGTCCGAGGGACGCGTTTGTGTGAGGAAGAATGAAAGACCATGTCTCTATTTGCAACAAGAAACGTTTTAGTCAAATTTACAAATGGGGATACTTATTAAATTGTAGGGACGAGTAACACAACTAGTTAGGCCAAAGGTACAACCTCCACTTCTATGGCAATTAGGCAATTGCCTGGCGCGGCCCTCTTAACCTCCCCTTCAGGCCCTCCACTTAAACAACCTGGGAGAAGTGGAGCTTGTAGCCTAACCTGTGAACGGGCAGCGCAAGTCAGGTCTAGTTCAGTATCCTGAAAAGCCCAGCCACACTCACAAGTATCAGCCCAATCAAGCGTATGTTTTGTCCCTGTGTTAAAGAAAAGTTTTCCCAACAAGAAGTATAGGTCCTAGTTCATCCTAATTACAACTTCCTATTGTAAAGCTTAGTTAGCTCTACATAAACGGTCGTCCAACCTACTCCGTCCAAACATACCTTTCTATACTCAAAGTACCGCATAATGAAAATGTTAATAATGCTTCACCCAAACATCCAAAGGCTCAATGCACCACTGCTGTAGGACATCCCCTCTTTTAGTCAGGGTTGGATCCTACTGGTACTGCTTTGCTTGACCAAGTAGTACATGGTTTCTCGGAATATTTGGCAAAGTGTTTATTGCTCTAAACGACAAATTCGTTACTATAGTCATCTCTATAAAATCTATAGTCTGGACGAAGAAGGCGTTACAACCCTCGACCCTAATCTAGAGAGGTTATTGACCTAGCTTGTAGAAAAAAAACCCATCTTGCCTTACAGAAACTGTGCATGGTATAGAGTTATCACCGTAAAATAACTATCCTACGTTACACTTAGTCTACCTCATCTAAGTAAGAGTTTAGCCTCATGCCCTTTCTTTTAAGGCCTAACAATCTACAACCTCGTCCTAAGTTAGTTTCTAGCCCTAGTCGGTAGTAATCTTTTAACCTCACGCTTATGTCAATCCATAGCAAAACATAATAAGCCCTTTCAATATGAAAAGCTTATATATTACCTAGCCAGCCATTTCAATACAGTGGTCGAACTAAACTAGTTCCACATCTACGATTTATTACGCTAGGAATATTCCCGCCGTGGCGCTAAAGTCGCCTTAACGAGAACTACAACGAGTTGAACTATTTGATCAATTCCCGATATTTGACTCTCTACTATGAAGGGAAGGGAATTTTACAATAGAGCACTAACTTTTCAAAACAGTAATGACCCAGTTTACCTAATCTACCTAGTCCTAGATAATTGTTAAGGTTAATTAGCTTAGTACCTGCGATTTCCTACAGCTTCAAGTTTGAATTTTCCCGCGGTGGCGCTGCCTGTCCGAGTGACGTTAATGAGAACTAAAGTGAATCCGGATGACAGTTCTATTCTTCAGTTTCCCGATTTACTTTACCCTATTACAAATAAAGGAGAATTCCCCGACTGGTACCAGTTTCCTATACCTATATTTGAACACCCCACTAATTCACCTATACGTCGTATAATACGATTTTAACACTAACACCTAAATCAATAAAATATAACAATACCCTGAACATTAATCTTCCTACTTTACTAAATCAGGAGACCTTAGCATAACGAATCTATCCCCTTTTCCACGTCGATTCCTAATTTTTCGGATATTGTGACTACGGGTATCCCCACATTTAATGCTACCTTTCTCTTTCTAAGAGTCTCGCTCTACTCCTCACTGACTGTGTCACTGACCTCAGGTCACTGACACTAATTTCCTCACGTGAATTTCCTAGATCCGCTAATTTTTCCAAATCTTTGGCTTTGTGTCTCATACATTAAGCCATCAAAAATAAAAGTAACCCTTCACCCACACAGCTACCGCTTAGCAGGAAATGTTCTATAACCTACATAGGTACATCAAGTTACCATAAACAAGGTAAAGCCTCACCTACTCAGCTATCACTTAACGAGAGGTGCCCTATGATCTAACCCAATAATCTCCGTCCTATTGAATGGAAGTAATTTATTTGTCTAAGTGGTTTATCCCGAAACCATAGTTCTATCACTTCGTTTATTTAACTTAGACAAGCTCTAAAACCAAAATCCTGGACCTATAAAATTTAGCCCAATATTTAACATGGGAACTCGCTTATATTTCTTTATCCGAATTCCCTTACTTGGAAAATGGAACCTACTGCCTCGCATCGAACCTCTCAACTCGTAATTAGTAACTCTATGTAGCTAATGCTTAGCCTGAATATGACCTAATTTTCTATCCCAACTTCCTTCTCAAAAAGCCGTCTTTCAATAGAAAAATCATTATAGAATTTAATATTTTGGCCTCATCAAAGATCCCAAACTCACTGATAAACAACAGAATTATTTTTCATAATTGCCTAGGTTTATATTACAACGTTCAAATTGACCAAGTGCTTATTACCAAACCAAAATTGCCATGCTAGCATTAAAACACAAAATTATATCTGTAATATGTAAATTCCTCAGACTGTTGCTACAGTACTAAGTACAAGGAAAACGATAATCTATCTGATACTTGAAATTTCATCTTTAATAGTTCAGCCAGATCCCTTATCATGAATGTTGATCAATACAATCGACTAGTTAACATTTGTAACTATTTTTGTCAGCTGATATCTTTATATTGTTTATAGTCAATATATTCAAAGTTAAGGTTATGGCAATTGCCTTAGAGTTAATGTAATCCTGTCAACACAATGGCTGCAATCTGTTTATAACAGCAAACATGATTTTCTATAGATTCATATTGAACAATGCAAAGTAGGTATAATTTAGATTGTCTACTTGCATCTGTCTTTATTCTAGAAAAACCTAGGTCTCAAATTGTTCCTTCACATTTTCCTATCACATCAAATAATGCAAGTTGGGTATGGAATTAACTTGTCTACTTGCATCTAGATAAAACTAGCCTGTCTTTAATTCTAGAAAAACCTAGGTCTCAAATTGTTCCTACACATTTTCCTATCCCATCGAATAATGCAAGTTGGGTATAGAATTAACTTGTCTACTTGCATCTAGGAACTAAATAACTTGTAACTGAGTAATCTAGAGTACAAATTGTACGGGCAATTTTATCCCCAAATTGGATCTTTGACTTGACCAAAATGCACTAATTCACATTTATTATTTAATTTTCAAAGAACTTGAACAAATTATGAGCGAATTTTCCCCACTAAACAGCAATTGTAAGTAAGTATCACTATACATTGACAGTTATTTGCCACAGTAATTTTACCTAATGACACAACTAAATAACTATTTACTAAATTTTAGTTGCCAGTCCTACGAAACCGCTATGTATCGCGTATTTTGAAAATTGAAGCCAAACTCATTTTTAGCCACAAACCTACCTAAAACCTAACCATAAAATGGCCCTATTAGTAAGCTGATGCCTCCTCTACCCTGTGAGAAAAGGACAAGCTTCCCTAAGAAAAGGTCAAGCTTCTGGACTGAGTGGCTGGATCTATGATCGGGGTTCGAGTAGTAGGTATCGCTTTGTTCAATCTTTGCCACACATTCCTCTCCTCTTCCCATTCTTCTAAGTTCAACCTTATAATCTATTTATCTATTTATTTTATACATTTTATTAATAGTAAGCCCGAGAAAATCGCCCTTCGAGCCGGATTTAAATGCTAAATTTTTATATTCCCAAACCACTAACTGGCTATAAAATAATAGGACACGTATTACGTAGAGAGTACGGTTATGAATTATCAGCTCATGGAATATTGCGCCACTCTACTATACTCTCTCCCACAGACTTCCCAATCTCTCTCCCTACGTCTTGTAGTTAACCCAATTTTTTTTAAATTTTTTTTTTGTTTTTTCGCTGAAATCTTTGCGCCTTGACTGATTGGCAGTATTTGGCACTTTTGGCAGTTTGTTATTGTTATTCATACGTGTATCCATAGTAGTCTGTGTTGTTATTGCTTCCTTTCAATTCACTTTTTAGATTTTAACGACCTGTTCGGCCCTTCCTTTTCCAAAAACTATCCCCACCGTTTCTGTTTCTTCCGCGTCCATTTCTTATACGAATCCCGAGTGCAAACACCTCTTTAATTAGGTATTCCAAAATGCCCCGCCACAGATATAGCCGATCGAATGCAATAATCGACTCTCTACTACAACAACTCCCACAACTAACAGACCCAAGTCACGTCCATTTTGCTGACATTAAGCACCGGGAGGCCGCTATCAACACCTTATACTCCAGATATTTAGAAAGTGTCCCTAGCGGTGAAGCCCTGGATCTGCGTAAAGTGCGAGCACGCATCCGCTTTAAGCGCTATCAAGCCTCACACAGAATACAGGTAAGCGTTAGTTCCTCTTTCCCATAACCTCGCTGGTTTTCCTATTCTTTCATTTAATTACTTATTTTACCTTGGTTTGTCCATGCTTATATTTTCAGGTTTATTCAGCTCCTCGCCCCCATCCGCAGACACAGCCCTCGACCTCTTACACCCCTCTTGGAACACTTCTTTCCTTCCCCGCACCTCAATCTACATCTGCTATAACCACCCAGACTCAAGTCTGACATCTCCCTCCCACTCCTAAATCCACAATTTTAAAGTTAGTTGATGCAGCTCTAACCCATTTGTCCCCACAAGATACCCTAACAACACCCCCCGCTCCCCCCATAATCCAGCAAGAATTTCACATGATTACAGTATTTAACCAACGGTTTTTGCTTGCTGAACAGCAAAATTTCGTTAAAAAGCTGTTTAAGATTTAACCAACAACATAGATTAATTATAGTAAACTATAATTTGTTTACTATAATTTCTCTATGCCAATGGCTGATAAATTAACATCTGTTGGTGAACTAGGGTCTAAAACCCGAGTTTAATTGTTGTTTAAATAGGTTACTGTACCTACACAGATCACACGTCTAACTTAATCAAGTGTTGGTGAACTTGGGTCTAAGTCCATGTTTTGCTCTACTTAAACTTGCACATTTGCATGTGGCTCCATACATTTTGGTTAGTTCTTCCTCGTTTCCGCCAGGGGCGCTGTACAAAAATGTAGAGCCATACGGAAACAGCTGTAGTTTCAATTTATATGTAAACCTGTACTAACCCCTCAGCGCTCCTAGCATGGCAAAGGGACAAAATGTCTTTCCGTCAATTTATCCCCTTCTTGGAGTGGAAACAAAGTATAGTCCTTTCACTGTTATTTTACCCCTGACACGTAGCTCTACATTTGTTGCTGTCTCTGTCTAATCTGTAAATACACAACATTGACTAGACAGAGACACAGCGACAAATGTCAAAGGTAAAATAACTGTAAGAAAACTGTTTGTATAGGCCGGGTGGCTAGCCCTGGTGTCAGAGTTTTTAAGCTGCCTGAAGGCTTCTGACATGGCTAAACGGTTAAAACGACCGGACCTAAAATTTAACGTGTCATCCGAGCCACGATAGCGCTCAGTTGTAACACCTAGTCAAACTACGCATTGAGTCATCGTAGTTATACATTTTAGCAATTTAGAATATTTCTGTTTCTTTTTAGGTATTCGATAGCCGTGGTGGTCTAGTGGTAGTGACACCCGCCTTACAATCGTAAGGTCGTGGGTTCAAATCCCGGTCCCGTACCAATGAGTTCTCCGGAATTTATGTACGGAATTTAACACCACTGGCTTTTCGGTGAAGGAAAACATCGTGAGGCAACCTGCATATTATGTCCGTAGAATAAATTCGATGGCGTATGTGAATCCACCAACCCGCACTGGGCCAGCGTGGTGGATATGGCCCAATCACCCTTCGTGGGTAGGCCTACGTCCTGCAGTGGACTATTACAAAGGCTGATACAGTACAGTACAGATAGAGAGAACACTTTTTACGTTGCCATGTATTATATTTACGATGGCGCCTGCATAATTGGTCTTACTGTACTGTACCGGCCTTTATAATTATAGCCCATTACTGAACTTAGGCCTGCCCACGAAGGGTGGTTCTTATCCAACACGCTAGTCCAGTGAGGCTTGATAGATTTACATACGCCATCGAATTTTTTCTACGGACGTATGCAGGTTGCCTTACAAATGCACGATGTTTTCCTTCACCAAACAGTCTGTGGTGTCAGTACATAAGTTTCATTGAAATCATTAGGTACGGGTTAGGTACCTAGGTATGGGATCAGCCGGGCTAGGATGCGCATCACGAAACATTTTTCTTTCAACGTCTCAGTTCGAGACAGAAATATGTCGAAGTAGGTACCTACAAGGGTTATTGGTAATCAAATAGCATCCTTTTAGGGGCTTATTCTGTACATCTAAACTAACAACTTTTGTTCTGCTACTATTGTCAAAATTAAATCAAATTTGTTGCTCCGTAGAAAAATATCGTTCACCCGCAACAAAATGTATGGAACAGCTGTGTTTTTTTGTTAAGTTTTGACAAAAGTCTCAGAACAGAAGTTGCTAGTTTTGATGTACAGAATAAACCATGTACTATACAGCCATATCACAAGCTTTGGGGTTAGAGACAGTGTGTAAGATGGTCATTGGTCCCCTAGACCGCTTATCTGCTCAACATCAGGCAGTATGTGGTTGCAAACCTATTCAGAATTATAAAAAAATATTTCAGACTAACCCCGCTGCTGCTTCTTCACCCACCATCGAGATAAAAACCGAAAGGTTGGAAGAGCCCATGAGCCTCACTAACAGCTCGAATGGAGACACTGACGAACCTCTCAGGATAGGACAACTTGCCACAATCGCCAACGTAAGTAAACAAAACTAAATTAACAATTTAAAACTATTAGCACAACAAGATTCCTGCCGTAGCTAAAAAAAGAACTGGTTACTTTGAAGCGACTGAACCGATTTTGATGAAACATTTCTAAGAACACTTCCACAATTAATTCATCTTTAAAAGGAAAAAAATGTAGAGCGAATTTAACATAGCGTTTGTGATGTTAGCTACAAGCTACCAAAAACCCCACTCCTCACCCCCGCAGACAAATGAATTTGCTACTGCGCAACGACTACAGTACAATTGTTATCTCTCTGCAGACTGGGTTGTAAAACGAGGGAGGAAAAACCCCAAAATATTTATTTTATTTATTTATTTTGAAAGTTCATATGTAACTCGATATTCTGTGAATATTTTAAGAATCTATACCTCTCACCGTTAATAATATAGAGCGAAGAACGTCTAAATATGCAGGTTTGCTATAATTTGGGAGGGAGAGGGTTTTTTTTTTATTTTTAGTTTTTATTGTCATAGCGGCAAAAGAAATACATCATCTGTGAAAATTTCAACTTTTAGCTACGAGTATCACGGTTCATGAGATACAGTACCTGGTGACAGACGGACAGACGGACAGCGGAGTCTTAGTAATAGGGTCCCATTTTAACCCTTTGGCGACGGAACCCTAAAAACGAACTCAACAAAACAGCAATGATGATTAGGTACTTATATTATTTTTAGGATCCGTTTCGTCCAAATATCTGCTCACCGTCGGAAGCTGAATCAAACGCATCGTCCATTGATGAAGAAAATAAAGATATCGATTTGCGAAAGAGATTAAAAGAAAAAGAAGAAACGTGTAAAGAACACATGAACAAAATAAAATCGCTGTTGAAAACGAATCGGAGACTGTGTCTGCAAAACAAAAACTTGAAACGTATGCTGATGACAATGAAGAAGAAAATTAGTATTTCAGAAGGGAATGAAAGGCGTCTGATGATGAAGGTTCTTAGTTTAATTAATAATTTTTCGAAATAATTCTTCCGAAGCGTAAAAAAAGTCATACTATACTCGGAATTTTAATTCGATTCCAGATTTGACATTAGCTACTGTCATTTTTGACAGTTTTTGACAGTACATACTGTCAAAAATGACCGTAGCTAATGTCAAATCTGGAATCGAATTAAAATTCCGAGTATAGAGTGTGCCTTTTTTGGAGAACGAAATAAATTATTGTGACTCGTAATAACTCCACATCATATGTATTTTATTTTAGCGCCATCTAGGTGCTGTTGTAAGTAACTACGTTATCATAAATTTTCATTTCTGCTTGGAGCTTGTTTTTGAAACCGTTCTCCATGGTGCTTCTTAGAAAAAACGGTAGATGACGCTGCACTGATTTTTTCTAAAAAAATAAAATCGACGATAGCTTCTTTATTTTCATTGAATTTGTTTTTATTTATTCAATTCACGCCACTTCAAAGTTATGTCGTCTGTTCGATCACGACCCTTCAGGATCGCATTCTCTAGCTGTTTAAACAGGAGAAATAACTAGGTACTGAATGGTGAATAGGTACCAATTATCCAGCTGGCTATATCCGCTTATAGGCCGAATCATACAACTTGGCGGCTGCGATGTTAGCTACAAGCTATACCTATATAAAAATGGATCGTGGTTGTTAGTCTCGCTTAAACTCGAGAACGCCTGAACCGATTTGGGTAATTTTGGTTTTGAAATATCCGTGGAAGTTAAGGGAAGGTTTAAACGGTGAGATACAATTGTAGGGAGTAAATTAGTAAAAACGTGAATTTCATTTTCATGGCCTCACGATTGCTGTAAGGCGGGTGTCACTACCACTATACTACCACGGCTATACCACTAGATCACCACGGCTATCTCCACGGCTAACTTCGTACCTACTTGTTGATTTTCAAAATTAATTATATTCATTGTAAGTCAAGAGCGCGATGGAACTCATCACAAGTTATAATTACCGCGCGCGTGTTTTGTTTTCTAATCACGTATTTACATGATTTCCAATATGCATGCGGAAGTTTTAATACAAGCGTTGATAGCTTTTCAAATGTTGGGAATTGAGTATGACGGTGGCTTGTATTGTGCTATATTTTTTCCACTAGGCGAGTTGGTAGCTACTGTACTGTACCAGCCTTTTTAATAGTTATCTGCAGGTCGTAGGCTTACCCAATAAGGGTGATTGCGCTATATCAACCACGCTGGCCCAGTGCGTGTTGGTGGATTCACATACGGCATCGAATTTCTTCTACGGATGTATGCAGGTTGCCTCACGATGTTTTTCTTCACCGAGAAGCCAGTGGTGTGAAATTCCGTATAAACATTTCAAGGTATTCATAGGACCAGGATTTGAACCCGCGACCTCAAGATTGTAAGGCGGGTGTCATTACCACTAAACCACCACAGCACCAGGGATCGGTTACGGATTTCTAATAAAACCGGCCATCAGAGGCTTGTATCCCAGGGCCCCGTGCCCGTGCCCTAGGGACCCCTAGTCAATGCGGGGCCCCTAAGCAATTGCCTAATCTCCCTTAGGGTAAATCCGGCACTGTATATCTCGTAATTTTAATGCGCGATTGGTCCCGTAATGTATCCTTACATAGTATAAAATAAAGTCGCTATTTTTGTCTGTTTGTTTGTCTGTATGCTTAAATCTTTAAAACTACGCAACGGATTTTGATGCGGTTTTTTTTAATGGATAGAGTGATTCAAGAGGAAGGTTTATATGTATAATACACCTGTGCGAAGCCGGGGCGGGTCGTCTAGTACATAATAATAATGTGTTCAAATCGCAAAAGTTTAAGAAATCAAAACTTTATACAGGTCGTGGTATATACCTAAGTCTAGCGCTGAGCGAAGTGTGGAGGGGATGGCTGCGCATGAGTTTAGTATGGCGGTCAACATGCGCAGCCATCCCCTCCCCATTACTCTCAACGCTAGACTTACATGCATAATATCTAACTAGATATTGTAGGTAAGTGTCTACATGGAGATAGATAAATCAATGGCTGGCTATCAAAAATCACTCTCTCCCAAGGCTCCGAACTGAATTGCCGTTTTCTTATTTACTTTCTCTAGGAAACGATGTTTGGACTTCATCGCTGTATTATATCTATATAACCATAGACTATTTAAACGGTAGACTATTAGCTTTCATGCTACGTTGAAAGTAGTTTTTAAGTTTTTTTTTCACCATGTAGTAAAAAAAGTAAGCTCGTATAGGCCGGGTGGCTAGCCCTGGTGTCAGAGTTTTAAGGCCGCCTGAAGGCCTCTGACATGGCTAAACGGTTAAAACAACCTACAATTTAACCTTCAATTTAACGTGTCATCCGAGCAACGGTCGCACTCAGTCGGAGAATGGCAGCCGCGGTTACACATCCAAATACCTACTGACCGTGCGGAACGTTGCTTAATTTCGGTGATCGCTGACAAACACCTAATCAAACTACGCTACGAGCGCTACGTCATCAGTGATAATAATATCTCCCAAATAAATGAATTTAATTTTAAGTAGTTCTTTAACAATGGTTTTAAAGGTCAGAACGCAGTAGCCCTAATACCTACCTATGATGTAAGAATCCTATTTCGGGCGAAGAAATGTTGATTTTAGGTTTCGTATGAGAGTACCTACGAGTAGGTACCTACCGAAGTCGAGAAAGTAGTTTCCTGTACCCATGCCAATTATTATACTATATTCTTTGCCCATGCATCAATTTTATGATAGAAATAAAAAGATAATTCTTTTATTTTTAACTATCCTTACATAGTATAAAATAAAGTCGCTATTTTCGTTTGTTTATTTGTTTGTTTATTTGTTTGTCTGTATGCTTAAATCTTTAAAACTACGCAACGGATTTTGATGCGGTTTTTTTTAATGGATAGAGTGATTCAAGAGGAAGGTTTATATGTATAAAAATTCCCGAAATTCCCACGGGAACGGGCACAACGCGGGTAAAACCGCGGGGCGCTGCTAGTAGAGTCATAAACGAACGTCAGACGTTTGTTCATAGCAAGATAGTAAACCCGATTATAGAGGCGCCAGCGTAAACTAAATAGCAACGTAAAAAGCGTTCTCTCTATCGAATGCCTAAAGTGAAAAAGAAACAGAACTATGCTATTTAGCTAATATAATTACGCTAGCGCCTCTGTAATAGGGCTTAGTCTTTAATAACTTTAGTGCAAACCCATTTCGGAATCTAAATAAATAATTTAATATTATCTTGGGCATAAAATTAAAAAAATATCATAAATTAAAACTTAAAAAAATACAAGCTTTTGAGATCCTGGATATCATGTAGCTGCAGAGTGCTAGCCAAGACAAGTAAAACGAGCCCAAACACGACGGGTCTATATTATTTGGTACAGGAGTTCCTATGGCCACCTTCCGACCCCATCATCAGATCAGCTCTATGGTCCTATGTTATTGCATTGTCACGCGATATACATGTATGTGTGCAAAATTTCAGCTTAATCGGAAACCGGGAAGTTGGTCAAATTTAACTTGCAAGATTCCACTCGAACTTACATACACAGTTCATAGGTACCTACATCCATTGCAATTTAAATAAAAGCTCATAAAAACAGCGTAGGTTGAAAAAAATCTCACCTTGTAAGGAAATAGGGGTAACCTTTGCCCAGTGGTGGGACAGTATACTTTAAAAATATCTCACGCTTGATCTACTATTTCTTTTATCTTTGCTTCCAATATTTCGCGCTAAAGAGAAGAGTCTAAAATGCAGTTATTTGGAACGACGCTCCGAAGGGCCATGCCACTTATCTCTGCTGGAATCTATTTGCTTCGAGACTGAAATCGATATTTTCCTACTTTTTGTATTAGAGCTGCTGAAGGAATGAGTTTTAGGGCTTTTCATACTATACCTACTTACTTTGTGTCAGAGATACGAGTAGGGTTCACATTGCCCTTGCTTCTTACGGTGTATGCCCTCGGTTAGCGCGTGTTTTTTTTGGGTTTTTGCGATTTAGTAAAAAATTGCCTTGCTTGATAAATTGTGGGTCCCATTTAGCCATGTCAGAGGCCCTCAGAAGACTTAAAAACCCTGACACTAGGTGGGTGAATTTGTATGAAAACACGCACGTAACGCGCTCTAACAATATGCTCTTTGATTTTAAGAAAATCGTGTAAATTTTTTTTTTCAAATAACAAAATTTAAACTTGTTTTAACGTTAAAATAATATTCCATTTATCAAACATATCTCCAAACGAAATTCACGGAAATAAAAAAAAATACTTACCTACCGCGTTACGTTACGTTTTGTCGATTGAGAATCGGGCCGCAACCCATACAACCTATACACGAACTTACTTTACGTTTGAATATTGTATGGAAATCCTAATGTTTGGTAATTTAGAGACACAGCAAAGTAATTAGTGAACATGGAACTAGGGGCAAAAACTTCCGGCGGTCTGACAGCCTAGACAAATAATGAATGAGGAGGACGGCGTTACGCATCGTTTTGTTTCCCTCAGAGACCGATTCACATTATCAGTGAAGCCACAGTTCCGACACACAAATTATTCTTTCATACATTTTCTATGAACGCAAATTCCCACTTTTTTATTTATCTAATGTGGTAGATTACGCGATTACTCCGCCAATTATGAATCGATTTAGATATTTTTTGAAGTATTAAGTATATACCGAACTAAAAATTTTTTCGAAATAGTCTGAGCCGATTCTGAAAAATCAACAATAATGTGAAAACTACTGTGCTGTACCGTACCAGCCTTTTTAATAGTCCACTGCAGGACGTAGGCATACTCAAGAAGTGGATTGGGCCATATCCACCTCGGAGGCCCAGTGCGGGTTGGTAGATTCACCTACGCCATCGAATTTCTTCTACGGACGTATGCAGGTTGCCTCACGATGTTTTTCTTCACCAAAAGCCATTGGTGTGAAATTCCGTACATAAATTCCAAGGAATTAATTAGTACGGGACCGGGATTTGAACCCACGGCCTCACGATTGTAAGGCGGGTGTCATTACCACTAGACCACCACGGCTTGACCGGTAAAAACTACTACATCGATGATACTTTGAACCGTGCGAAATAATCGAATTTTGTACAGGGTTGAAGTTGGAGCCATTTTTGGGAATAAAATAATTATGAGAACATCACTTTGACGCTTAGATTAGAAAAAGAGAGACCGAGGATATCATTTATTACACCTTTAAATAAAAGCCCTTTTTTGCGCCGTGACAAACTCGCCTTGTGACAATAAGCTGGCGTGAAATATTTACATAGGGCAACTCCGCTAAAGGCCATGCGTTTCTGAATAAATACTTTACGGTCTAATACCTACGAGTCACCTTATTTCTGTTGCAATTATTCTGCATATTTAAAATTCTATGCACTTATTAGATGCCTGTAAGTTTGTACAGTGTTTAGGCATTCATCTATAGGCGTGAAATATTTTGCAGTGAGTTATTTTTGTGGTTCAGAAATTTAAACCTGTATCACGGAAAATATTTATAGATATCATTACCGTGCCTGTATAGTATACCGGTATTATTTGCCCTGGGTGGGATTCGAACCACGTCTCTTAGCACAGGAGTCAGGGTCACTGTGCCACCATGGCAGTCAAACATGGCAAAATAATGTCAGTCAGTTTTTCATATAATACTAATTATTTTAAAGATATGGATAAAGAGATCATTTACCACCAAGAAGATCTAGTCTATAACTTACTTGGCATGGCAAAAAATTGTTCAAACATTTCTTCGCTATATAAAATCCAAAAAAATCCCGATTCCCGAGTAAAGTCGGGAAAATCACAATGTTTATTTAAATTCGCCAGACGAGAGTGAATAATTGAATGCCGTCTGCAATACTCTGCATAGAAATGGGATTGTTCACTTATTTTCTTTATAGTCTAGATAAATTGCGACTTTTTCACGTTCAGACACTGTAGACGAAAACCTCAGAGTATAAATAAGTATTTATGATACAAGTGTATTTTGGAAGTAAATAAAATGTATATTTGACTTAAGCGTAAGTAGGTATATCATTACATAGTATTAAACAAAGCCGCTTCCCGCTCTGTCTGAAAACAACGCAACGGATTTTGATGCGGTTTTTTTTAATTGAAAGATCAATTCAAAATGAAGGTTTTTATGTATAATACACCTGTGCGAAGCCGGGGCGGGTCGCTAGTATACTATAATATAATGTATATAGGTACCGGCCTTAAATTTAATAGTCTACTGAACATAGCCCTACCCACAAAGCGTGTTTGAGCCATATCCACCACGCTGGCCCAATGTGGGTTGGTGGATTTACGTACACCATCAAATTAATTCTTCAACGGATGTATGAAGGTTGCCTCACGTTGTTTTCTTTCACCGAAGAGCCAGTGATTTTAAAATCCCTACATAAGTTCTAATGAAAATTCCCTACATTTAAGTTCATTGGCACGGAACCAGGATTTGAACCCGTGACCTTATTATTATATGGCGGGCAGAGAAGTGTGCTTCACAAATTATGGATACATAAGAATAGTTGTTGAATGTTTCTTGGCGATCACAGAAGTTAAGCTATGTTCGGCACGGCCAGTCTTTGGATGGGTGACCGCAGGTGACATTAATATCTGAGCGCTGCCGTGGGATTACAGTTTAGATTATGGGTCCCGGTTATTTAAATCACTCAGTCGTGTCAGAGGACTTTATTTAAAAAAAATCATACCCGCAATGTGCTCAAATAGCGAAAGTCAAATAACATTAAATAATTCTAATAAGGGCTAGCCACCCGGCCCATACGACCTTACCTCTAGTACAGTGTTTTTCAAAGTGTGGGGCGATGAAATACCCTTGGGGGGTCGCAAAGACTTAAAGCGGGTCGGGAAAAAAATTATGTTTCAAAAATGTATGTTTACTGTGAAAACATTCATTCAAGAGCGGGTCTGCGCAGCACCGTATTTCTAAATGCGAAAAAAAACATCGAAAAAATTCTGCGCTCACTACGCTCTCGTTTGGTAGGCACAATGCTTCCTTTGCTTAGTTTTTCTCTGTGTTTTCATCGGAAAACGATAAAAGTAGTAAGTACTATAAGTATTTAACCAGGTGTTTTCTATGTTAATATTGTCTCTAGTTTAGGCCACTATTTCTTGTTCTCGTTAGTTAATATTCGTGCATGGTTGCCTGGAAGAAATCGCCGTGGGTGATAAGGCCGCCAATTTATAATCATGTTTAGTCCTTAGTGTGTACATATTGTTTAATTATTGTTTGTGGTTATGAATAAAGAGTTTTGTCTGTCTGTCTGTCTGTATTTCAAATTGAACAAAGTTAACCAGAAATACAATTTACAAAATAATACGATAGGTAGGTACAGTGAGTAAAGGGGATTGCGCCATGAAAAAGATTGAAAAACATTGTATTTACCAACAGTTTGAAACACAAAGCTTTGTGTGAGAAAGTTCAGCAGATTTATAGCATGATTTTCCGTCTTGCACCCTCGTTGATCACCGGGTTGCCAGACATCTGACATTTCCCACACATCGTCGTTTCAGCCACCGAAAGACCACTGCTAGACATAGGTCTCCTCTAAAGGACGCAAGCTACTGGAAGCAAGCCAAGCCATCCCTATATATCTTCGATAAGGCCGTTCGGAAGCGGCTTGCATCCACCGCAATCTTGCGGTCTTAATTAGGTTGTATTATCGATAACTTTTTCCAACCTATCGATTATCAGTCATGCGTGATAATATATGTCTTGCTCACTGCCATTTCAACTAGCCTATCCGTTATATACCTATGTACCTAAATGATGAAATTGTACCAGCCTTTTTAATAGTCCACTGCAGGACGTAGGCTTACCCACGAAGGGTGATTGGACCATATCCACCGCGCTGGCTCAGTGCGGGTTGGTGGATTCACATACACCATCGAATTTCTTCTACAGACGTGTGCAGGTTGCCTCACGATGTTTTTCTTCACCGAAAAGCCAGTGGTGTGAAATTCCGTACAAAAATTCCAAAACTCATTGGTACGGAACCGGGATTTGAACCCACGTGTGCCGGTGCAACGTGCCGGCGTCATTACCACTAGACCACCACGGCTTTTATAAAACTGGTCCATCCTTATATAATTTTAAATTATTCTTGGCTACATTTCAACAAAGTTTATGATAAAGAATTTTTGAATTTTAAAATTTTACACTTTACACGACAGGGGTTTTTGCTTAACCTGTAGTAACCAAAAGGAGATGATTAAGACCATCATCATCAACAACTTTTACAAAGATTCAACCTGGATTTCGAGAAAAAAAAAATCAGCTGCTCCATACTAAACTGCAACTGGGAATCGACAAAATGCATGGAACAGCGGGACAATTCTGTCAACCGATCTCGTCACCGAAGTGATACGCTCCCGAACCCCTCTCGCTTTTCTGACAGTTTTAATGGCTCAAAGCTGTCAAAAAAACAAGAGAAGCTCAAAAACGCGTCACCTCAGCAACGAGATCGGTTAACAGAATTGCCCCGCTGCTGTTATTTTTCTCGTATTGAAAATTGTAAAATTAAAAGTTATTCATACTGATAATCTGCTTCGTACACCGGTTCTGGATAACCTTGTTTTACTTTTTCTTAGTAAGAAAGATAAAAATAGACATAGTTCAATCGTTTCCATCATGTTGATTACTTCAGTAATTATTATTCGATGCATTTTCTCATTATTATCGATTGGGTACGAAAGAGCGTTTCGAATTGGTATCTATTGGATTGTAATTGATAAAACAGTACTATTTGAGTGAGCAGAATTAAAAAATACATCTTAATACAAAAAAGAAGAAAATATCCCTAATTCAACAAAAAAAAATAGAACAATATCTCTAAAGCGTTAACCGTATGCATAATATGTTGTTAGTGCTGTTTTTTACAATTTTCAAAGCAACCTTCGCATTTGATAATCCTTATATTGATAATATGGGTCTTGAAAATATAGATATGCGTCAGTATTACGATCCAGATGATCCAATGGTGAGTTAGGCAACTTTAGCTTAAGGGGTAAGAACCTACAAAATAGGCATGAAGACAAAAAAAAAATATTAGTCCGTCAGATTGATTATCAAAAATATTAGAAAGGTATTTTTTCGTTTGTTAATTAAACAAAAATAGATGACGATATAGCCCGTTTAAGATCCCCGTGACGTCACGAGTAGACTACAAATACATAGACTTCTGTCAGAGAAGTGACGTCACGACCCTTTCTCCCAAACTTTAACAAGGTTTATCTTTGCCATTTGTTGTTTTATTGATAAAATAAAAAATACATGTCTAATATATTTTGATAATCTAACTCACGGACTAATAAAAATGATTTAGGCTTTCGGCCGCGTACGTAGCCAATGTTCGCAACTGGTTGCGTACGAGGAGATTTTCCTCTTCGTAGCCAACTAGTTGCCATGGAAGAATATTTTTGCCGCATACTCAACCAACGACTTTTTTACAATACTACACTACGTGTTGTAGACTACGAAATACGAAAGAACAATATTTAAAATATTTTTTTTTAATATAAAAATAATATTTTTACCAAAAAAATTGTTATTTCGTATTCTTAAATTCATTAGTGACATGGGGGATAAACTAACCACCATTCTAGCCTATCGCACTTAGTGTAGTAAATAATGTAAAAAAAGTCGTTGGTTGCTGCGTTTACGGAAGAAATATTCTTCCATGGCAACTAGTTGCCTACGAAGAGGAATAACTCCTCTTACGCAACCAGTTGCGAACATTGGTTGCGTAAGTGGACGAAAGCGATTTTTTTACCCGTTTATGATGCCTATTTAGTCACTCAATGATCTGACTGTTCATACACCAGATATTGGTATATTTTTATTAAGGTTAATGATGCGTTAAAGGCCGGATCACTCAGAGGCGGGAGCTGCGAGAAAACGATCCGATAGCGGTCCAGTGCAAAGCAATAGCGCCAGATCGCACCCGCTTGTTATGTGTCAGGTTGCATACAAATTCGAATATTACAAAAAAATCCCGTCTCGAAACGCGATCGCTTTCCCGCACTTCCTGCCTCTGTGTGAATCGGCTTTTAATGTGTGCATTAGCTTTTACCAAGACAAAGATAGGTTCTATTTTAACTCTATATTTCATATTATCGTGTTTGTGTAGGTACCTATCTTGTATGTTTCAGTTTCTTTCAGAGAAACGGCGACCACAACCACCAAGACCAGGCAGAGTAAGTTTTAATGTAATAATCGGTCAAGTGCGAGTCAGAATCACGCTCAAAGAGTTCCGTATCGTATTGGTACGCTATATATTTTTATTTTTAATTATTTATTTTGAAGTGTGGAATATACAACTAAATATTTTGTGAAGATTTCAAGCATCTACCCGTTACGGTTATTAATATTGAGCAAAAGAATCACGTTTCTTGTATGGGAGCCCCCCTTATATTTATTTCATTTATTTATGAGTTATTTTTGAAGTGAACTTACAACTAAATATTCCGTGAATATTTCAAGCGTTTACCTGTTACCGTTATTAACGAAAAACGGCTAATAATTGAGGTTTGTTGTATGGGTCCGATTTTACCTTTTGGGTACGGAACCCTAAAATTACAACATTTTATTACAACAATTTTGTACTCGGTCGAAGTCGGTTGTGCCATTTTTCGGCAAAAAATAATAAATTACCTATATATTTTATTCAGGCGTTGAGATCCAGATATGATGGCATGCCTCCGGCTGGAGATGTAAGTTCTTTAGTAACTTTGGTGATAACATAAAATGGCAAATTTTACCACACTTTGTAACTTTTTTTTTGAAAGTTAGGCATATTTATTCATTGTGAGCACAGGGTTAAGGTAGTTATACTCGTAGTAGATGCACCGATTGTGGCCACTGTACCAGTTTTGGCCATTTGATATCAAAATCATTGCATAAATAGATTATAAACATTGTAACACCACAAATATAGTGTGTGTGTGTACTGTGTGAATGTCGAACTGTAAAAAATATTATTTTAAGATTAAAACTGTCGACACAATCATTAAAATTCAAAGTAGCTAAGCCACAACCGGTGCATCTACCCTATTTAAGTTCACGACACCTACGATGTGTAGCCGTCGATATTCCATGCTAGACAGTGACAAAATTATGCGTTAGCAAGAGACAGTATGAGTATGTAAGTTAGCCGGAAAGGTAATAAATAATAAAAATTGTGCGTGGAGTCCCTCCGCGCGGAAGAAGTGAAACTTAGTAGTTTACTCTTAACTAAAATATATATCATGATTTTAAATACAGGTTATTTCTAATCAATTAGCATCCTTTTAAGGGCTTATTCTGTACATCAAAACTAACAACTTTGTTCTGCGAATTATGCCAAAACTCAAAAAATAATTGTTGTTCCATAGAAAAATATCACGCGCGACAAAATGTATGGCACAGCTGATTTTTTTTAATTCTGACAAAAGTCGTAGAACAAAATTTGTTAGTTTTGATGTACAGAATAAGCCCCTAAAAGGATGCTAATTGATTAGAAATAACCCTGTATACAGATTTCCGTACTCTTTGTCAGCAACTCGTGCTCGGAACCCTGAAACACATGCCTAATCGCCTAGTTCAGGGATCACATAAATGTGTAGTTTTTGGAAATAAATATATTATCGCATTTATTACATAAAATTTACTTGTTTGTCTGTCTAGATGGGTGCTGAAATGATGGGCGAGATGGTATGATTACATTTAATTGTAATTATTATAACAGGCTAGAACTAGGTGACTAAAATTATAATTAGTTCGTCAGCTAGATTATCAAAAAATATTAGAACGGATTTTTTCTTTTGTCAATTAAACAAAAATTTATAAAACTATAGGCCCAATTATAAAAGCGCCGTCATAAATTTAATAGCAACGTAAAAAATGTTCTCTCTATCGAATGCCTAAAGTGAAAAAGAAACAGAAATAGTCTAAATAGATATTATAATTATGATGGCTTCATAATTGGGCCTTATGTCCCGTTAAATTTACATCATGACTAGACTACAAAAGTTTAGACTTTTGACGTAGAAATTACCCCTCAGAATAATGAAAAACAGCACAACCCCCATTCCCGAACGACGACATCGACAAGGTTTGTTGTCATTTATTGTTTGATTGACAAAAGAAAAAACACATTTCCAATATTTTTTGGTATCTAACCAACAGACTAATTGTAATAATAGTTTTTACCCAGTCATCAAAAGGTCATCGATACAAAAATTATTAAAGAAAAAAAAAATCCGTGAGTTTTCCGAAATGACAAACTTAATTTTAGGATAATATTAGGCTTAGGATAATATTAATAATATTCGGTTTTATACATTTTTTACTCGAATACGGTGTTGGTGCCATAACACAACCTTAATCTAAATTACTAAGCAAAACAAAGTGAAAATATGACTTCATTTAAGACCATAGTCGCGCTGGATGCAAGGCCCTTCCAAACGGTCTTATAGGAGATCTATTTATTGTAAGGTATCGGGTAAAATTATCAAACTAAACTAAATAAAAATTACATGCTGAAATAATGTTGATTACATCTTAGATTTTTAAACATACGAGCAGTTCTTGTATAAATTTTTAAAACAATATTCCTATTTGAACTAAATTCGGGTCCCGAAAACGATAAATATCGAACTAAACCAAATAAAAATATATGGTGAAATAATCTTGATTCCATCTTATATTTTTAAACATACGAGCACTTCTTGTTTATTTTTATAAACATATTTGAACAAAATTCGGTTCCGAAAACAGCTCTTACGATTTTGATAATTTGGTATTTAAATAGAGTTTTTTATACTAAGTTTATACAGGGTTATCTGCTTGCCCTGTATTAAGACAAAAAGGGAGGGGGGGAGATGGTCACTAGCACCATTACAACTATTTACAACTTTTACCATGAGGCCTACCCGGGATTCGAAAATAGATATCAACTTAGAATCGACAAATGGAGGTAAAAAACAGCATTATTTTTGGCCCCATGATAAAAGTTGTTTATAATCATGGTCTCAATCACCTTCTTTCGGCTTAGTACACCAGTTCTGGATAACCTTGTATATCAGTACATGTAAGGAGTACCTCTAGAATACACTTTCCTTGATTAAATTTCATCTTTTATATAAATTTTGTTATTTTAGGTAGTTTAGAATGACAACTACATATTTCATAAGTTATGTAAATGAACATTTATTTTTGTTTTTCAGGGAGCTCTTTTAACAAAGACTAGAAAGGTAAACCTTCTGGGTATTACATTTATTTTCTTCAAATCTTGACGATCTTACGGCCAGATACTGGAGCCAATGTGGTCTGGTAGCAGTGCAGTGGTAGCAGTATTTGGCACAAGATCGCTTAATTAATTCTAGCTTCCTGAGCTGGCTCATTCCACGCACAGAGAATCTCTTTAGGCGTTCAGCGTGGGAATGCAGCCAGCGTTCTTGGCACCCTACCACACAGATACAGTATTTGTTTCGACTTTTAGCCTGTTTATTTATTTTATTTTGTATATGGGTACGTTTCATATTTTTTGTGCATATGTGTATATTAGGTAGTTTATTATATTCCAATGTTTTTTAAGTAATACAAAGGATTCTGACTTTGCGAAACTGAACCAAAACTGTCAAGAGTAAGTTGAGATATAGGCTTATGAATATTGAGTGAAAGAAATGTGTCGTGAAATTGAATTTTACAACTTAATTAAAGTAATCGAGAATGCACTTTAATTTACACATGAAAAAGGGAATTTTTAAGAACAGATTTAAGCTAGACTATGCTACAATTGTATGGTCGTAAAGTTTTCCACACCTCGGGCTTTTCGGTGAAGGAAAACATCGTGAGGCAACCTGCATACGTCCGTAGAAGAAATTCGATGGCGTATGTGAATCTAGCAATCCACACTGGGCCAGCGTGGTGGATATGGCCCAATCAAACTGCGTGGCCTACGTTCTGCAGTGGACTATCAAAAGGCTGGTACAGTACAGTACAGTTTTGCTTCGAAATAAAAAGCCATTATTTTTGGATTTAATTTTATTTTCAGGAACGACGAGATTTTTTTATATTATTTTACTACGATCAGTTTAACTTTTATTAGCTGTTTTGTTTTAGAAGTCGTGGTGGTCAAGGGGTAGTGACACCCGCCTTACAATTATGAAGTCGTGGGTTTAAATCTCGGCCCCGTACCAATGAGTTCTTTAGAATTTATATACGAATTGTCACATCACTGGGTTTTCGGTGAAGGAAAACATCGTAAGGAAACTTGCATATGTCCGTAAAAGAAATTCGATGGCGTATGTGAATCCACCAACCCGCACTGGGCCAGCGTGGTTGATACGGCCAAATTACCCTTCGTGGATAGACCTACGTCTTGCAGTGGACTATTAAAAACGCTGGTACAGATGTTTTGTGTTTTAAAATGACGTGTCAAGTGTGCACTCTAGTGAAGGCATCTCCTTGTAATTTATATAAACTAACTTTTATTTTTACTTAATATTATCTTAATTTGTTTCAGTGGCCGGAATTTTTAAGTAGACTTAATAAGCATTATGTAAGTACTCAAAGTTTTTTTTTATACCTTAACTTCCACCATCCTGCACTTGGCCAGCGTGGTGGATATGGCCCAATCACCTTTCATGGGTAGGCCTACATCCTGCAGTGGACTATTAGAAAGGCTAGTACAGTGCTTTTTGCTTTACCCATTACTATTAAAAAATGTACAGCCATGGCCAAAAGTATAAGGCAGCTTAACAATTATTTATTATTGAATTACACATATTTAGGAAGAGAAAGAAAAGTAATTTAGTTGTTTACCGATGTAATTTACAATAGTCGCAAAAAATGCAACTACTTTCTAAAAGCTGCATTTTTGGTATTACGTTGTGATGGTGGTGTACAACAATACCCCGGAGTCAGTCAGCTGAGTTCAGCTGATACCCACATGATTTAAAAAAAATGTTCACCACCTCAAACTCACAGTACTTGCTTTAACACAACGGAGAAAAAAAATGTTTTTTTTTTTTACGAAATTTTTAGCAACTTATTATCTAGTACTGCGTAGCGGGTGATCATAAAAGCGTATAATATTCGAAAAGTTTCCTTACGTGGATTGCTACGTAGTGTGTTATGTAGCAGTTCGTAGCGTGTTTCGTAGAAGCGTGCTACGCAGTAGGTGGTACGTAGCGTGTGTGCGTAGAATCGTAAGTAAGTTTTCTCGAGTTATCTGCTACGTAGTGTAGTACGTAGATGTGTGTTGCGTACTTCGTAGCTGTTACTGTATAGCGCGTGTGGGTAGAAGTGCATAATTTTAGAAGATTCCTAGTGATGGCTGCTACGTAGTGTGATATCTACGCACAGCGTAGCGTACTTCGTAACTAGTACTACGAGTACAAGGCGTGCAACGTAGATAGTACTACATAGCGTGTGTGCGTAGAAGCGCATAATATTAGAATGGTTTAATTAATAGCATTATCCTTTACGTACAACTACGAAAGTACGTAATACATGCTTTCGTAGTTGATAATAGCGTGCTACATAAACTGTTAGAGTACTACGTAGCTGGTGATGATTGCATAAGAGCGCATAATGTTTTAAAAGGTTTCATGCAGTGCTACGTGCTACATGAAATGGTACGTAGCTAATAGTGAGTAGCGTGCTACGTAGCAAGTTCTGCGTATCGTGCGTAGTAGTGGTAGTAGTACGTAGTGCTATGTAGTAAAGGCTGAATCAAACATCTTGGCGGCTATGATGCGCAAAACTTAATCCTGATTTAAGCTCACGTAAGGTGATTGTAAAGTGCCAACTTGTCCATACAAAAACAATAAACTGTCATCAGTTATCTACTCTAAACGTTATTAGCATTGAGTGTTTTTTTTTCTATGTAATCAGCACTCCAATCGCTAGGTTTATTCACAGTTTCGTTTTCACAGTTTTTTTAATAACCTTAAAAAATATAATCTTCTAAAAAGTTAAACATTTTTACGCAACATTTTTTACGAAAAAGTGGTTTTTTTCTGAAAAAAATTATGAAGTTTTTTGCCGAAAAAATAATACTGCGTGCGTGAAGCGTGCAATATTCTTACTTAAGCGATTGACACCAAAAAACAACATTTTAATGCAATTTAAGGGGTGAAAAGAGTTTTTTACCGGAACGTAAATTTTATCAAAAATGTACCGCGTATTTTCACGATGTTCTACAGAAAACGCGAAAACACTCGTCGATTCAGAATCCTCTTTACAACTGCGCGAACATTGGGTTTCACGCAGCTATTCGTGATTAATGTTACAAAGTACGCACCACAGCCTTCGAGCAAATATCTACAGAGCCACAGTCCCTAAGTGAAAGTAGTAAAAAAATGTCTGAGCGCCGTCATACATACCGACTTAGATATTTACACTAAATAATTAACAACGACCCGTTTTCTCGAATCGACGTTAAGTCACCTAATTAGTGCTTGTAACCGAGCACTTTGGAATCGCGCGGTGTTGAATTCGGCTAGCAAACGCCTTACGACTAACTAAAAAGCCTGCTCAATACGTAGCTTGGGCAGAGTTTTGGCTCGGACACTTTTTTGCACGATTGCGACTATATAGAAATTTGCTCGAAGACCACGCCTCTAAAGTTCAGAAGACAGGATTCTCAACATATTTATATCTTTACTTCAGGAAAAATTCAACGGAACGCGCTGGGACAAAGAGGAATTTGTAAGTATAATCATCATCATATCAGCTATGGGACAGTCACTGTTATACATAAGTCTTCCCCACGAATTAGCAACAAGACTGGTTGGAAGCGGCATGCATCCAGCGCGTTCGTGCTTACAGCATATACCGACTGGGGAGGTCAAATAACCGGATTGAAAAATGGGTGTCTGTTAAATCATTTTCCGGACAATAATTGTACGTGATAACGTCAGAAGAAAACATTGTTGAGTCAACAACTGAAACAAGCCAAACGCTTATTCCGATCGTGCCTCTCTATCGCTTGTTCTGCGCTCTCGCTTGCATGCTCAGCTCAGGTGAAACGTTACACTTTTTCATGCGTGCAGCTGGCGTTCATAGATTTATATGGCGTCATCACAAAAATCTAGCCAGTCAATTGACCACACAGTTGGTTGACGTTCTATAGGTCCATAGGCATTAGTTCTTGTTACTGTGTGCCCTACTTACTGCCACTTAAATGTGAAAACCACTAGTAGCCGTAAGTTCTGACTGTTAAGCCACTTAAGATTTTAGTTAAATTTTAACACAGGTATTACTCACACTTAACTAAGTAGACAGACGTTCTACTATAGTTTCGATCACATGTGCTTCGAGCAAATATCTACAGAGCACAGTCCCTAAGTGAAAGTAGTAAAAAAATGTCCGAACGCCGTCATACATACCTACTTAGATATTTACATTAAATAATTCACAATGACCCGTTTTCGCGAATCTTGACTTTATGTCATCTAATTAGTGATTGTAACCGATTACTTTGGCATCGCGCGGCGTTGCTATCGATATTTTTCAAGATTGGAGTACTAGCACGCAGGCGGAACTACAAGATGTTAAAATTTAACTAAAATGTGTAAAAATTACGCTAGTTTTCATAATCTGACTGATTATAATTAACATAGAAATTAGGTGAGTATTAATTATAATTTATTTTTATTATTCTATAATTTCATTGTTGTTTTTGAAATTCTAGACACCTTTTTTTAAAGGAATGGCGGTAAGTCCAGTTTTAGTTTTAACATAACTCAATTCTCAATCATTTATCGCAACATAATTATTATGTAATTAATCAAAGTGAAGCCAAGATCTTAGTAATGACACGGCGCCTTTCTTTGTTTGTTTGATGTTGGTTTTCGTCTACTGGTCCTATTTTTACGGTTCCGTAGTAAAACGAGGAACCATTATAACTTCGTTGTGTCCATCCGTCCGTCCGTCCCATTATTTCAAAGCTATATAACTTCCGCATTTATCAACTTAACAATTAACAAGGTTTCCTAAACGATTTTTTTGTCACATGTACCATTGGTGAGATATAAATCGACCAGTTAAAAAAAGAGTGTCCCCCCTTAATTTCTAAAGTATCCAAGATAAAATGTTCAAACTTTTTGAGTTTATAGACCTTATCAAAAACTTTCCTAGAAAATTATTTTGAGCACTGTGGGATCATAACTTTTAGAGTTATAAAGGTAAATTGAAATTTTAAACATGCACATAGCTCAGAGGTTGACCTTACTAACATATTTATTACTCAGTTACGTTTTTAGGGTTCCGTACCTAAAGGGTAAAAACGGGACCCTATTACTAAGACTCTGCTGTCCATCCGACTGTCCATCTGTCTGTCTGTCTGTCGCCAGGCTGTATCTCAAGAACCGTGATAGCTAGACAGCTGAAATTTTCACAGATGATGTATTTTTGTTGCCGCTATGACAACAAATAGGTACTAATAACAGAATAAAATAAATATTGAAGGAGGGCTCCCATACAACAAAAGTATTTTTATTTTTTGCCCGTTTTTTCCTCAAACATTAATAACAGCAACCGGTAGACGCTTGAAATGGGGCTAACGGGGTTCCCATAGGGTATGGAAACCTTCGTGAGCGAGTCCATCTCGCACTTGGCCAATTTTTCTAGTAGTCAACCATCTAATGACATTGTAAAAATTGGTTTTTATCATCATCATAATCATCGTCACCATCTAAAGAAGTTGTCAAGTGCGTGTCTCGACACGCACTTGGTTAATGGAACTTATTCACAATTTCGACAAAACTTGGTACACAGGTTTCGTATATTAATAGATTTTTTTGTCGTCAGCGATTTTAATTTGGATACATTCCCTTAAAAAGGGGAAAATAGACAGCAGATTTTGAAAAAAACAATCAGAAAAATTGCTTAGTTTCTAAATTCTGACAAAATTTTGCGAGTATGAACTAAATCGGTCAAGACGAATTGAGATAAAATTATGCTTATAAAGATTAAATTAAAGAAAGATGTAGCGAGAACTACTGTTCGGAGAACTACTAGTTTTTTTATCTTTTCTTTAAGGCATGGATGAAAGAGCTGAGAAATAGTCTGGTGAGTAAAATTTCTGCGCAACCTTTAGTTATTAAGAGCAATATTAATGCATCATTTTGGAGCAACCTGTTTCTGAACAGCGATTCGAATAGTTGTTTTGATTAGTCTAACGTCAAAATGTCATGAATGAATTCCTAAAGTATGATGCCTATTACTTTCTTTGTTTATTATTTAGTTTGAAAATTGTTTTTATCTACACTAATGTTGTAACATTCTACTTATGTTTCCAATACTTGACTTATAATGACTACTGTTATAGCGCAGACAACAAAACACTCAATTTAAGCAATTGCACATGATGTTATAATATCCACATCGATATCGTAAAATCTCATCGCGCGCTCGCTCCTGATTGGCCCTGCGCGCGCAGCTGCGCTCTCATTGGTTAGATTTTAATGGCGCCAAGTTCACTGTGACAATACACGTACGCGTGAATTTAATGTTTCGCAATATGTTTTTTTTATTTTTATTAGTGAAGATAAAGTAGTGTATGCAACTGCATATAACACGGGTATTAAAACACTCGTTACTATTATGAAACTCGCTGCGCTCGTTTCATAAACTCACACTCGTGTTTTAATACCCTTCATTATATGACAGTTGCATAAACTACTATTATTTTCTATTTAAGGATTAATAACTTTTAAAGCTCCTCGGCTTTTGTAGCTACCGGAAATAAATAATAAAATTGTATGGAGCAACATGAAATCGATAATAATACTAATGGCCTAAGAGCCGCTGAAGAACGACCTTCACCCACGTGAAAACGAGAGACGTATTTTTTCTATATTATTATTTATTTATAAACACGGCTATTTTTTATTACTTACATTTTAAAATGTGACATGGAATTTTTTTTTGAAGACAATCAATTTTATAATTAATTTTGTTATTAAATTATCTTACTTATGATACCAATTTTGACTGGTTATCGTTTTTGTACTTACATTGAAATTTGTACATAGTTGCTTGCCAGGTAGTAAGTATAAACAAAATTAAGGTGGCAAACCTACCAAGGTATTTTCTACATTAAGGTTAAACAAGTCGCTCGTCACTCCAAACAAACGTCGGTGGGTAATCACACCAGTGTTTGCTGTTGAATATCCAAAACTAAGATTTATATGAGTTTGTTTTTGCAAAACCTATGCTTCTTGCTAATAAAACTGTGAAAAATACCATATTCTCGAATAATATAAGTCTTGAAACATTTGAAATTTGACTCAAATTTTTAGGAAACTTTGGGTGTAAAAAAAGCACAGAATAACTAAACTGAGTCATATTTTATGAAAATAGCGGCCTAGTTTATATATTCGTTAGTTCAAATAATTGATTTTTAAATAAATCCATACAACAGTTTTTTTCATAATTTACTAGCGAGAAAACCCTTATAAGCATTTAGTACGCAGCCGTGTTAGGTAAAAATTATAAGTTTTTTCAAACAAATAAAAACAAAATTATATTGCAATGGGTGCGCACGCGCTATATCTACTGTTTATCGCCGAATCTATCTCTTTGTTAGACAAGACACCTGAGATATCATTTATTTTAGCTACGCCAAATATGAGTTCGTGTTATCAACTTGTTTCACCTTAAAAACTTTTATTTGGAATAAAAAATACCGGCCATCAAAAGAGTGAAGGTACGAGTAATAAGATAATAAAAATCATTCACAAAAATGTTTTATCAAATTAAATATAGTCATGAACACTTCACGGTATTTCTCTTGGAATATTTCGCAAACATTTCAGTTTATCGTTGTGTCCTTTATCCTTTACAAAATTAATGTACTAAAATGTGTTTGTTTATTAATAGTCATTTTCATTTCAGTCCACCGTTCGTCCGACTACACCAAGGGTAAAACACTAATACAGTTATAGACCGAATAAAACTTTTTGGCGTCTGTGAAAAGTCATTGCGCAGTAGCAAATTCGTTAAGTCAGCTGAGCGAGGAGAGCCGCTGCAGTGATCAGCTAGTAGCTAATAGGCATGTTTAATGGTATATTAAAATCGTAATTATGACTAGTCCGTTAATTAGATTATTAAAAAATTTTTTTCTTTTGTCAATCAAACAATTAATGACAAAGATAAACCTTGTCAAATTTGAGAGTGGGGGCTCGTGACGTCACTAGCCGGTACCGGTGCCAGTACATTTGTAGTAGGTTAGTGACGTCACGCGGAACTTTAACGGGTAACTAATTAAATTGTCAAAAAAAATACTTGTCTAATATGTTTTGATAATCTATTTGACGGACTAATTATATTTTTTTAGTTAACAAGCTGATTGCAAAGATGCCAAGTTTGATTCAGCTTAAATTTTAGTAAAATAGTGCAACTGTACCAGCCTTTTTAATAGTGCACTGCAGGACGTAGGCCTACCCACAAAGGGTGATTGGGCCATATCCACCACGCTGGCCCAGTGCGGGTTGGTCGATTCACATATGCCATCGAATGTCTTCTACGGACGTATGCAGGTTGCCTCACGACTATCCTTCACCGAAAAGCCAGTGGTAAATTTCAAGGAATTCATTGGTATGGGACCGGAATTTGAACCCAAGACCTTACAATTGTAAGACATTACTATTAGACCACTACGGCATGGCTTCATGTGGTAGAATATGTAAAATAGTAATAGGTACTTAAATACAATCAGTGGGAATCTCAGTAGGAACTATCAGACTTCATTATAAATAATTATCTATACGTAGGTAGGTACTGTAAAGTTTTTTGCCGAGTCAATTTCTAACACGGACACTAAATGGAGACAAAAGTCTGATTTATTTTTTTGAAATATTTTTCACTCATTTCAGGTTATAATAAGAATTGCAAAATCAGCTGAAGAACCATCAGCAGGGGTTTGTATTGTGATGTTTTGACAGATAATAATTTAATTTAAATAACTCTTGATCTCTTAAATGATTATAAGAAAATGCGGCTAAACTCGACGGGGCGCGCGTAATCCCTTCGAGGATAATACGTAATACCGATAAAAGATAAGATAAGATAATATTTATTGTCATTAAGTAAATCTCTTATTACATAATTAAATATAATAACAATTACTATAATGTACTCGTCAGTTAATACATTTGAGAAAATACTAAATCTAGTAACTTTATAGAAATGTAGTGTATATACATATTCCCGTGCATTATTTTGTTATCTGTTATCTGATGCGGGAAATTGTTCTTTATCAACGTGGTCCGAAACGACCTCCCTTCATCGTTCTCGGCGTTTCGCCCCGCGGGCCGAATAAGGGCCTTCAAAAGAGTCATGGGCGATTCGCCCCGCGGGCCGAACCGCTTGCGGGGCGAAACGCCGCAATACCCCTGAGGATGGAGTAATGAATACTCCGAAACCGGCCGGGTTCCCAGCGGCTCGACTGTATTTAGTAAGTACGTGACGTACATGAGTTTAGCCGTATTTTCTTATAATAACTATGTAAAATATCAAGCAAAAAATCGGCCAATTACGAGTTGGACTGCGCTTGAAGGGTTCCTTACCGTATGGGAGCCTCTCGGCAAAAAAATCACGTTTGTTGTATGGGAGCCACCCTTGAATGTTTATATTGTCCTAATTTTAGTGTTTGTTGTCCTAGCGGCAACAGAAATACATCATCTGTGAAAATTTCAGCTTTCTAGCGATAACGGTTCATGAGATACAGCCTGGAGACAGACAGACGGACAGCGGAGTCTTAGTAATAGGGTCCCGTTTTTATCCTTTAGGTACGGAATCCTAAAAAAATGACAGGTATCATTGCGACAGGTGACGTGACACATGCCAATATGGTAGCATAACAATTATTTATCTACACTAATGTTGTAACATTCTACTTATGTTCCCACTTTTACTTATAATGACTACTGTTATAGCGCAGACAACAAAACACTCAATTTAAGCAATTTCACATGATGTTATAATATCCACATCGATATCGTAAAATCTCATTATAACATCGCGCGCTCGCTCCTGATTGGCCCTGCGCGCGCAGCTGCGCTCTCATTGGTTAGATTTTAATGGCGCCAAGTTCACTGTGACAATACACGTACGCGTGAATTTAATGTTTCGCAATATGTTTTTTTATTTTGTTTTTATTTTTATTAGTGAAGCTAAAGTAGTGTATGCAACTGCATATAAAACACTCGTTACTATTATGAAACTCGCTGCGCTCGTTTCATAAACTCACACTCGTGTTTTAATACCCTTCATTATATGACAGTTGCATAAACTATTTTCGCCAAAAATGGCATAACCTACATCAACCGTGTACAGAATTCGAATAGTTCGCACGAATCGATGTAGTAGTTTTCACACTACTGTTAATTTTTCAAAAACGAATCAGACAATTACGAAGAAATTTAATTCGGACTACATATCACTGAAGTAGAATCTACCGAACGAAAAAGGAATCATTAAAATCGATTTTTAACTGGCGGAGTAATCGCTTAACATACCTACAAAAAACATAAAGTCGAATTGAGAACCTCTCTTATTGAAGTCGGGTTAAAATACAAGTGTATTTTTTATGAGCTTTTATTTAGTTTCACCTGTCCCGTTGTCTGTCGTTCTGTAATCAAATCTTGCAAGTTAAATTTGATCCACTACCCGATTACCGATTGAGCTGAAATTTTGCATACATATGTGAATGGCGTGCCGATCTGATGATGGAGCTGGAAAGTGGCCAAAGGAACTTAGCAATGAAACGACACAACATCATCGAGTTTAGGTTCATTTGAATGGTGTTGGCGAGTAGTTTGTCTTTCAATGGTATCCTGGGTCTCATGATGGAGCTGGAAGGTGGTCATAGGAACTCTGTAATGAACCGACGAGTTTTTGCTAGATAGCAGTGACAGGGGCGTAATTACGAGACAACGGCGAAATATTCAAGAACCCAGAAGATAGACAATTATTTATAGAAGCTAGAAAACGAGTATTTAATGTATTGAGTTGGATTTTCCCCTGTCACAGGCTTTTGGCATCGTGCAGTCGGTGCATTTGCTATCTTCACGTTTTCATATTTATACATTTTGTATATTTTGCAAACCAAAAAAAAAACAATTTTAAGAAATCTGGAACTAGAAAAATATAGGTATTTGTTTTTTTTCACAGTTTGATGAATATTGGCCGGCCGGTGGAGGTGGCTCTAAGGTAATTACTATTAAAAAACAGTTGTCTCTAATAGTTATTTTCTGATTTTTAGGGTTTTTGATTTCGGTGAAAAAAAAAAAAAAAAAAAAAAAACTTGGTACTTACCGCACTTCGCAGTACTCAATCCTATGAAACCAAATAAATTACGAGTTGTACACAATGCGGCCGCCAAGACTAAAGGAAAGTGCCTGAACGATTTCCTCCTGACGGGACCAGATCTACTCCAATCACTACCTGGAGTCCTCATGAGGTTTCGCCAACACGCCATCGCCGTTTCCGCTGACATAACGGAAATGTTCATGCAAGTCGGAGTTCTCGAAGAGGATCGTGACGCCCTCCGCTACCTGTGGCGTGAGGATTCGGCCCGACCTGTGACGCAATTTCGTATGAAATCTGTCATTTTCGGCGCGACTAGCTCGCCGGCCACAGCGATATATGTAAAGAATGAAAATGCAGAACGACATCGCGAACAATTTCCCGAGGCTGCAGATGCCATAGTACGAAACCATTACATGGACGATTACCTTGGTAGTTATCGAACATCCGAAGAAACAAAAAGGATTGCGGCTGAAGTGCGAGATATTCATAAAAGAGCGCATTTTACTCTCAGAAAATGGAACTCAAACGACGAAAATGTCCTAAAGCAACTGAGTCCTGAGGCCGCGTCGACTGACGTCACTCTGACAGACAAGACTGGCGTCGACCGTGTACTAGGCCTAGTGTGGAGGACGAACGACGATGTACTAGGGTTTAACCTTGATTTGGTGAAAATACCTAAAGAGGTGTTACGAAGCGACGCGCCTACAAAGAGACAGGCCTTGCGCATTATAATGTCGATTTACGACCCGCTTGGCTTAATAGCACCAGTGACTGGAAAATCACGTCAGATTTTACGTGAGATTTTCCGACGAGGGACAGCGTGGGACACACCAATCGACATCGACCTCAGCATACAGTGGAAGACATGGTTGAGTAATCTCGAGCTCCTGCGAAACGTCACTATACCACGATGCTACCTCGGCTACTCGGACGCAGTAACGCTTCAACTCCACACATTTGTCGACGCTAGTGAGTCGTCTTACTCAGCCGCACTATACTGGCGAGCTGAAGGGCCTGACGGTGAAGTGAGAAAATCCCTCGTCCTTGGGAAATCACGTGTTGCGCCGCTCAAATTGATGTCTATACCGCGGCTCGAGTTGCAAGCTGGAGTCATGGGAAGCCGCATGGCCATGACCGTCATTGAAGAGCATGACCGAAAGTCAGATTCGAAAATATTTTGGACCGACAGCGCTACCGTCCTGACTTGGCTACGTACCGGATCGCGCGCTTACCGACCGTTCGTAGCACATCGCGTAGCCGCCGTAGAAGAGAACACTACGCTTAGTGAATGGCGATGGATACCGACCAAATTGAATATTGCTGATGACGCGACCCGAGACGTACCTGACAACTTCACTGCAGAACATCGATGGTTTAGAGGTCCTGACTTCCTTTCACTGGCCCACTGCGCGTGCACTATGCGCACCTGATCACACAGGAACGTTGCTCCGCGCTTACTGAAACATTGACTGCATTCGACGAAGCTACGCCGAACCCTGAACGATTTTCAAAATGGGAGCGTTATCTGCGCACTACTGCTCGTGTGTTACAATTTATCGACCTCTGTCGGCGCCCACAGGAACGAAGTTATTTTAAACGAACAAGGAAAAATCCACAAGCAGACCCGACATGGGAGAAAAATAAGAAAGCTATAACTACAAAGGCCTCTGTGCCGTCAACGAGCCGTGTAGCTACAACGGTCTACGCCGTAGTCGATGCAGACACTATACGCCGCGCTGAGATTTTAATTTGGCGTGCGAGTCAAGAGCGCGCTTTCTATTCTGATATGAAAAGTCTACGAGCTGGGAAATCAGTCGCTGCCTCTAGCCGACTTCGCCGTCTAGCGGTAACCTATATAGATGGAGTATTACGACTGAAGAGTAGGATCGACCACTTGACGGCGGCCGACAGCGTGATGACCTCGCCGCCTATACTAGATGGCAATCGCTACGAGGTTAAGCTACTGATCGATTACATGCGCCGACGTCTTCATCATGCCGGGGTTGAAGCTACCATAAGTGAATGTCGCCAATCTTATTGGATACTGCGCATCCGACCCGTTGCAAAGATGGTCATCCGCCAATGTCTGCCATGCCGGATCCGTAAGGACACGCCTCCGCAGCCATCTACAGGCGATCACCCTCTGACTCGATTGGCGCATCATCAACGAAGTTTTACCTTTATAGGACTCGACTATTTTGGTCCGTACAATATTTCCCATGGACGCAGTACGAAAAAACATTATGTAGCTATATATACCTGCCTGACTTCCCGAGGAATTCATCTTGAACCGACAGAATCGCTCAGTACTAGTTCAGCAATTATGGCGCTCCGCCGTATGATTGCTCGCCGAGGAACCCCAACAGAGATCTGGTCGGACAATGGTGCAAACCTACGTGGTGCTGACCGTGAACTAAGACGAGCTCTTGACGAAGCCACTGAAGAAGAGGCGTCACAGCGTCAAATCCGCTGGCGCTTTATCCCGCCCGGCGCTCCTGTTATGGGAGGCGCTTGGGAGCGAATGGTACGCGCCGTAAAGACAGCTCTCGCAGCCACCCAACAGCCAAGACATCCGAGCGTTGAAGTGTTTCATACGCTGCTAGCAGAAGCGGAGTTCACCGTCAACAACCGACCGCTCACGCATGTGTCTGTGAGCCCAGACGACCCCGCTCCACTAACGCCAAATCATTTTATACTAGGCGGCCCTGCAATGATACCAAGGCCTGGCTCATTCGATGACTACGACTTCATGAGCCGAGCGCACTGGCGCGCTTCTCAACGACTCGCCGACATTTTTTGGGATCGATGGGTACGCGAATATTTGCCAGAACTTCAAAACCGGCGGGAGCCCCACAGCCGAGGGCCTGCCGTCAAGATTGGCAACATCGTAATTGTCGTCGATAACACGCTACCACGCAACACATGGCCTCGAGGAATAGTTTAAGCGACCTACCCCGGTGCGGACGGCGTGACGCGAGTAGTCGACGTGCGAACCACGGGAGGTATCTTAAGACGACCTGTCAAGAAGATCGTAGTACTGCCGACGGAAGCCGCCGTGCACCGAGATTGATGCAGCGTCGCCGGCTACAGGGACACTGCACGGCGGGAGAAATGTGCACGACGGCTACGATCTTCTTTATTTATTTGGCAAACTCTTTCGGCAAAATATTCCAAATTCAAAATTATTAGTGCGATTCGCGCTTGACTCTTTCTTGTAAAAGAAAAACAGTGTATATAAGTTTGTGAAGAAAAATAAAGGGTTTTGATTTCGGTGATCCTGTAGTTTCCCCTCAGACGAAAACACCAAGCTCCACACCAGCATTAGGGTTCCCTCGGGCAGACGCGCTCGTGGGGAACATTTTCTGAGCAAATATGGATTTTCTGAAGTAAGTTTACAAGATGATACCGTTTTATTTAATTAAAGCCGCTAAGTGGAATCTGGGCCTTAAGAGGATCGTGAATTACCAGTGTTTTAGCGTTTTCTGTAAAACATGAAGAAAATTCGGGTACATTTTTGATAAAAAAATCCGGGAGAAAACTCTTTTTACCCTTTAATGTTAAGTTATGTTTTTGATGTCAATCGCTTAATAAATAAGAAATATTGCACGCTTGTCCGTTTTATTTTGCAGAAAAGTTTTTAGTTCTTGCATACTTTTTAGCCAAGTTATTGCGTAAAAATATGGCTTTAAAATGGTTTAAAAACTGTAAAAACTTAGACGTCACACTCAAATCGCATCATATTTAGAGGTAGAGAACAGCTTATTATTTTTGTATGGCTAAGTTCGCTGTTCAGTCTCTACATTTTTGACGTACTCACCATAATTTCTTCATTACAGGATGTGATGTCGAACCCTGAAGCTCCCAAGTCATTTAGAAGAATGGTAATTAAAATACTTACTATTTATTATGTTTATAAGTAGGTTAATTAAGTACCATTGACTTAATAAGTATCGAGAATCTATTTTTAGTCATTGAACACTTTCATTAAATATTTATAACCAAATTTTACGAACGCAGGCTTGATGACTTCCAGCCTTCCGAACAAGCCGGATTCCGAAAAGGCTTTAGTACCATGGACCACATACATACGCTGCGGCAGGTTAAACAGAAGACTGAGGAGTATAACCAGCCACTTTGCTTAGCGTTTGTGGACTATGAGAAAGCCTTTGATTCGGTCGAGACATGGGCTGTGCTTGAGTCTCTTCAACGATGCCGTATTGACTATCGGTACATCGAAGTGTTGAAGTGTTTGTATAATAACGCCACTATGTCGGTCCGAGTACAGGAAGAGAGCTCCAAGGCGATCCCTTTGAAGAGAGGCGTAAGACAGGGAGATGTTATATCTCCGAAACTGTTTACTGCTACTCTGGAGAACGCCTTTAAGCTCCTGGAATGGAAAGGATTCGGCATCAACATCAATGGCGAATACCTCACTCACCTTCGGTTTGCCGACGATATCGTAGTCATGGCAAAGTCGATGGAGGAACTCAGTACGATGCTCGAAGGCCTCAATCGAGTATCTCAACAGGTGGGTCTTAAAATGAACATGGACAAGACAAAGGTCATGTGTAATTCCCATGTTGTACCCACCCCCATTTCAGTTGGGAACTCGGTTCTTGAAGTCGTTGACTCGTACGTCTACCTAGGACAAGTAGTCCAGTTAGGTAGGTTCGACTTCAAGAAATAGGCCAATCGCCGAATCCAACTCGGCTGGGCAGCGTTCGGAAAATTGCGTAACGTCTTCTCGTCCGACATACCTCAGTGCCTCAAGTCGAAAGTTTTCGACCAGTGTGTGTTGCCAGTGATGACTTACGGCACAGAAACGTGGTCTCTCACTATGGGCCTTATTAGTAAGCTTCAAGTAGCCCAACGAGCCATGGAGAGGGCTATGCTCGGAGTTTCTCTACGCGATCGAATCAGAAATGAGGAGATCCGTAGAAGAACCAAGGTTACCGACATAGCCCAGCGGATTGGCAGGTTGAAGTGGCAATGGGCAGGGCACATAGCGCGGAGGACTGATGACCGATGGGGTCGAAAAGTCCTCGAGTGGAGACCACGTACCGGCAAGCGCAGCGTAGGACGTCCACCCACAAGGTGGACGGACGACCTCATTAAGACCGCAGGTTCGCGCTGGATGCAAGCCGCTACCACCCGGTCTTATTGGAGATCTTTAGGGGAGGCCTATGTTCAGCAGTGGACGTCCTATGGCTGAAAGGAAGGAAGGAACCAAATTTTATCGTGATTTTAACCCAGATAGATCGTAGCGTAGTTAGTTTACTAGGTGTTTGTCAGCAATCACCGAAATAAAGCAACGTTCCGCATGGTCAGTACTTGGATGGGTGACCGTGGGTGACATTTTCCAACTGAGCGCTACCGTGGCTCGGAAGACACGTTAAATTCTAGGTCCCGGTTGTTTTAACCGTTTAGCCATGTCATAGGCCTTCAGGCAGCCTAAAAACTGTGACACCAGGGCTCTAGCCACCCAGCCTGTACAAACTTACTTACCCAGAAATCGTAAAGAAAACAACTGTTAATGTAATTAAAATTAATTACATTTACAGAATAAAGAAGATCAAGCTTTGGTAAGAAGAGTTTAATGACAAGTAGTGTAATTTTTTTTCTGATCAGTAAACATTTTAAATTATGGATTTATTAAGCCAAGAGCCACCTCGACCACATGAATTTTCAAACAAACAAAAAAAAAAACAAATTATTTTTCCTCGGGGGTTCAAGAACAAGACATAATGAATTTGTTTCTTGTCTATCAAAAGTTTTAAGCCATGTATTCACTGA
This sequence comes from Hypomecis atomaria, assembly GCA_964007245.1. Classification (NCBI taxonomy): domain Eukaryota; kingdom Metazoa; phylum Arthropoda; class Insecta; order Lepidoptera; family Geometridae; genus Hypomecis; species Hypomecis atomaria. The sequence continues at coordinate 5,560,917 of OZ023306.1, forward strand.
GCAACAATGTTTCAGATACACAGTTTCTGAAACATCACGTAGGTGTATGTTTCCAGGAACATACGTACCGATAAACACGAAACAAAACATTTGTCTCTAAAACATTATGATTTGTTTCAGAAACACGTAGATTTTGTTTCTGAAACAGAGTTTATAAGCAATTGTTGCTCAGTGAATAGGTACACATGGATTTACCTCCGTTTGCAAAAATTTATTGATTTATCTTTAGCCGTTTGGAATTCTTTTTAAAACATTAAAAATACCTACATATCTTTGATTCCAGTTATATAAGGTAGTAATATAAATTGTATCATTGTGGTGCTCCACTCTAGGTAATAGTAGGTTTTTTGATACATTTTGTTAAATGTTTCTGTTCTGGCTCTCTCTATTGATCCGACTGTTATCCTGCTGTAAGTTGCTAGTAGATACCTCTGCCTTCGATACACAGGTACTGGGTTCGATTCTTGCCCTAATATATAGGGTGTTTTGTAGAAGGTCCGACAAACCAAATGGGTGTGTTCGATGACCCATTTGGAGAATAGAAGTTGGCGAAAAAAAACCCTGACTGTCTATTTTTTTTTTTTAATTTTATGTTCATTTTACCTGTCATCTGTTTACCTTCATAAAATGTAAAATTTATTTATTTATTATAACAACAAAAAAAAATCTTTAAAAAAATAGGGGGTCAGGGATTTTTTTGGCTAACTCGTTTTTTTTTTTTAATATTGGTCTAAAAACGTCCCCAAACACGCCCATTTGGTTTGTCGGACCCTCTACCAAACACAAGGTGTATTTGGGTAATTAATTCAAATATCTGTGTTATTTTTAACTGACTCACAAAAAGAAAGAGTTTGGGATAGATTTTTGTTTATTAATGTTTTACCTGATTTTTCCGTTTTACTTTTTAAAATCTCTAAAATCTAAACTCAAAATGTTGCTATAAAATAATTTATTTAGGTTTATTAGTTTTAAAGGAACCCCAGAAAATTGGTAAATAAGAAAGTCTCTACTTTTGCACCTTGTTTTCACTGATGGTTACGTTTTTGTCAAAATGTTTCACCGCCCCAACAAACCCAAGACGCCAGAACCAATTAATAGCACCAGAACCACAATTAGAAATAGTCAGGAAAGGTCCAGAGTACATGTTAATAAAAATATTCAACAAGCTGCCAAAAAACATCAGAAACGAAACAAACGATAACATTTTTAAAAGAAAAATAAGAGAGATTCTCATAGCCAAAAGCTACTACTCAATACAGGACTACTTTGACGAAAAATGTTTCGATACTGCGAACCAAACAAAGTAAATAAGATCCTAACTGTTACCGATACCTAACTGTTCCTATTATTAGATACTTTATTTAAATTGCGATACCCTAAAACAGGGTCCATAAATATATGACTCTAAGTTTACATAAATGTTATATGCGTTTATAAATTAGGCTAAGAGATGTATGTATTTGTGGTGCAATAAAACGATTGAATATTGAATATATTTACTAACTTGTATTTTTATTCTAATTAACAGGATTTAAGCAAAGAAGAGACTAGACTGAGAAAACTTTTTGATCTGGTATTGTTTATCATTGTATTTATATTAATTTATTATTAGTCACTTAAAGGTCCTATGAGAAATTGCTTTTAGCTATAAGACTACTCGGCTGTTTTGTTTAAGCCACGCAGGGTGTTTTCGCGAGTGTATGTGTGGCTGGATATTGTATTTTACCACATAAATGACAGTACTTTTATACTGATAAATAAAGCCATTCGTGCGAAATTATCTCCTAACCATTCCAAAAATTGAAAAATGCACAACGTTAATGTTCAAGTTTTTACTTCTGCCGGCACTCCCGGAGTGCACACCGTTGTTTTTTTTTTTGCGCGATTTCTGTATTGGTCCCGCATCAAAAGATGGTACAAACCCTGGGATGGGTAAAACCCTATCTAGGATATAAAAAGTCTTAAACGGCGAAAAAGAATGCAGTGGGTGGAACAAGATAGCTTCGAGCAAATATCTATAGAGTCACGTGCAAAAAAAGTGTCCGAACCAAAACCCTGCCCAAGCTACGTAGCCGGCAGGCTTTTTAATTCAATTCAAATTCAAAATGTTTTTATTCAATTGACATATTTACATGTGCTTAGAATCGTCAATACAATAAAATAAAATTATAAAATTACAGAATAACTGAACACACAGGAGCAATAATCAAAATAACAATAAAACAATCAAAACGTATATTTAGTTAGTCGCAAGGCGATTACAAGCCGACTACAACGCCGCGCGATGCCAAAGTGCTCGGTTACAAGCACTTATTAGGTGACATAACGTCGAGATTCGAGAAAATGGGTCATTGTGAATTATTTAATGTAAATATGTGAGTTGATATGTGTGACGGCGCTCGGACATTTTTTACTATTTTCACTTAGGAACTGCGGCTCTGTAGAAATTTGATCGAAGATGGATAGAAATTCATCGTGTATTTTCTAACTTGTATAAACAAAATACTTAATATTGGTTAATTTACAGCCTCCACAACAGTCAATGGTGAGAAAATTATATTCAATATTTTCTTAATAATGCCAGGACATAATCCTCCTCCGTTTTAAACCTACGTTAAAAAAGGAGGACGGACTATATTCGTCTGTATTTATATTTTTGTGTTTGTTCATCGATATTTCCGTTGTGAAGTTGTGAACAATTTTTTTTTTCACTTCGAAAGGGTTAACTTCCGAGGTGGTCCCATTTAAACTGTTAAAATCGGCTGAGTCGATTTTCATCGGAAAAAATCTATTGGAATTTTGTACGCGGTAGAAGTCAGTGGTGTCAGTTTTGTGGAAAAATGATTTATTTACTAGGCCAAGTATAAATACACAAAGTTCATGCTACTTATGCTAAAACTACCTATACAAACTACTACTATAATATCTACAATCTACATACAAGCATTTAGATCATCCACATACCCGTGAAAGTTTAAAGATAATCCAAATGCTCATAAGCCTATTGACAGCAAAAAAAAAAAACACATTAAAATACTGTCTTGTAAACGGGGTCTGATAATAAGACATTTGTAATCAGGTTCACAGGTTGCCCTGATACAGGCTCAGCCTAGTAGGGTAATCGACATTAATTTGTTATTAGTAATCTAAGTTGTCAAATAAAAATATTTTCGTTTTCAGCTAGTTGCGTTTCCAGCATGTTGGCAGCTTTAAAATAAAAATAATCGGCCAAGTGCGAGTCGAACTCGCGCACGAAGGGTTCCGTACTCTTCATCAATATTTATTTTATTTCAATTTCATTATTTGTTAGTAAAGTAAATATGCAACAGCTGAATATTCTGTGAATATTTCAAGCATATACCAGTTACCATTATTACCTATTATTGAAATGCTATTATATTATACATTAGACGAATTTTTTAACGATAATCTAGAAAACGTAATAATAAATCGTTCCAATACAAATAATAAAATTGCCATACCCTTATAGGGTCATACATATATGTATAACTATACAAAACATGTTAACTAAGAACTGCATGTAATTTTCATATGTTGCAATAAATGATTCGAATTTGAATTTGAATTACATATTAATATCGAGCGAAAAATAAATATTATAATATTCAGGTTTGTTGTCTGGGACCCCCCCTTAAATATTTATTTTATTCTTTTTTTAGTATTTGTTGTTATAGCGGAAACAGTACCAGTAGATCATATGTGAAAATTTCAGCTTTGTAGCTATAACAGTTCATGAGATACAGCCTGAAAACAGACAGACGGACAGCGGAGTCTTAGTAATAGGGTCCCGTTTTTATCCTTTGGGTACGGAACCCTAAAAATTCAAAAGCTTTAAAAAGTATAAGGATGAAAATAATTGCTGATTTTTTTTTACAGAATGCTTTAAGTAAAGCTGAACTAGAAATGAAAAAAACATATAAAGAAATGGGGGTTAGTATATATTTACTTACGAGTACTTCAAGATTGATTTAATTTTAAAAAGAGAGAGAGAGAGAGAGAGAGATCCTAGGTTATTTTTTATTTTATTGAATCAGCTTGATACTGTTAATGAATGGTTATGTAAAAATTTGCAAGAGCTACTAATAATTACTTTTTCTTAAAAAATGCAAATACTTCAACAGGTTAAAATGGCTACGTGTTTGTTAAAAACTATTTATTCTGTTCACAGCTTCGCCTAGCTGATCCTAAAACATCAAAAATGCTTTTAGAGTCAGTAAGTACGCCGTGCCACTACCATGAGACCATCACGGCTTTTTAGGGTTCCGTACTGAATCGAGTTTCTCATTTATAGCTTCGTTTCCTAGAAGAAATTGCTTAATGCGACAAGGCCGACAACTGGCGGCCAATACCAAACAAAACTATACAATAGGTTTATAATTCTTCTAAAATCTAAATTGTATTGTTTTGTCCCTGTAATTTGTTTTTTATGTAATGTGGTTCTCTAATAAAGTGTTGTTGTTTGTTTGTTCGTTGTGTCAGTCTGTCCGTCCGACCCAATATTACAAAGCCATATAACTTTCATATTTATGAATGAAATTGGATGAAATTTGAAAATATGTAGTTTAAGTATAGTTCTCAATTTTAAAATTGTGTAGTTAAGGGGTAGCTCCCATACATGTAAAGCGGGGATTGAAAAAAGAGTGCTCCTCCCCTCTTAATTATCAATTATCAATCTATATTGTATACAAGATATAATATAATGTTCAAACTTCATATGTTTATAAAAGTTTAAAATGTTTCTCTGTAAACTATTTTGAGCACTGTGAAATTATATCTTTTTGAGTTATAAAAAAAACTTAACTTGCACATAGCTCTAAGGTCTTTGACCTGACAAACATATTTCTTAGCCAATTATGCTTTTCTAGATGGTTGAGTAACCATCTAATGACATTTTAAAAATTGGTTTTTATCATAATCATCGTCACCATCTACGGAAGTCTGTCAGACGCGTGTCTCGACATGCACTTGACAACTTATTTAAAATTGATTTGACTTGATACTAATTATTAATAATATTGACGCTGAATAATGATTGTTCAATTTTTGACAGGGCGAACAAAAAAATAAAATCCCACCACGCCGACAAGCGTATTGGCCTCCAGATGTAAGATTTATGTACAGCTCTTTTTTAATCTCACCGTTTTAGTACGTTATTTATTCATCATTTGTAATCAAAGAACAATTAAAAAAGATCACAAAATGATAAATCATGTAGGTATTCTTGCGCATATGGGTACAACTGAGATCTTACAGAAAAAATAAAAAAGAGCCGCCATCCGACCTTTCGGCGTGCAAAGAAATCATTAGATAAATAATACATTTTCAAAAAGTACTAACAAATTGATCGAATACAAAACGAGTTCACATAATAGGTATCTGCACTAAATGCAATTAAACAATTTGATCATAATTTTAGCCTAAAGCATGTCAAAGATAACATTCTCATTCATAATGTTAGGAATAAAATAATATAATGTCAAGTTGGGATTTTCGTCAAAAACTAATACCTATATAAATAATAATTAGCGGATACGTAAAATTAAATGCAAGATATTATGAGATCTATCAAATATACATAAAAAATCATAATAATTGGTCAAGCTATTTCGGCAGTGGTTACAAAATTATTTGAGCCGTTTGGAGTTGAGACATTGGGTCCGTGGGGGCCGGGAGCTCAACTTGTTTTCAAAAGTCTTACTGAGCGTCTGGTGGACGCGACGCGTGACCAAAATGCTGGCGTTTATTTGGCTCAACGTATAAGCATTGCCATTCAGCGTGGCAATGCAGCCAGCATGCTGCCAACTCGCAGTGGGCTTGAGCATTTGGATTATCTTTAGACCTTCAAGGGTCCGTGGATGATCCAATTGCTTGTTATGTAGTAGTAGTGTATGCGGTTTTAGATTATGTAAGTCTTGTATTTAAAAAAATTCGGCAGAGTTCGGTAACACAATACTAAATTTGTATATATTTTTATATAAGTACATATTAGGTTAAATATCCAAGTTAGTTTATTTTCTCAATATTTCGGAAGAAACTCTCCTGATTTTACCACCTTTTTGTTCAATTTCAGAGTCAAAAACCAGATCCAAATCTTAAACCACCAAATTCACAAAACAGCCCACCTAATTTTCAAAATAACCCACCACTTAATTCCCCAAATAGTCCACCGATGCAGAACAGACCACCATTTCAAGGGTATCAAAATGGACCAAGGGGTTTTTCAAATGGTCCAGGGGATTACCAAAATGGACCACAGCAGGGAATGAGATATGGACCACAAATGGGCTACCAGAATGGACTACAACAGGGTATGAGAAATGGACCACAAATGGGCTACCAGAATGGACTACTACAGGGTATGGGAAATGGACAACAAATGGGCTACCAGAACGTACCACCACTACCAGGGCAATGGTACGGACAAGGATATAACGCTGGGGTACCGCCAAATTCACCAATAGGCTATCAAAATGGGCCAATGGTTTATAACAATATACCACCCACGGGTTACAATAATGGTCCACCTATGAACTATCAATTTGGACAGCAAGGTCTGTAACTTAATTGTTTTAGTATTGTTCTGCTAGTAGTTTAAATAAATTTCTTAACTATTTCTAACATATAAGAATTGTTCGTAGCATTTATTTTGGCCCTTTGCTATGTCTATGTATAGACTATGTCATATTTTTTTAGTTTAAGTTTTAGTGGTTTTTTTTTGCTTTAAGTAGGTTAGTTAAATTTAGGCTTATTAAAAGTTTCGTTTTTTTTCTGTATGTAAACAAAAAAATATACTAGTAGAGGTTCAAAATAGATTTATTAATCGTATCACATTTCCTCGATACAGCCCTGGCCTAGTATGGGAGTCGCCTTACTCTCATCTATACTTAAGTAGATCTATTTTAAATACTACAATATTATAATGGGGTAACGCTTGTGAGGTTCTAGAGCGTAATCTCTAGATCTACTGAACCGATTTTGAAAATTATTTTAAGAAGCCAAAAAAACTATTTTGTGGTAGTCAGATGTGCAAAGTAAGCGCGAGTAAAGCTGCGGGCAGATATTAGTTTTTCATAAAGTTAATAAAAATATTTTCATTTTCAAGGCTACCCGAATGGTCCACAGGGCTACCAAAACGTTCAATCAGGGTATCAGAATGGGTTACCAATAAGCTACAGAGATGGTCCACCAATGAACCAACAGAATGGGCCACCAATGAATTACCAGCATGGGCCACCAATGGACTATCAAGACGGTCCAGGCTACCCTGGTCATCAAGACGGTTCAATAGACTATGACAATGGGCCAGGTGGTCCACAAATGGAATATGACAATGGACCAGGAATGGACCAGGATGGGCCTAAATCAGGTCAACAAGGTCTGTACAGGCAGGAGGAATATTCTGACGGACTCCCCCCTCTGCTCCCTCCATTGAGTGATTTGGAAGAGGAGAAAAAGCTACGAGGAACCGCCAAACAAGTAAGTAGCAGTGACGTTCCTGATGTGGCTTTTGCCGTATATACGGCTGGTCCTCTAAAACCCGAAAAAACGCAAATCCCTGTGGCTGCCGTTCTAAAGCCGATTTTTGAAATGAAATTTACGTTGTTTTTAGGGTTCCGTACCCAAAGGGCAAAAACGGGACCCTATTACTAAGACTCCGCTGTCCGTCTGTCTGTCTGTCACCAGGCTGTATCTCATGAACCGTTATAGGTAGAAAGCTGAAATTTTCACAGATGATGTATTTCTGTTGCTAAAAACAAAATAAAATTAATAATGAAGGGGGGCTCCCATACAACAAACCTGAATTTTTAGCCGCTATTCGCTCGCTATTAATAATGGTAACAGGTAGATGCTTGAAATATTCATAGAATATTTAGTTGTATATTCACTTCAATAATAAATAATTAAATTTAAATAAAATAAATATTTAATGGGGGGCCATATGCCCATACAGTACGGAACCCTTCGTGCACGAGTCTGACTCGTACTTGGGCGATTATTTTTACATACGACTTTTTTATCAAATTTACCCAAACATTTACACTAAAATACGGCTTTTTTGAGGTTGACACACGGCCTTTCTAAAATTTACTTGGTTCAACACTTATTAAGTGGTGTGATGTACAGATGGGTAGAGGCTGAATCAATTTTATTGGCGGCTGCGAACTGCGCTCATCCCCGCTTCCCGTGCAGCTGACATAACGAATTTGCTATTGCGCATTAATTACTCGCATCGTGTTCCCAGCCGCCAACAAGTTTGATTCAGTCTACAAGTCGGTCTATATCTAAGTCGGTATGTACCTATGACGGCGCTCGGACATTTTTTTACCACTTTCACTTCGGGACTGTGGCTCTGTAGATTGCTCGAAGCATTCCGGCAAGCGCAGCGTAGGACGTCCACCCACAAGGTGGACGGATGACCTCATTAAGACCGCAGGATCACGCTGGATGCAAGCCGCTACCGACCGGTCTTATTGGGGATTCATAGGGGAGGCCTATGTCGAGCAGTGGACGTCCTATGGCTGATGGATGAATGATGATGGATGATGATTCTGGTCAAAAAAAATGTACCTATATTAGAGATTTTTATTTCACATTAATATCATAAAATGGTTTAAGAAATGGTTAATTTGCCCAAGTTAAAACGTTATGCTTTTTACAGGCTCAACTGGAAAAAAAGGTATAAACATCACATCGTTACTATACGTTTAAGATCACTTTTACTATGGAACCGACCAAAAAAATCTGCTGTTTTATATAGGTAAATAAATAAGACGTCCTCAAAACACATTGCTATGTACCTATACTATATTTGGAAACAGTTTTTTCACATTTAAATTAGAGTACAAACAGATGTTACTCGTACTTATGTGTGTTTTTTCAGCAATTTCTAAGAATGGCAAAAGAGCTACAAGAAGAAAACGAAGCCGTATGTATTTCACAATAGATCAATATTTTAAAAGGTTAAACGAGTTCTATAATTTATTTCAATTGGATTTAATAACAACCGTTATAAATCTAATTTTCATGACAAAAAATCAGTAAAATAAATCACAATATATTTAATATTAATATTAGAGCGCACGTGGAACCGCGTCATTTTAAATTTTACTTATTTTATCCAAGGACACTTCGTAAACTGAAAATAGAAAAGAATAGTCTCAAACGAATATGATAATAATAATTATATTACATATGACACATTTTAATTTTAACAGTATTTTACGTATAAAATTATTTTTTTAGCGGATACCTCCACCCCCGCCCCGGCGACCATCACCCGCCCCCCGACGCTTTCCTCCCACCACTAAAAATCCACTAGCAAGCTACAATCTACCGTCAGTCGTAAGTACAGATTTTTATTTTAGAAATACATTTATTTTAAAATAACACCACCAAATCGTAGTAAGCGACGTTGTGGTCGAAGATGAGGCACGCGAACTTAGAAGATACTTATTCACCTTGACTGAAAAGCTCCAGATTATATCTCTTAGGAAACACAAATACCAGTTTGGTCAATTCCTTGGCAGAACGGATAAGAAATGTTGAGTCAAACCGCTTCGTGCGGATTGAATAAAAATTATTTGTGTCTATATAGTAGGGGAGCCCAAGAGGGGATTTCGGGATTTACCAAAGCGCGGCAGATTAATATACAGGAGGATACCTTGTACCCGGTTAAGTACCTCCACAAAACATGAGGCCCATATATATGGCCGCCCGTGAAGGATATAGGATCAGATTAGTAAAAAAAAATTGACCATCAGAAATTCTCGAGCGCGTCAGATTAAGGTAGGGTGAGTTAATTACATCCTAAAAAGTGTATATTCCACTAATCTGACAATTTGAGAGTGACGTAAAAAAAGGGGAGGGCAACAAAGTTGTAAAAAAAAAACGTCATCTTGACATTCTCGAGCGTAGCTAAATTTTTTTTTTATTTTGAAGGAAATAATTCAAGAATAATGAAAAATATATAATCTGATGATTTCCGCAAGCCGGAATAACAAAAATTCGTCGATAAAGTTAAATGCGTGCAGCTGCGTGATGCCTACATTTCCTTCTCCGCGTTTCTATTCCTCTCTTACTCTTTCTCTATCTATTACTCTCTCACTCCGTCCCCACTCTGGTTTCTGCTGCCATGACGCCTTCACGATCACTGCTGATCATAAAGACTCGTTCGTGGCATACTGTTTACAACGTGTTTCCAACGTTTTGGCTTTTTTTACTATTTTAATATTATTTGTGTGAATTAAAGTTTATAAACATTTAATATGAGTGATATTAATTTGAAATGTGTATTTTGTGGTGAAAGTACCTTACAAAGAACAATTAAATTTACGGTAGAAACATTAAAGAAATGTGTAAATATTTTGGAATATCGTCGGAGCAAGCCGGTTATCCGAAAGTCTCGAGGAACATATGATAACCTCGAATTGTCGATGGAATCATCATTAAATGATTTATATCACGCACAGTGCTATAAATTATTTACTGCAATTAAAATACCGCGAGACTTTCAGTACCTATTTACAAGATCAAAGTGTAGTGGAACATGACAATACACCGGAAGTTTCGGGAAATAGCTCCGAAACACATGCTTAAGATATTAAAAATTAACAAATTAGATTTCCTGTGAATTTGAACCGATTCGGACCGATAGATTTTGAGAAATTTTGAAAAATCTCAAAAAAATAAGAAAAAATTTTTTTTTGAAAGTGGTTTTTTGGAACAACTTTTAACCGGCTTTATCGATTAACTTCAAAAACTAATCCGCCTTTGAGCTTGAAAAACCACGTCGATCGCCACCAAGCTGGTCAAAATCGGTTGATTCGTTCGAGAGATATCGTGAACGAAAGAAACCCGAAAAAGTGTTTTTTCGGGATTACTCCAAAATTTGTGGTTCGATCAATTAAAATTGCAAAATTACTTATGAGGATGATAAAACTGCGTCGAATGCCGCCAACCGCGTGAAAATTGCTTGATCCATTCAAAAGTTATTGCGGTTTGAAAATTCCAAAAATAGTGTTCTATGAAACTTCTATCAGACTTTCGAGCTGGGAGAGCTCAAATGCATAGAAATATTATTTCTTTGAACTCAGCGAGCTCAAAATATCACATAAATTATATTTTGAGCTCAAAAATGTCAAAAGTACAATTTTAAGCGCCCAGGAATGGAATTAGCGGGAAGTTGCAGGGATGGCCTTTAAGGTGAACCGTTTTTCTAATTTTTTTTTTGTCAGATCAGGCGAATCCCTCTAGATAATCGTCAGATTATGAGACAGTATGTTTAGAACTTAAAGATGAACCATATATATCTTAATCTGACGCGCTGGAGTATTTCAAAATGGCGATTTTTTTTTGCACATTAAAAAAATGGCCGCGAGTTTGCGTCCCATCGAAATCGTCAGATTAGTGAATGAGAGTTTTTTTTTGGTGTACTTAACACTCCCTTAGAAAATCTGACGCGCTCGATAATTTTTTTTATTTTCTACCCTTAAATACAACCACCCGCATCATGCAAACGATCAGATTAACTTACGTACATTATTAAAAATACGTAGGGCATTGATGCTATCATTATCTGACGCGCTCGAGGATGTCCATGCAACAGTTTTTTTTTACATATTTAAAAATCTATAGCCGCTTCCCCCACCGACGTAAAGGTATATACATTTAACATTTTTTTCTTCTTATCATCTAAGCTTTGCATCCCAATAGGTCTCTACGACGCTCGAGTAAATCCACATTTAGCATCGTGGGCTCCCCTACCAATACGAGTACTTGTCCCGTATTAAAAAGGGAATGGTTGGATAAAGTATACTTTTGTTTCCTGGAAAATATATTTTTATGGAATTTTGCAGCGTCATTTGTTAAAGCAGTTTCATTTTAACTCTCAGAATAATAATACATAATTATAATAATTAATAGTCTTTGGTTCTGAATTTTCACCGCACTATCAAAAGATAAGTACTGTATAATCTTATAGTGTTCTATATGCTATTATTATTGTGTTGAGTAATGAAATGATTTAATTTTATAGTGCTCCACATACTAGGATTCCAACGCTGTAAAAGTTGGTAAAAATATAAACACTTCACAAATTTGGCGGGTCTGAATGGCAATGCTATATACGTTGAGCCAAAAAAAACACTAATATTTTGGTCATGCGTCGCGTCCACCAGACCCTCAGAAAGACTTTTGAAAACAAGATGAGCTCCCGGCCCTCATGGACCCAATGTCTGCGTACTTCATTTTCGACCACAACGTCGCTTACCATGAGGCTATTTTGTCACAAGCAGGAACTTAACCGCGATAAAAAAATAACCATTGTTGGGCAGTTGTTTAAATACTAGCTGTGTACTATACGAGTATGTATACAAGGTGGACGGATGACCTCATCAAGACTGCAGGATCGCGTTGGAGGCAAGCTGCTTCCAGCGTGTTTTATTGGAGATCCATAGGGGTGCCTATGTTCATCAGTGGACTTTCTATATCTGGCGAATAAATGATAGATAGATGGCAAATACTAGGAGTACAGAGTTAGAAGGAGGTATAAGTTGAAATGAGTATTGAATAAATCCAAGAAAGTAATTTACCGCATACGAGACGTTTTAATTTAATGAAGTCGACAATCGATTCCGAAGATTATAAGCAAGATAGATTAAAGATTCCTAGTAGGGATTGAGATGGATTCCGCAAGTTCTGTCGATATCTAAGCTGTTGAAAAGTTGAGCCACTCTTGGAAAACTTCGCCGTTATCTAAATTACAGAGCGGGGAATGTTACAGAGAAAGAACTTTCAAAGATAGAGCTTGTGCATATGTATAAAGTTACAGGCTATCTTTAGACAGAGACTTTCTCTTTACCTGGTGCGCATAAATGCATGTTTACGAGAAAAAAATTGAATAATGCAGTGCTTTGTGAACGCATATGAATAAATGATCTGTTGTGCTTTGTGAATATGAATTGTGTAACTATTGGCACTACGCATTATTATGATTTTAACAACAGTTTCTTGCAAATGAAGATCTCGAACACTGGATAAAGACGACACGACAAGTCGAAAGTGTTCGACCAGTGTGTGATACCAGTACCAGTCACATAAGGCACTGAAACGAAAGCTCCAAGTAGCGCACCGTTTCCATACTCAGTAATTAATTTATTTAATTTTACCTTTTTTACCTCTCCTCCGAGATATAATTTTGCCAATCAGGAGTATTGGGTATTTCTCTGCAGTATTTTCTATTTTACGTAAACTGAATACGTAATTTCACAATACAACAGGAAGAGACCTTATCCCTTTCTAATCTCGATAACTTGTAAGAATAGAGATGACCATATATTCTAAGGTACTTGATACTGCTATTGAATACTAGTATAAATGGTCGCCAGATTGTAGTCCCAAAATATGTAACCAAAGTAAAAAAAAATATCTACTTAAAAAAAATAAAGAACAAAAATATTTACTTTAAAAAAAGATGTCTAGCCATTACACGAGATTACTGATTGAATTTTAAATGCCGATACAATATTTAAAAAAAACAAACCAGTGCTAGTGTTGCGTAGTGCAAGCGGCAGTGCAAGTATCTATACCATCAATATGAAATGTAAAAAAAATGTCAAGTTGATGATCTTCCTGCCCTTTAGGCACAGGGTGGCAAAATTATCGCCAAACAACGGTTTTATAACTATATATATCTTTAATTATTATAGGTATATACAGGGTTATTTCTAATCAATTAGCATCTTTTTAGTATCTTTTCTATCTTTTATCTTATTCTGTACTCAAAACTAACAACTTTTGTTCTATGATTTTTATTAAGTCCCAAAAAGGGGTTGTTCCATGGAAAAAATGTCGTTCACCCTCGACAAAATATATGGAACAGTTGCTTGTTTTTTGAGTGACAAAAGTCGCAGAACAAAAGTTGTTAGTTTTGATGTACAGAATAAGCCCCTAAAAGGATACTAATTGATTAGAAATAACCCTGTATATTATAGTCTTTTAAATTGTAATAAATATGTTTGAAGTGAAAACGTCTTTAGCGTTATGCACTTTTTGAATGGGTAAAAATGTTAAACTCACGTCAGTACACGTGACCTCATCGGAAATTCGTAAGACGGCGCAGGGCGCTTGCGCAAGTGTACGTGTGTGATATATTGTATTTTACCACATAAATGAACTTTATATGTTCAAGTTTTCACTTCTGCCGGCAAGTGCAACCCGTTGTTTTTTTTGTACAGTAGGTATTTTTAATATAGTATTTTTGAATATTTCGTACGCAATACTCGCTACTTTCGAGTATCGAATGCTTGAGGAGCCCATCTCTACCGATCACCAAAGTTTGATAATAACTAAGACTTAAAGTTTGTTGAGTCCTTTGTAAGATATTATCTTGAATAGACTCACGAGCGAGGTTTGAGTAGATTTGTATAATTATTTCGGGGTTTAGGTATAGCTGGGTGTCGATGTCCTCAATTTATATAAACAACAGATACAAAAGAATACAGAATCGTTTATTTGTCCAATTAAGAAGCACATTTGATTTCTTGGTTTCCTGGCCCTTGATTCCTGCTAGGTCAATAACCTGTATTATAAGAGCCAGTACCTTCCTACTTACAATGACTGCTGACAAAAAAAGTAATTTTAGTTACAAAAAAAAAAAAATGTTTACTTGTATCTATTTTATTTCAAGTCCGATCGTAGATCGTGTTTGGAGTATTGCAGCCACCTTTTTGATGGATTAACTAAATATTAGCTCGAAGCTTCAGATTCGATTGAACGTCGTGCCGTGCGGATAATCGGAGATAATAAGCTTGTCGCTTCCAAACTGAAACACAGGCGTAAAGTAGCGTGCTTGATAATTTTCTATAGGTTCTAGTTTCCATAATTAAATAAGTATGTACCTACTTAGCGCATACAGGATAGCAGAGGATGCGATTCTAAAAGTCGTTACTATCTTTTCAAAATCGACCTCAAGGACGGTGTTGCAAAAATAAACAGAAATAAAACATTTGAGGACATATTTTATGATATTTTATATTTTTCAGGATGACTACTTGTCACCAATCCGCTGGGTGAAATTCAATTCGGTAAATTTTAATAAATTAATATTATTTTATGTGTTGCATTTATGTTATGTACCTACATTTTACATAACATTAATGCAACATGGAGTTGTCATTAGGTATAACATATTTTCTCCTTATTCATAAAGAAACTTTAAACCTGCTTTACCTAACTAAATATATTGTACTTTATCACTTCTTAGTTTACTTTAGTGTTTCATTATGTTTTGATAATACTTGTATCAATCTTTACTATGACATATATAGTGTTTTTTTACGAGGGGGAAATCTTCGAAAGATGCCCGACTGCTTTGGGGTGCAGTCGGGTTATGTAGGATCGTACCCACTAAAACCCCCTCAATGGCCAGCCTTTGTGCCTTCTTGGGAGCTCCGGGACCTCCATAAGGAACGCACCGGTGCTACCAGCACTTTGTGTGACTACTCGCCTGGTACTGGGACCAGGCTTGTGCGATCCTCTACGACAGCATTACCACACACGCTGTCGTGGGTGGCCAGAGCACCATCTCTGACCATTCACGAGCCCAGAGGACGTAGTATTATTATATATTCTTTGCCAGAGGTCCCCTTTTAGTAGGCTCTTACTACAGGCAGGGGATACCGATGCCATATAATATATAATCTAGTGCCCCGGCATCAGGGCAAATCTTTACTATGGTCTGTAGCTCAAAATAGCTATTGGTATCGTCCGAGCATTGTATAGAAAAGGTAGAATTCATCTCAAATCCTTGGACTTTTAACGGCATTTCAACCAGCCTCAGCTATATTGCTCACACATTTGTTGTATAGCTTGATCTAGCCTACTTATTTATGTTTCAGATCCAAATTAGAGATGGCTTAGCTAAAGTAACGGTCAGCAAAATTAAATTAACTAACTATACAGATTTTTTTATAAAATTTTCACGCAAGGTGCAGTAATAATAAAAATTTGTAAAACATTTAATTTGCTAAGAAATTAAAGTTTAAAATATACAAATAACTTCGAAAAAAAAAACCTTCACAAAAAGAGGATTTGAAGATATTATTTTTACTAACAGGCATGGGACAACTATTCCTGGATATAAGTCTCCTTTATACTCGTACCACCAATCGCTCGTAGCGTAGTTTGATTAGGTGTTTGTCAGCGATCACCGAAATTAAGCAACGTTCCGCACGGTCAGCATTTGGATGGGTGACCGCGGGTGGCATTTTCCAACTGAGCGCTACTGTAGCTCGGATGACACGTTAAATTGTAGGATCCGGTTGTTTTAACCGTATAGCCAAGTTAGAGGTCTTCAGGCGGCCTAAAAACTCTGACACCAAGCTAGCCACCCGGCCTATACGAACTTACTTACCACCAATTTGCGATGAATGCAGGCCGCTTTCAACCGCCCTTATAGGAAATCCTTAGGGGAGGCCTATGTTCAGCAGTGGACGTCCACTGCACTGCACGTCCTACAGACGATAGAGGGATGTTAAATTTCCAATAAAACCAGTTGAAAGTGGCTTGCATCCAGAGTGTTCCTACGATTATAATCAGGTGTTGGTCTCCCTTGTCGGTGAACGGCCTACTGCACTTGTCAGTTCGTGGTCTTCATTCGATTCCTTTTCTACGAGTGCGAAAGACCAAACAAACAAGACACATGTAGTGTAGTTTAGAAAACCTCTGTCAGTACTAGGTATTGTATTTTGTTGTAGTTAATAAAGGCACTTGCCACATTAAAACAAGTTAAAAATGACACATTTTGTTACGAGACAAATAAGAGTCATGAATACTGTTTTAAATTTTTATTTTTTATGCAAAGTTATCTGCTTGCCTTGTATTAAACAACTTTTACTATGGAGCCAACCCAGAATTCGAGAAAAATTATCAGTTTTTTGTTCCATACAAAATTGCAAATCGTAATCGGCAAAATTAAACTGCTGATATTTTTTTCGAATTCCGGGCCCTAAGGAGCTACCAACCAGTGTTATTGAAGATTCATAAGGGCGGCCCATATCCAGCAGTGGATGTCCTTTGGCTGAAGAATGGATGATATGGATGGTCTGAATTACCTCCTTTTGGCTTACTACATCAGTTCTGAATAATGTTTGTTGTATTTGTTGCTTTTAAACTTTCGAGATTTGAACACATTATTATTATACACTACGGGACTATTCGCGCACTAAAATCAAGAGATAAATAAATACATCATCATCCCGACGTTTTGACCGAGTTGCATCTCGTAGTGTAGAAAAATAACCCTATATTGTTCATAGTTCATAGTTCTTTAACTCGACAAATGGGTGTCAGAGACACACTTTTGAATAGTCAACAAAATCTACAAAATCTACACAATGGTAAAGACTTAACAAGAAATCAATTACTTACATAAATAAATCATCCATTTCAAACTAATTCACACTCCACAATTAATTAAATCACATTCACTACATTAATTACAGTTTACACATTAAAAACAAGTAAACACAACAAGGTACCAAGTATATGAATGTTGTTTGTGCTGTTGGGTATGGATTCTGAATAATAGTTTTTTTTATTTCGTATAGTTTGTGTTTGACTACATACTGCCTGAAGTTAAGCAGATAGGCGGTCTAGGATGTAGCACGATTACCTTGAAGATGCCTATTTAACCGAGTTTTATTCAGGATTTTTTTTAGGTTTAGTTTTAGTTATGTACCTATTTAATTTCTAGGATCCTGATACGGGGACTAACAGACAGTACACCATAAATGTGAGTATAGGCGAATATCTTTTTATCAGGGTTCCGTAGTAAAACGAGGAACCCTTATAACTTCCTTGTGTCCGCCCGTTCGTCCGTCCTGATATTTCATTTGTAATTGTCATTTCTGTTTTCTTTTCTGCTAAGTCGCACCTGCCATGCTTGTGTACGACCATGCCATTTCTATTTTTTATTTACATATATAGATAGATAGATAGATACCATTTATTTTCAGGAAGGAACATTACATTCATTAATATAAAATATACTACAAGCAACGTCCAACGAATCGTCAGAAATAACAATCATTAAGTATTGACTTTCAAAATTATTAAGAACAATTTTACAATAAATTTGTTAAAAATTCGGTACATTACATTAAAAATACAATATTAAAAAAATAAGATATCAGATATACTGTAATAAAATATCTGCAATAGAATTGTCAGAAATTACCATTTAAAATTAATAAAAAATATCACATAGCAGTTACATGTCAAAAATAGCATAATAACACTCTAAAGTATCTGCAATAGCATCATCAAAAGTAACTATTTAAAAATAACTAAAGCTACATACACTACAGTTTACACCTGCCCGGTGAAATCAGTGCTTTATTACAAAGCCTTATATGCCTCCTAATTTATAAAGCATACATGACAAAATCTTCAAACTTTCTGAGTTTATATTTAAAACTTTCTTTGAAGATTACTTTGAGTAACCACTATGAGTTAATAACTTTTTGAGTTATAAAGGATTTTTTTTTAAATTCGCACACTCATATCATAAATATAGTTGTTCTTAGCCAATTATGTTTTTACAGCAATAAAGTTCGGCCGTTCAGAGAATGCGTTCTTGACACGTCATCTTAAAAAAATGTTTTTGGCCGATATCTCGGAAACTATGTACTTAAGGGCAAAAAACATTGAGATTATTATTGTAGAAAATAAAATTTCGCATCTTTTGTTTCCAGTAAACTTTTTTGTAAAACTTACCGTTTACGATTTATGGACCATTTAATGAAAAATCATTAATCGTAAACGGTAACTTTTACAAAAAAAAAATTGTTGGCAACAAAAAATTTTATTTTCTTTTCTACAGAAATTTTATTTTCTACAATAATGATCTTAATGTTTTTTGCCCTTAAGTACATAGTATCCGAGATATCGGCCAAAAACATTTTTTTCAAGATGACGTGTCAGGAACGCATTCTCTGAACGGCCGAACTATAATGAAATCTTTAAAATTTGTTCTTGTCATCGTCACCATCTACGGAAGCCTATCGCGTGCCTCGACATGCACTTGACCACTTATTTTCACTAAGTATACTAATTTGAGTTCTATATCTATCTTTCTAATAAAATTTTAAAATAACTTAACATTTTTGTATTTGCCTTACTAAATTACACGTGCTATGGTTAAAAAGGTTTTTAGGGTTCCGTTCCCAAAGGGTAAAAACGGGACCCTATTACTAAGACTCCGCTGTCCGTCTGTCTGTCTGTCACCAGGCTGTATCTCATAAACAGTTATAGCTAGAAAGCTGCAACTTTCACAGATGATGTATTTCTGTTGCCGCTATAACAACAAATTCTAAAAACAATAAAATAAATATTTAAGGGCGGCTCCCATACAACAAACAGATTTTTTAACCGTTTTTCGCTCGATATTAATAATGGTAACAGGTATTTGCTTGAAATATTCATATAATGTTTAGTTATATACACCATTCAATAATAAATAATTAAATTAAAATAAAATTATATTTAAGGGCTCCCATACAGTACGGAACCTTGCGTGCGCGAGTCCTACTCGTACTTGGCCGATTATTTTTAAACATGTGAATGAAGGATATAATGATCTATCATTATATCCGACATGAGGTAATTGTAGATATTGTATTGATCGTTACCTATACCTATATATTAACTACTTTCAGGGCACCATTTATGTACCAATAATAGACCAAACGAAAATGGGAAGCAGAGTAAGTAATGTAACAGACTGTACTGTACCATCCATTTTAATAGTCTACTGCTGAACGTAGGACTTTCCCACTAAAGCCCCCTCGGTAGGGCCTCCTTCTGTGCTTGTCAGAGGGAACTGGGATCTCCGTTGAAACGCACCAGTGCCCTTCAGTATCGATCTTCACACTCCATAAGCTTCTAATAACAGCTTTCCTGTGTACAGAGGTGCTGGCCACACAGCGCCGTTGTCTTCCCAGAGCTCGTTGGGATGGATGGTTTGATCCCCAAATACAACCGCTGAACGTGGCCTACCCACGAAGGGTATTTGGGGCATATCCACCACGCTTTATAAACGCCAGCTTTTAACCGCGGCGTCACCCGAGTTATATTTTATTTTTAACTGGCTTCCAAAAAGGAGGAGGTTCTTTGTTTGTCTGTATTTATTTTTTTTGCAAAAAAATCTTTTATAATTCGAAAGGGTATACTCCCGAGGTAGTTCTTCCCGAGTAGAAATCGGCTGATCCGTTTTTGAAAAATCAAAAACGATGTAAACAATTCGAGTGAAATTTTCGAATTTTGTTCCCGATGGAAAGCGGTTTTGCCATTTAAAACAAAAACAATTATTTGTGCTATCCCATTGGAACCTGTTATTTTTTAGGAATGATAAGTTGCAAATGTCACTTTTCGAGCTTTTAACTACATCCATGCGAAACCAAGTAGATCCGTTGTACTGTTGTTGCGTGAAAGAGTAACAAACCAACAAACACACGTTCGGATTATAATATTAGTACTGCACCAGCCTTTTTAATAGTGCACTGCAGGACGTAGGCCTACCCACGAAGGGTGATTGGGCCATATCCACCATGCTGGCCCAGTGCGGGTTGGTGGATTCACATACGCCATCGAATTTCTTCTACGGACGTATGCAGGTTGCCTCACGATGTTTTCCTTCACCGAAAAGCCAGTAGTGTGAAATTCCGTACATAAATTCCGAAGAACTCATTGGTACGGGACCGGGATTTGAAACCATGACCTCACGATTGTAAGGCCGGTGTCATTACCACTAGACTACCACGGCTATATAGTACCGTTTATAATATTAGTAAGGATTACATAACATGAAGATATGTGATTTAACTGCTTCGGTGGACCAGTGATGACCAGTCCTGGTTGCGTGGAAGAAATTGCTTAAAGCGATAAGGCCGCCAGTTAGAAACCCATTAATTGTATTGTTCCCTCGTGACGGGAAAAGGAAAAAGGGACGACAGAAAAAGAGATGGGAAGAAGAAATTAGGAAAATAGCCGGACCGCTATGGAGAAGAATGGCCACAGACAGAAAAATATGGCAAAATCTGGGGGAGGCCTTTGCCAAAAGGCAATCTGATACGAATGTCACTGATGTCTCAATTTGAATTGTATAAAATATATTACTATCATTATTTATCAAATTATCAATATTAGTAATAATTTAATAAATATTATGTAATGCTTGCAATGGAATTATAAATAATGAATATTTGAAGTATGAAAATGTATATAATAATTATTTAAGTATCAGAAATAAAGGCTTTTGTATTTGTATTTGTATAATTGTATTGTTTTGTCCTAGTAATCTGTTTTTTATGTAATGTTGTGTAATAAAGTGTTATTGTTTGTCTGTTTGTTAGTGACCCTAACTCTTGTGCCAAAGAGGCGTGGGTTCGATTCCCACCCAGGACAAGTATTTTTGTGGTGAATATGGTGTGTTTGATCTGTATCTGGATGTTTATTACGAGTATCGTGTGTAAGATGTTCGTTATATATTTATTTATTCACTCATTTCGTGTCAATGGCTAGACTTTTTTTTATTTATTTATTTATTTTACAGAATGGACTGACAACAATGGAGATACCTAATCAGACTGAAATGGCGTTGGTCAGAAGACAAGAGTCCAAGGTAGAGAAGCAGAAACCAGAGAACTGGCTAGAGCAGCATTTTCTGGAGACACCACTAGATAGATACAGTCCAATACAGGTATATACAGCGGATTCAGTACGAGTTTGTTTTAGTTTATGGGGTCGAAAAGTTCTCGAGTGGAGACTACGTGCCGGCAAGCGCAGCTTAGGATGCCTACTCTTAAGGTCTAATGGGGCCTATGTTTTGTACTTCGATTAGTTTAAGAACTGTTGTAATGTACACTAGTACCACTACATTAGGCCCAATTATAAAGGCGCCATCGAAAATTTAATAGCAACGTAAAAAGTGTTCTCTCTATCGAATGCCTCAAGTTAAAAAGGAACAGAAATATTCTAATTAGCTATTATAATTACGATGGCGCCTTCATAATTGAACCTATTATGCAAATAAAGAAATGACCTCATCAAGAACGTAGGATTGCACTGGATGCAAGCTGCTTCCAACCAGTCTTATTGGAAATCTATAGGGGAGGCCTATGTCAAGCAGTGGGCGTCCTTACTTACTTTGGGGTCAGAGACCGTAAGATGTCTCCTAATATTTGCATTTATTAGTCGCAATTTTTGTGTCTACTTGTGTATCCGCTTAAACCTTGTAAGCTGCTCAAGGGATAACAATGCGTCTTGCAATATATTTCAGTATTTTTCTTCCAAAAAAAATATAGCTATAAAATATGAACTTCTCAAAGTCAAAGTCAAAATATTTATTTTGCGGAGACATGGGTAAATTGTGGGTGTTAGATTAATTACATAATTATGTGCACCATGCTCTAGCATCATGGCGTGCAAAATCATCATTAATGAATTTATAAGTACATTAATAGTAGTTTATGCAACTGTCATATAATACCCGTGTTATATGCAGTTGCATACACTACTTTATCTTCACTAATAAAAAAAAAAAAACATATTACGAAACATTAAATTCACGCGTACGTGTATTGTCACAGTGAACTTGGCGCCATTAAAATCTAACCAATGAGAGCGCAGCTGCGCGCGCAGGGCCAATCAGGAGCGAGCGCACGATGTTATAATGAGATTTTACGATATCGATGTGGATATTATAACATCATGTGAAAATGCTTAAATTGAGTGTTTTGTTGTCTGCGCTATAACAGTAGTCATTATAAGTCAAGTATTGGAAACATAAGTAGAATGTTACAACATTAGTGTAGATAAACATTATATTTGCACAAAGATTTGTCATTTAAAAATTCATTTATAGAATAGGTAATTTATAATCTGTCTTGTCTATTCATTTGACTAAGTCCTTACAAAATACTCGTAGCGGTAGGTATTGCCTACACCTTATTCTTGTTACTCCGTCAGATGAATTTAAATTATCTGAATTGATTTTACTTATTCTTTTTTCGCCTTGTTATACACGTTTATAGGTCGAATCAAACTTCTTGGCGGCTGTGAATTTAGCTACGAGCTGCACAAACCCCAATCCTGACTGAAGCTCATACATATACAACAGCTGCACCAGGATTGTATTTCGTACAGCTTGTACTGAGCTAATTCAAAATATCGTATATTTTTGCATCATCAATTGTAGTTCGAATGTTATATCCTTTTTCTCATTTTCAGTGCGGAATTGATGGTTGCAGAGCTAAGGTAAGTGAATTTACTGATATTACGTACTTTGTATTAGCATTTTGAATAAAAAAAGACGTGTGGCACTCGGGGACTGCCGCGGTAAAGCTATTGCATAATATTAAAATACGTCTAATCGCACACAACGCCGTGTCGAAGACTGCCGAACTGAAACGACGTTAGACGATGCACGGCCTTCAAGCCACACCTCCTTGCCCGTCGGAGTGGGGAGCGTGAGGTTTTTTCGTTACAAAATTTCTGGATTCGGTCCCCGCGCTCAAGGCCCGCGATAGAAGCCATGCAATAGCTTAAAAACATCGTAATATTTTTTTACATAACTTATGAAACATTAAGTTGCCATTCTATACTACCTAAAATAAAATACTACACAAAATAAAATATGGACTTAAAATTATATACAAAAATAGCGGGTTAATATTGAAATAAAGACCTTGAGTAAAAAAAATTGGATATCAACTACTAAAATTGGCTGTATAGTCGTGACTGCAGTATTTGAATTTGCATAACTGTCTTGCAGTTTTGGTTTCCGTTGACCCTCTAAGGTATGCTTCCGAACTCCGCAGCACGTAGCAGTGCTGCCGAGCACTCCTTATCCTCAAATTCCTATCGCGACATTGCTGCGTACAGATAGCGGCACGTAGGTAAGTCTAGCGCCGAGGGTAGTGTGTAGGGGATGGCTGCGCATGCTGACCGCCATACTAAACCCATGCGCAGTCATCCCTCCACACATCCCTCAGCGCTACACTTCTATGCCACGACCTGTAGCTTGGAATGTACCTATTCTCATACAATCTTATAGAAAATATACGGGGACCAGTAGTGCGGCAGCAATGCTGCGTGCAGGGGAGTTCGGAATCATACCTTTACTCATTCATCTAGGCTTCGCTATGATTGTACTCATCCATATCAAAACAAAAAAAAAAAATTACAAGTCGATGATTGTACTATAGGCACCAGCTTTTTTTGGGTAGGTAATTCTCGTAGACACGATTGTCATCCTCACTTGCTTGCTTTGCAACGAACTAAAATTACAGACCACAACAGGAACATTAACGCATTTAATAACACCAAGTTACATAGCGTGCACAAACTGCGCTCGTAACGTAGTTTGACCAGAGGGCTAAGTTGGAGTTTCTTGCTCGAACTCGATCGCGTTTAGGTTTGATGAGATTTATATGGAAATGGCACAGCGCCATCTTGTGTCACGTACTGAAAAACTGACTAGCTAAGTGTGAGTATTTTTTACGGTAATGTAACGAGCGTCAAACCGATCCAACACAAGCGCGGCAACGTCAGTGATTGGCTAACTCAAGCGTGTGTCAATGTGCTCGCGTGTGTGCTCGGCACGCTCGGTTAACGCGACGTAAAAGTAATTCGATTTGTTTTGCAAAACTCCAACTTAGCCCTCTGGTGTTTGTCAGCGATCACCGAAATTAAGCAACGTTCTGCACGGTCAGTATTTCGATGGGTGACCGCGGGTGTCATTTTCCAACTGAGCGCTACCGTGGCTCGGATGATACGTTAAATTGTAGGTCTCGATTGTTTTGATCGTTTAACCATATCAGAGGCCTTCATGCGGCTAAAAACTCTGACACCAGGGCTAGCCAGCCGCCCATACGAACTTACTTATCGTTATTTCACCATTTTTTCCCTTGATACCAAAGCGCCGGAAAACGTAAAAAAAGTTAAACTAATTATGACTGATCAGCCATGCGATTGTAGCGACGGGTTTGTTTTACTTTTTACTTTACAGAGGATGAACTGACCTTTTAGTTTCATTCTTCAGCTATTTATTTACTGAAATCATTGTCATTTTTGCTTTTAGTGTATGACTGAACACTGTAAGACAAGGGTGAGTTAAAGTTTGTGCATTTGATACTACTTAACATTTCTTGTTCATTTTTATGATAGAATTAACATATTTTTCTTTTATTTACAAAAATTGTAGGTACTTGAATAATATTTGGCGTATTTAGTTTACCAGATTTTTTCAAGCATAATGGTTGCCTGGGAGTAAGCACTGTGGGCGATAAGGCCATCCATAAATTGACAAGTTTGTTTGGCCATTTATGTTATAAATAATTTTTAATGTTTCAGTGCATGGGCGACACTTGTTTGGCTGGAGTGAGTTTATTATTATATAATATACCTAATTAAAAAACCCCCGACTCAAAAATATTTGACAACAAACTTTCAATTGACAACCATTTTGGCCACATTTGTAGAATTTTGGTTCTTCCATCCCCACTTTAACCCACCATAACTCTTAAACGGCTCAATCGATTTTTATAAAACATAGCCAAGAACACTCTCGATTAAGTCTCCTTTCATCCAAAAAAAAACTAAACTGAAATCGGTTCAGTGGTTCGGGCGCTATGATGCCACAGACAGACAGACAGACACACAGACAAACAGACACGTCAAACTTATAACACCCCTCTTTTTCGTCGGGGGTTAAAAATACAAAAACGTTAGAGTTTTAATATTCCTATAATTTGTTTCGTTATATTCCATTCAATATGTTTTATTTCATAAGAAGCTTTATTTTTAGGGTTCCGTACCTCAAAAGGAAAAAACGGAACTCTTATAGGATCTCTTTGTTGTCCGTCTGTCCGTATGTCAGGACTCTTTATCTCGTGAACCCGTAAATATATCGAGTTAAATTTTAAACCGTTTCTGATAATTGTTTATTCAAGTAGCTATCAGACATGTGCCAGACGATTTGGACTCTGTGAAACTGCATTCGTATATCTATGGTCCCTTGCAGTTGTGTCAATGAAAAACTTCTCAGTTATTTATAGTATAAAAAGTTAAAGTCGTTTGTGTCGTAAAAACCGCATATTTCGACACGCACAAGGGAATCAAAATCTACAGGGTACTTCCCGTTGACACAGAACTAAGAAATTTGGCAAGAAGCATTGTCTCAGAGTACATATATAGGAATAAATCTGAAAACTGTACATTTTTATTTAAATTAAAAAAATAAGGCCTAGATTCAAAAAATATGGGTTCAAAATTCAAAGTGAGTAAATCGTATCACGTAAGGTATCATATGAAAGAACTTCATTAGCACATGCTTAAACAGGTTCTTAATTATTTTTACAATGTGTAATTTTCTATGTATGACCAGAAAAGTGAAAAAAAAAACTTTTTGATGATGATTATAGTATAGGTACTTGCCAATTTTATGAAATTTTCTGGATTTGAACGGAACCCTTGGTGTGCTAACCTGACTGGCACTTGTCCGGTTTTTTTCAGTAATGTGGACACAAAACTTCTTTAGTTGTTACAATAAGTTATACAACGTGTTACATAATACATACGCACCCTATAACCTAGTATAATCTAAGCCTATAACACTTTTTGACATTTGAACAATATCTATGCCGAAAATCAAAATCTATCCGTTTGCTCTGTTGCTGCGTGAAAGTGTAGATAACAAACACAATTTTGAATTTATAATATTAGTAAGGATAAGCTAGTCAGACGATTCAGTAAATCATATGATCATTATCTCATTTTCGTTTTAGTGCAAAGGAGCTTTTTGTAGTGCGGAAGTAAGTATTTATTTTAAATTTTATGGTTGATTGAATCAGGCGTTACTTTGCGGAAATTAATCTTCAAATCTTTGTTTTGAATAAATATTTAGTGTATATCCGCTATGTTGTTGGGCAAATTTATAATAGGCAAGTAAGTTTAAGGGCCCTAATCAATATGGTTATAAAAACAACCTACGAACGTGTTATCAACACGTCTTGAGGATGCCTCACTGAAAGTCGAAACACGTGTCCAGCAGAGTGTAGTGCAATGAGAAAGTGAGAATTAGGGTGTTATTTATTAAATGAACTGTTTTAAGTATTGTCATATATTTTTTTTTAAATTGTCGTAATATTTCTTTGTTTAGTTTTTAACGGATTAATATTTGTAGTTAAATTTATTGTTGTTTAAAAATTATGTTTTTTGTCATATTGAATTGTGTAAATTATTAATTAATGTATTGAATTGGGCCCTTAAACTTATTTGCCTATAACAACATAGCGGATATATCTACACAAAATATTTATTTAAAACAATGACTTCAAATTTTATGCTTAGTCAGTACGGTTCAATAGTCTTGTCGGCAATCTTAGTCACTTTAAGGCATTTTTGATTTCAATAAAGCTAAAAACACTAATTGTTTGTCATTTTATAAATTCTTGTTTTTACATTTTCAGTGTTCAGGACCTGGGTGTAAAGCTTTGGTAATGTGGCCTTTTTTGGGATTTATAGATATTGTTTTATTTTTATTTTATTCTTAAAAGTACATAATTTTAAAAGACCCCTGTTATAGCGCGAATTCGTTTAGAATAATTCCACTTGTAAGGGTTCCCAAGAGACCGGCCTAGCCGAGTTTTGGACCCACTGTTAATATCACTGTATAGTTAGGTACAATACTGGTATTAGTGATATTTTATTGAACTTGTAAATTCAATCATGTTTTGGTAAATGAAATTTTCTTTCTTTCTTTCTTCTGTTATCGGCGCTTTGTGAACAAAATTTATATTAAAAATAGGAAACGAATGTATTTTTCAGTTTTGCAAATATTTGTCAGTTTATTTATATAGAAAATTATAAATAGATTTTACTAATGCCACCTGACTAAGAATACAATTTAGTAAAACTCATTTTAATTTTCCATATTATTTTGTGCATCTTTTCGAAAACGTGGTGCCAACAATATGAGTCAATATTTTATTTATTTCAGTGTCTTGGAGAACAATGCACCGCTAAGGTAAATTTACATACAGACAAACAGGTACACACACATCCACACACCCAAACACACACAGTTTCACTCATACTAAGTTATGAAAAATCGGCCAAGTACGAGTCTGACTCGCGCACGGAGGGTTCCGTACTGTATGGGAGCCCCCTTAAATATTTATTTTATTTTAATTTTATTATTTATTATTGAAGTGAATATAAAACTAAATATTATGTGAATATTTCAGGCTGTTATATGTATATGTTATATCTACCTGTTACCATTATTATTATTAATATAAAACGAAAAACGTCTAAAATTCAGGTTTGTTGTATGGAAGCCCCCCTTAAATATTTATTTTATTTTGTTTTTAGTATTTGTTGCTATAGCAGCAACAGAAATACATCATCTGTGAAAATTTCACTTACCTAGCTATCATGGTTCATGAGATACAGCACGGTTACAGACAGACAGAAAGACAGACGGACATCGAAGTCTAGTAATAGGGTCCCGTTTTTCCCTTTGGGTACGGAACCCTAAAAAGCGTGCCCATGACGTAACTTGGGGAGAGTTTTGGCTCGGACACTTTTTTTGCACGATTGTGACTCTATAGATATTTGCTCGAAGCAAGTAATGAAAACAAATCCGAAGTAAGGTAGAGTTAAAGTAGGTAGAGAGACAGGGGAAGACCACGGAGGACATTTTTAGATCAAATTAAAGTCGGTATACCTTTTTTGGTAATCCCTTGGGGATTACGCAGACGGTCGTCTAATACTTGATGCGTCAATTTCTAGGTGTGTAGTTAGCCACATGCTGCGCGGAACTCAATCCTTGTGAGCTTCAGTCAGGATTGGGTTTCGCGCAGATTGTAGCTACGAGTAACATCACAGCCGCCAACTTATTCGACCTAAATCCAGGTTTCTAGAAGTTCTGTTGGGTTTTAGAAGGAATTGTTTAACTTTAATACAATAATACCTAACCTGTTCATAGTTTATAAAAAAATATAAGAACAGATGCAGGAAAATTACTTGTCAAAAATAATACAAGCGAGAGCAAGTACAAATAAAATAAAATAACAATTTAGTTTTTACCTGCCTGTTAAAATATTTATCTGCATTTTTCTACTAAAACTGTTTCAATGATGTTTAGCGTGTTATTTTTTTGATTTTGACCAAGTATGACCAGATTAAATTTATAGTCCGGTTATTACGGTTGGAAAAGTTGGCAACCCTGATTTTACGAGACCGTTTCTATACGCCTAAAGTAAAGCATTTTTCATTTAGATAATGCGAGTTTTTGATCCGGTGAAATCTCTCCGCAAACCAAATCCAAGCTGCATGTTCCTAGTGGAAACAACAAAGGCTCGCGTGCACCGCGCCTTGCCTTTTTAATAGAATTGAGGGCAAACATTCACCGCCTCCATTGCATATTGTGCGGGTGTCTGGTAGACGAGCTGCTACAATATGTTGTCAAATGTGTGTCGAGACACGCGTGTGATAGGCTTCCGTAGATGGTGACAATGATTATGATGATGACTAAACCAATTTTAATTAAGTAACACCTGTGTTTTACTTAATTAAAATGTACGAAAACCACGTTAGTTTCCATAGTAAACCAATTTTAATTATGTCATTAGATGGTTGACTGCTATAAAAACAATTAGAAACTGAGAAGTATGTTTGTGAAGTCAGTGACCTCTGAGCTGTGTGCAGGTTTAGAAATTTTTATTTTCCTTTATGACTCAAAAAGTTCATTCCATAGTGCTCAAAACAATTTAAAAAGAAACTTTTTATTATCCTACTAATATTATAAACGCGAAAGTTTGTGAGTATGGATGGATGGATGGATGGCAGGATGTTTGTTACTCTTTCACACAAAAACTACTGAACGGATTGAGATGAAACTTTGCAATAATATAGCTTAAAAATTAGAATAACACATAGGCTAAAAATTATAA
The DNA here is from genome assembly GCA_964007245.1 of Hypomecis atomaria. NCBI lineage: Eukaryota > Metazoa > Arthropoda > Insecta > Lepidoptera > Geometridae > Hypomecis > Hypomecis atomaria. Next base: position 5,590,952 of record OZ023306.1, read on the forward strand.
TGATTTTGCGTAATTTTTCTATAATATAACGAAAAGTGTTAAGTAAGCAGGAAAATTTCTGCAATCTGCGAATCTGAAATCAATTCGCGCATCAAGAAATGTCAAAAAAATAACTGTCGAATAGTACAACCGTCAAACCGATTTATTTTTCAAAAAATGGCAAAATCGCCTTCCATCGTGTACAAAATTTGAATATTTCGCCCGAACTGTTTACATTATTGTTGATTTATCAAAAACGGCTTAGCCGATTTCTGTAAAATTTAAATGGGACTACCTTGGGTGTAATCCCTTTCAAATTAAAAAATATTTTTTCGATTAGGTTCACAAAAGGTGAAGCTTTCGATATTCATCGTGTACAAAATTCGAATATTTCGCTCGAATTGCTTACATTATTGTTGGTTTTTTCAGAAAAGGCTCGGCTGATTTCTGTAAAATTTAAACGGGACCACTTCGGGAGTAACCTTTAGACCTTTCGAACTAAAAAATATTTTTGATTCGGTTCACAATTAGCGAAATTATCGATGAACATACACAAAAAAATACACACACACGAACATAGAACCTCCTCCTTTTTGGAAGTCGGTTAAAAAAAGACTCCATTCTTTGCACAATTTAAAGAAGTTACACTGAAAAAAAAACACTTTTGTGTCCCGTCTACAACGCCCCTGTTCCGATAAGTGCTTTGCATTTTCGCTGAAGTTGTTCATTGCATTGTTTCACACGTTCGCGTGCGCACATTCTGTGTGCATATTGAGCAGATTTGGGGTCACCGCACATTATACTAGCTCAAAGCTTTTTGCGAGATTTAATCAGAAGAAAATGAGATCCGGTAGAGTCTACCGGATCTCTTCATTTTTTGATTTCAACCAAGATTAGTGAAATAACAAAAAAAAGTAAATTAAAGTGGCAGTAGGCAAGGGACATGGGACGTAATACAGATGGCAGAGGGCCGTAAAGTTCTCTCTGCGAGACCGAATCAAGAGGGAGAAGAACAGTAGACGAACCGAAAGCACGGTAATGGTATGTAACAGTATTGTGGCTCGACCCTGTCCTTGAAATATATATCTACAGCGCCACGTGACCACGCAGAACGTATCCCGCGCTAGGGCTGCCCGCCTTCAGTATTTTAACTTCATCTAATTACTCTTTACCTCTTTTTTTCGAGTTTCGTCCTAGTTTCTATCTATTAAGATGTAACATTATTATATTTTTCACATAAAATAAATTCGTTGTAAATGAAAGAGTAAGCGTTTAATAAAAATACATATTGTGTTTTTTGACGTTTTTAGGGTTCCGTAGTAAAACGGGGAACCCTAAAACCGCAAGTAAATCGCAAGCTTACTAGTAACAAATTCACACGTTTATATTTTGTTATCCTTGGACCAAGTGCATCCAGCTGAAAGTAGACTATATTGAAAAGTAATAATAAAAAAATAATTCATTTTCTTGGCTAACACGGTTATTTATCATACAGCTCGTAGCACGTACTTAAGTACTTAATTAAAACTCTGATGGCGACGTTAGACACGTTTGCTTGCATATATTGTGTTTATACACAATATATGCAAGCGACCTTTCAATATATGCAAGAGACATTTCTATGCAGTGGGCGGTGACCTCAAATCTGTTTGTTAGACACAGTCGCTTGCATATATTGTGTTTATGACCTCAAATCTGTTCGTTAGACACGGTCGCATAAACACAATGTGTATATGCAAGCGACCGTTTCAAACGAACAGATTTGAGGTCACCGCCCACTGCAAAGAAATGTCCGTAATAAACAGCCCGTACTTATAATTAAAATCTTAATATCATACAATAATTAATCTTACATCTATTTCAGTGCGAGGGCATGTCGTGCGAAGCTAAAGTGAGTTCCATGACTGGTAATACAGTATTTTTCTACTTTCTTTCGACACTTTACATATAGCTATTGGTAATCAATTAGCATCCTTTTAGGGGCTTATACGGTACCATCAAAACTAGCAACTTTTGTTCTGCGACTTTTGACAAAACTAGAAAAAAGAACAGCTGTTCCATACATTTTGTCGCGGGTGAATAATATTTTTCTATGGAACAACATTTTTTTTGAGATTTGACAAAAGTCGCAGAATAAAAGTTGTTAGTTTTGACGTACAGCATAAGCCCCTAAAAGGACGCTAATTGATTTTGTCGCGGGTGAATGATATTTTTCAATGCAACAACATTTTTTTTGTGATTTGACAAAAGTCGCAGTACAAAAGTTGTTAGTAATGTACAGAATAAGCCCCTAAAAAGATGCTAATTGATTAAGAGTAACCCTGTATAGCTCTTTGGTGAGGGACGCGACGTGCGTCGACACTTTGGCGTTGCAGGCGGCTCTGAAATGCACTACTTGCTGCGCAGAACCCCACCCCTCACCCCTTAATTTGTTAAGCGCAGCTACTCGGTCGGGTATTGCGGCGTTTCGCCCCGCAAGCGGTTCGGCCCGCGGGGCGAATCGCCCAAGACTCTTTTTGAAGGTCCCCATTCGGCCCGCATTGTTTGGAGCGGGGCAATACTGCCATTCAAAAAGAGTCTTGGGCGATTCGCCCCGCGATTTACTTTTTTATCTGTACATTTAAGTAGAATAGTAGTTAATGGAAAAAACAAACAATTGCATGATATCAAGGGCATCATTCTATGAGGGTCATGGGGGTCCATGATTCTAGGCACTAGAATCGATCTTATTATACGTAGCTATATAAGTGCAAATGATTACAATTTTAGTTCAGAACATTTTCGAATTTAATTTTAATAATGCGATTGTATTACCTCTCTGGCACGAAAGCCATCTCAAATTACGGTACGATCACCGTCACGAATGCAGCACTTGCGCCGCTCACATTATCCATAATTGCATATTTATTCCTCAAATAGCGTCATTGCTTCAACAGTAAAAGCCGTGGTGGTCTAGTGGTTGTAACGCTGGCCTATCATTCTTGAGGTCGTGGGTTCAATCCCGGTCCCGTACCAATGAGTTTCTTTGGAACTTATGTACGGAATTTCACACCACTGGCTTTTCGGTGAAGGAAAACATCGTGAGGCAACCTGCATACGTCCGTAGAAGATACTCGATGGCGTATGTTAATCCACCAACCCGCACTGGGCCAGCGTGGTGGATATGGCCCAATCACCCTTCGTGGGTAGGCCTAAGTCCTGCAGTGGACTACTAAAAAAGTACAGTACAGTAATGCGATTGTGCGAGTAAAATAACAGAAGCAGTTTATTTAACGAGGCTCAGTCACGCATTCATATATTATATTTTTTAAATAGGTCCCTATCGTATTAGAAAAAGTCCTGTTAATTTTATATCGCCAAAACGAGGAGTAATGAAGTATGTTTCAGAAAAATCAAATAATAGAGACAGAACAATATATTTTTTTTTAAAATAGAGAATACAAGAAAAAATATTAACTTAACATTTTACAGTGCAATGGATTGAAAAATGAGAACAAAGTAAGTGACGCTTTTATTTTTAAATTAGGTATAAAAATATAATTGAAATTGTTGAATATGAATATGAATCAGTCGGTTTGACTTTTTAAAAGGGCTTTCAAATAATATTGTTTCATAGATTAGTTTTAAGAAAAATTTCTGATTAACTAATTAACACAAGTTGTTAGCACAATGTTTTACATATATTTTTTAATCATTATATTTTCTATCAACAGTGCGGTGGAAGCAGAACTGCAACCAACATAACTAAGAATGAGCAACCAACTACGCAATCAAATACGACATCAACTTTACATTATTTGCTAAAAACCATACCTAAAGATTCAAATTTACAATCTGTGCTCAACAATCTACCAACTAACCAAATCTTTCAATTATTCAAAGCAGTACCAGAAGATCAGATTTTACAATTCTTATTCAAAGCCATTACAATAGACCCAAATTTACAATATTTGCTCAAAACTATTCCAATAGATCTAATCTTACAATCGTTGCTAATGGCTGTACCTAAGGATTTACTAATACAGTATTTGCTCAAAACCGTACCGAAAGATCAACTTTTACAATTTCTGCTCAAAGTCGTAACTAAAGATTCAATTCGACATTCCTTGCTCGAAACTGTTCCAAAAGATCTCATTTTACAATATTTGCTAAAATCCGTGCCAAAAGATCCAACTTTACATTCCTTACTCAATACAGTACAAAAAGATCCGACTTTACAATCGTCATTAAATACTGTACGAAAAGATTTAACTCTACAATCTCTGCTCAATGCTGTACAAAAAGATCCAGCTCTAGAATCATCTCTCAAAGCTGTTTTAGAAGATCCGACATTGCAATCTCTACTGAGAACTGTTTCAATAGATCCAAACTTACAACCTTTGCTTAAAAACGCACCAAATGATTTAATTTTACAATATTTGCTTAAAACTGTACTAAAACATCCAACCCTACACACTTCGTTTAAAACTTCACCGAACAATGCAGTACTAACAAAAAATAATTCAAATTCACTGCAATCGGTAGATACGATACCCAATGGTATTATTCTAAAACAGATGCTTGAATCCTCAGTACCAGAAGCCAAACCCCAGGAACCGAATCATAATGAGAATCTAGTCAAAAACAAGCCTAAAAGTTCTACGCCTTTTAAATCAAAAATAGAGTTGGCAAAAGCTTTTGATCCAAGTAAAGATGGTTTTCGAAAAATGGGTGGTATGGAACTTGACATTAACAATTATGGTGGTGAAGATTACCGTATGGAAGACCACGATGGTGAATCAGATATACCTGGCGATTTCATGTTTAGGGAACAATCTTTGGAGCCAGGAATGTTGGCCAATAATTTTGGATTGCAAGATGAACTCCATGACTATAAAGATTTTGCTTGAATAGAATCGCTGAAAATAGAATATAGAAGTAAATTCGAATAAGAAGTTGTTTTACTTTGATTTTTGGTTGAATACTTTTTTGAATGAACCCTAAGCTTTGTGGCAAAGGATATTTATAAAGTAAGTAGAGAGAGATGTTCTGGACTAAAATTATCAACTTTTTAATTATTATAATACTATAAAGTTAAATTATCATATAAGCTTGAAAAAGTTAATCATCGTCTTACGAAATTAAGAAATAACAGGTGCGAAAGAGACAGATTAGCAAAAGAGCTTTAGGTACTGTAAATAAACAGGGTTTTTAATGGAAGTAGGTAGTGTAAAAGGTGATGGGCCTCCTAACGGTAAGATGTTACCATTGCTTGTAGACAACTACAGTAAATAAATAATAAATAAATATTTGGGGACATCTTACACACGGCCTCTGACCCCAAACTAAGCCAAGCTTATGATATGTCTGCCAGAGACTGATAAACTACGTATACATATTTTTAAATACATACTTATATAGATAGTAACTAAATAACATCCAGACACAAAGCAAACACCTATGTTCATCACATAAATACTTTCCCTGGGTGGGGATCAAACCCACTCCTCTTTGACCCAGTAGTTAGGGTCACAAACCACTGAGCCACCGAGGCAGTCATAGCAGAAGGGGCTCTATTTTAAAAATTAAGGAAGTGCAAGCATTAAAATTGTTTTTTTGAGCGAACGAGGTAGCATTATCATGAGATTATACCTTTCTAATGTTTCAAAAATTGAAGTCTCAAGGCGTTGGAATCGTGCGTTTTCTACTCTTCAAACTGCTCATATTATGTTATTAATAAAACAAATATTTACAAAATTCTGTATTACAGTGTCGCAAAAAAGAATGTACCAGTAAGGTAAAGTAAAGCATTTGATTTCTTAATTATTTAACTAAGTTTCATTGATTTTTATTCGTTGATAAACAATACAGCAAATGATTATGTATGTGAAGACTAAGTTTGTTAATTTTATATATATTTAATTATCGTCTTTAGGTAATTCGGGACGGCATAGGGCTTTGAAGATGACAAAATTAGATTAGATGGACTTTCGCATTCAAAAATTGAAGCCATAAATATTTCTCAATTCCGATCTCTTTGTTTTCGCTCTGGTTTCCTCAAGTTTTTTCAAAGTTCGATGGCTTGGTCTCTATAGGGTAGACGTGGGGTAGACGATAAAAAAAAACATAATTAGTCCGTCATTCAGTTTGACTTGCATAGAATATTCGATTCGTGTTTTTTCTTTTACAATTTAAACACACTTGACAACGATGTATAAATACATATATATTTTGAGTTCATCGAGGTTTCGCGTCTACATAACGTTTTTATTTTTATACATTGTGACGTTATGAGCCCGTTTCCAACTTTTGTCAGTCATAATTAATTTAACTTACATAACAAAAAATATGTGTTAAACATTTTTCGATGCCTAATTAACAAAACGACTAATTATTTTAATATTTCTTTTACCCAGTCTTAATGTCTATAAATTTAGTCTATTTTTACGATTTAATCAATAAAATAATTCCACCTAAACATACGTTTGTTACAGTGCCGAGGATTTTCATGCCACATGGTAGAGAACGAAGCAACCAAAAGAGGAATCGGGACCTTCGACGAATATTATCCGGACGACGACAACAGAAGACCCAGGCATATGAGAGAAGGTCAGCAGCCACAGAAGGAATATAGTTACGAAAGTAGTAAGGAGGTGCAACGTGGAAGACATGAGAGTAGCGGCTCTGGTGAAAATTATTATTGAAGTTTTGGAATAAATTTACTATTTGAGTTGACACGTTCTGTTCTTATTTTTTCAAGCTTTTATTTACATTTTTTTTTATTATTCTAAAACTTAAAACAATAGTGATTACATTAAATATTGTCTAAAAACCAAGATTTGGTTTGTCTTGACAATAGGTTCTCATCATTAGAAAATTTAACACAATGTCTTAACTTAACTTTCTATGATAATAATTACACACGTTTTCTTGCGCTTAGACAGGAGGACATTGATATCCTAAATACAGGGCAACCTAGTTAGGAGTTAGTGCTCAGACTTGTATGTCGCAAATGAAATAACACTCATAAATTTATATACCTACCGTAATTTGATTCCTTGTTTTTCATTGTAGGGTAGCTTCAACGACAATATATTAACTCTCATTGAGTGGCAAACGTACAACGTATGACTCTAATGAGCCATAAGTATGTGCGGTTGTCAGGAAGCTAAATATAGTACATATGTGTATCTATTTAAGAGATGCAACATTGGAATGTAAACTCTAAGATCATGTTTTTTTTCTTTGTTTTTTGGATGTGTATTTGGCAATACCTACTTTGACAATTGTTACTAAATTTTAATTTAGAATTAATAGGTACCTAAGCTTGTATGTAAATATGTTTTTGGTAAATAAACATTTATTTATTTATTTATTCATTCTCAACATAATTATGTGAACACCAAGGAAAAAAAGAAACTACATATAATATAATATAAGTGCGGTGCGCGCGTTCACTCATAATAAGTAGCTGTGGTAGATCGTAGGTACAGAACAGAACTTGTTCTATTAAACGTGAAGTGTTTACCTAGCCAGCTATTGCAGCGGACACGCTCATCGCCGTATGTATATATAGGATGCTCCACTTTATGTTAATTGCGTTACAATATTATTGATTTAAATAAAATTGTTTTAAATGAAACGCAATATTTTTATGGTTCGTTGGAAGTTTATTTATTAAGATTGGAATGATATAATTAGAAGTTCTTTTCCCGTACGTATTTTTAAACCTCCTTCACCTGACCCGTTGTCTGTAATCAAATCTTGCAAGTTAAATTTGATCCACTTCCCGGTTACCGATTGAGCTGAAATTTTGCATACATGTGTAAATCGCGTGACAATGAAATATTAAACGACGCAACCCTATCGAGTTTCGGCTCGTTTGATTCGTCTTGGCGAGTACTTGTTCAGTAAATGCTTGTTTTTAAAAACAAAAGGATTTTTTTAAAACATATTACTTGTTTTTGGGTCTTTTCCACCTATCCTTCTCTCTCCCATCCCTGTTCACTGCCCTTTTTTGATCGACTATCAAATCGATTTTTAATACGTTTGTATGTAGGACTGTAGGTATCCATTGTGGGACACCTACAGTCCTAAAAATTATTTTGTTTAAATTTTATTAGTGTAATTTATTAATTTTGCACTTGTGTATCTTTAGGTCTATTTGTGGCATCAAATTTCAAAATAGTAGTGACTTACTAAGCTACCACGGCCTGTAAAAACGATTAATATCAAAGCGCGAGGCGTGGGTTCAAATCCCGGTCCCGTAAGAAGAAGTGCTTTGGAATTTATGAACGGATTTACATATCACTGTCTTTTATGTGATGAAAAACATCGAGAGGCAACCTTCGTACGTTTGTAAAATATATTTGATGGCGTTTGTGAATCCACCAACCCGTGCTGGGCCAGCGTGGTGGATGTAACCCAATCGTCTTTAGTATTTTACTTATGTTCAGCAGTGAATATGTTAAAAGGCCGAAATAAGTTCTCAGAGAGCCGTGGTGGTCTAGTGGTAGTAGCACCCGCCTTACAATCGTGAGGTCGTGGGATCAAACCACGGTCCCGTATTATGTGTTCTTTGGACCTTATGTACGGAATTTCACACCACTGACATTTGTTTTTATGTGATGAAAAACTCCGTGATGTAACCTACATATAGTAGGTGTACCGGTTGTGGCCACTGTACCAGTTGTGGCCATTTGGTGTCATAATTATTGCACAAATGATAATTATAAACAATGTAATACCATACATATTGTTCATGTGAATCTAAAGGTTTAAACATTCCTTTAACATTATTATTATTTTAACATAAAATTGTCTTATTAATCCTTTAAATTCAAAGTGGCCACAAATGATATTAAGGTGGCCACAACCGGTGAATTTGCCCTATGTTTGTGAATTAAATTCGGTGGCATACATGAATTAACAAACGTGGTAAGCCAGTGTAGTGGATTTGCTTATTTTCAGTAGTAGCCATAAATAAATAAAATCATTTATTGAGTAAAGAATAAACATGGGCCATTCGCGCTTAATGAAGCCTAAGGAACTGGCGCCCGAACTAGTAATTAAACTGTAACACCGGCCTATCCCCAGCAGTGGGATAAAGTGGATGGGCAATAGGGCATTTGGTTTGGTAGGTCTTCATCACTCATTAACTGGTACCTTGTTGTGTTTAGTCTTGTTGTGTTTAGAATATTTAGTGTAAATTAGATGTAAATTGTGTTTACATTTGAATGAATTTTTTCATCGGGCAAAAGTGCCTTTATTAACTACAGCAAAACTACACTACTATTACATAAAAAGCATTGGATCATCCTCAGACCTTTGAAGGTCTAAAGATAATCCAAATGCTCAAGCCCAATGCCAGTTGGCAGCGTGCCCAGCATGCTGGCTGCATGACCACGCTGTATGGCAATGCTTATGCGTTGAGCCAAATAAACACCAGCATTTTGGTCACGCGTCGCGTCCACCAGACGCCCAGAAAGACTTTTGAAAATGATATGAGCTCCCGGCCCCCACGGACCCAATGTCTCAACTCCAAATGGCTCAAATATGTAACCACTACCGAGGTTAGCATATTTGCGCTTGTGTTGCTCCGCCGAATTGGCCGCAGCTCCAGCCCTACTCTGAGTCTCAGAAAGATGTGACGGTGCCAAAGTATCGACGCAAGTTGCGTCCCATACTAAGGGCCGTCTACACTTCTATGGGACCAGCGTCATGCCGTCAGGCCTTTTGCCATCACCACGCGCGAGCCCACTCGGTTCGAGTACGGCTGCGATATTGGCGGTGGCAAAAGCCCTGCGAATGACATCGTTAAGGCTGGCGTGGCGACCAAACCGACCAGCGCTTCTTGAGCAAGAGAGACCGTGGTGACCGAGCTGGTCAACTGCAGTACCACACTGACAGCGATGGGCCTCACAACACATTGCACCCAAGCGTAAGCTGACCGATGGGGTCGGAAAGTTCTCGAGTGGAGACCACGTACCGGCAAGCGCAGCGTAGGACGACCACCCACAAGGTGGACGGATGACCTCATTAAGACCGCAGGATCGCGCTGGATGCAAGCCGCTTGCAACCGGTCTTATTGGAGATCCATAGGGGAGGCCTATGTCCAGCAGTGGACTTCTTATGGCTGATGGATGGTAAGCTGAAATGAAATTAACTTGGTTTTAAGAATGTAGATAAGAAATGAATCGTGATTTAACGTTGGTAAATTATAACCATGTGAGTAATTAGTTCCTTTTTAAGTGTATACTGTATTGTAGATTGTTTTTGACTATTCAAAAGTGTGTCTGTGACACCCTTTTGTCGAAATAAATAAACTTAAACTGAAGAAGGTTGTGGATGATGATGATGATGACTTAGATTCGGAATTAGAAAACATTATTACAGGCCAAATCAAACATCTTGGCGGCGGTGATGTTTTTTTAGGGTTCCGTACCTCAAAAGGAAAAAACGGAACCCTTATAGGATCACTTTGTTGTCCGTCTGTCCGTCCGTCCGTCTGTCAAGACCCTTTTTCTCAGGAACGCGTGGAGGTATGAAGCTGAAATTTATATCAATTACTCAGGTCTACTGTCCCTTGAAGCTGTGAAAAAATCAAACTTCTAAGCCAACGCAATCAAAAGATACAGCCGTTTATGCCGCAAATTTTGAAACTCGCAAGTACTCGCAAGGGAATCAAAACCTAAAGGGTACTTCCAGTCGACCTAGAATCTTGAAATTTGGCATGAAGCAACGTTTTATAGCACACATAAAGGAAAAATTCCGAAAACCTTAAATTTTTAGTTACATTACAAAATATATATTTTTTAATAAATATAAACTTATTACTTTTTTTGTCGTAATGAACGAACTTTGTAAACCTTGCAGGACTCGCGCACCGAGGGTTCCGTACAAAACGGAACCCTCGGTGCGCGAGTCCGACTCGCACTTGGCCGGTTTTTTTTTATATTGTGGCTCCTATCCCCAGATCTTCTTTCTAGGATTAGATTGCTGGCATGTCTCTTCTTATTCTAACTAAGTAACTAAACTTAGTATTTGTTTGCATTCCACATCTCGCACTGCCCACAACTTATACATACATTATACACCCGCGTGTATAATGTTATGAATAATAACGCGGCTGTGATGTTGAGGGGGCGCCTAATGACAAAATCAAGCGAAAGGTGTAGTCCTGCCCAGCGCCACTTGAGTCTCGTAATACGGTTTCCAATATCTGCAGGGTGGGAGAAAATAGATATGCAAAAGAGTGAATCAGCCAACTGTAGCACCAAGACTAGAAGACCATTAAGCTCTCAATTCTAAAACTATCGAGTATTTTAAGTTATCAGATTATTGGAAAACTGATAATGTGATGAGGTCGAGCATCTATGAGCTTATGTAAATGAAGCCTCAACTTTCAACATTTGTATGTAGTTGGATTTTGTAACTCGAGGCGGTGAATAAATTTCATTGCAAAACTACTTTATAACCCCCTACGCGAAAACGAGGGGGGGTTATAAGTTAAATGTGTCTGTGTGAGTGTGTGTTTGCATTATACACGGTTATTTCTAATCAATTAGCATCCTTTTAGAGGCTTATTCTGTACATCAAAACAACATTTTTAAAAAAGAAGTTGTTCTATAGAAAAATATCGTTCACCCGCGACAAAATGTCTGATGATCTGAAAATCAGCTGATTTTTAGGGTTCCGTACCCAAAGGGTAAAAACGGGACCCTATTACTAAGACTCCGCTGTCCGTCTCCAGGCTGTATCTCATGAACCGCTATAGCTAGAAAGCTGAAATTTTCACAGATGATGTATTTCTGTTGCCGCTATAACAAAAAATACTAAAAATATAATAATAATAATAAAGGGGGCTCCGAAACAAAACATCCAAATTTTTTGCCGTTTTTCGCACGATATCAATAATGGTAACAGGTAGATGCTTGAAATATTCACAAAATATTTAGCTGCATGCCTACTTTAATAAAAAATAATTCAATTAAAATAAAGTAAATATTTAAGGGGGCCTCCCATACAGTACGGAACCCTTCATGCGCGAGTCCGACTCGTACTTGGCAAATTATTTTTTGAGTTTTGTCAAAAGTCGCGAAACAAAAGTTGTAAGATTTGATGTACAGAATAAGCCCCTAAAAGGATGCTAATTGATTAGAAATAACCCTGTCTATGACGTAGTAAGATTTATTATTTTATTTTATTTATTATAAGTGTATCAAATCTTACTACGACATATATATTACATCGAAATCTAAATCAAGCCAAGGTGAATTTAGAAACTGCCAGAAGGACAAGAATTCAGGCCGGAATATTACTCAAAAAAAAGAAACAACAAGGAACAATATAGACCAATCACATACAGCAATCTAAGGTTAACTCTTAATGGCCAGTAAACCAAAATCAAGCCAATCAGAGTAAAGGTTAGATATGGCTATCAAATCTTATTAAAGCAACTCGTATTTAAGCAAATTTTAATACAATTTAACGTGTCATCCGAGCCACGGCAGCGCTCAGTTGTAAATGCCACCCGCAGTCACACATCCGAAGACTGACCATGCCGTACGTTGCTTAACTTTGGTGATCGCTAACAAACACGTAATCAAACTACGCCACGACCGCTACTGTTGAAGTAGTTTTCTGTCAGTAGTACCATTGATTCGTTCTACTCACGTATGTAAACTTCGCGTGTACCATCACAGTAGGTACTAACGGCGTAAAACGACGTAACAACGTTGCGACGTAAAATTTATATCCTCTACGTCGCTAGTACTACTGTAATGATCTTTATCTACACTTATGTTGTAACATTCTACTTATGTTTCCAATACTTGACTTATAATGACTACTGTTATAGCGCAGACAACAAAACACTCAATTTAAGCAATTTCACTTGATGCTATAATATCCACATCGATATCGTAAAATCTCATTATAACATCGCGCGCTCGCTCCTCATTGGCCCTGCGCGCGCAGCTGCGCTCTCATTGGTTAGATTTTAATGGCGCCAAGTTCACTGTGACAATACACGTACGCGTGAATTTAATATTTCGCAATATGTTTTTTTTAATTTTTTTATTTTTATTAGTGAAGATAAAGTAGTGTATGCAACTGCATATAACACGGGTATTAAAACACTCGTTACTATTATGAAACTCGCTGCGCTCGTTTCATAAACTCACACTCGTGTTTTAATACCCTTCATTATATATTATGACAGTTGCATAAACTACTATTACCGTGCTAGTACCATTGATCAGTACCACTGATTGTACAATGCACAAACCTTTATGTGACTAGTACCATTAATGCCTCCAGGTTCAGGCCCGGAAAATGTTGAAGTTTTTACTTAAATAAAACGAAACATTTTTCTAAAGTTAAAACTTAAAACATTTTGTTCCCGGTTTATGTCACTCACATAGCAAGACAAGCAGACACACGATACATCGATTGCTGATCACTTTGACGACCCGTGAAGACCTACTTTAGTCCTTACGATTCCGATAAAACATTATTATGGTTTCATTTGTTTTCTCTCTTAAATAAAGGATACAACATTTTTCACAGGCTTTTGGCCAAGCGAAAAACTGATGGGTCACTAATTCTGATTTGAAGTAGGAGCGATAAATCCTGCACTGACGTTCCGCATGGGGTGTTTTGTGCATTTCCCCCTCCAGACAGACAGACAGACAAAACTCTTTATTTACAACCACAATTTAAAAATTAGCGTCCACCCCAGCGTCTACCCCAGCCATCCCAGCTCCCTAAAGTAACGGAGCGTGGCTCTGGGGCGCTGGCATAACTGCTCCAGTAGCTTAGATGGTGAATGAGATGATGGGATAAAAAAATCCCTCAACCAATAAATTTTTATACATCATTATTAATACTTTTTTTGATTGAGCGAAAGGGGAGATACAGTGATTTTGCTTTCGTCTGTCCAGACGTTTTCGTTGTCGTTATACTTTATTATTACTTGTTTGTAAATTGGTTTTCATTTCTAAGTGATTTTTCACGTGATAACACCTTGTAAATCAATGAACGCCTGCTACACGCACGAAAAAGTGTCGCGTTCTGCCTGAGCCGATGGTGCAACCGAGAGCGCGGAACAAGTGACAGGCACGATCGGCCTCATCGTTCAGCTTGTTTCAGTTGTTGATTAAACATTGTTTTTGACCGACGAACCACCGGAGGAGGTACTCAATTCGACGCATCAATTTTTTTTTGTTTTTTTATATGTAACCACGCATACCTTTTTTAATAGTAGTCCGATTTCAATAATTCTTTTTTTATTGGATAGAGTATACTTCGAAATTGGTCCCATTTAAATTTTATCGAAATCGGCTGAGCCGTTTTTGATAAATCATCCATAATGTGGAAAAAGCTACATCGATCCGTGCGATGTATTCGCGAATTCTGTACACGGGTGAAGTCGGTCATGCTATTTTTTGCGAAAAATAATTATCTAATGACGTTTTCACGTAAAATTATAATCCGTAAACTGACATTATAGATATAAACAATTTTATAAATAGGTTTTAACTTAAAAGTAGCACTCATAGCGTTATTTCACTAGGTGTCTGTCCGCGATCACCAAAGTTAATCAACGTTCGGAATGGTCAGTCTTTGGATGGGTGACCGCGGGTGGCATTTACAACTGAGCGCCACCTTGGCTTGGATGACACGTTAAATAGTAGGCCCGGTTGTTTTAACCGTTTAGCCATGTCAGAGGCGGATTAAAAACTCTGACATCAGGGCCAGCGGCGCCACCCGGGCTATACGAACTTACTTACTTTTTAACCGACTACCCGCTTGAAGGAGGTTCTATGTTCGTCTGTATGTATTTTTTTGTGTATTTTCTTTGATATTTTCGTCAATTGTCAACAGAATCGAAAAATTCTTTTTTAGTCCGAAAGGGTGTACCTACTCCTGAAGTGGTCCCATTTAAACTCGGCTGAGCCGTTTTTGAAAAATCAATAATAATGCAAAAAATTGTATGCGTAAAACCGAGCGAACTATTCGAATTTTGTACACGATGGAAGTTGTTTTTGCCGTTTATTGTGAAAAATAATTATTTGTAAATTAGTTTTTAGCTTGAAGATGGTTTAGAATTAAATTTATTTAAATTCGTCTATGCTACGGATTCAACCTTGCAACTCAACTTCGACTAAACTTCACTCACTTCTACTGCAGCATGTTATAGTTGTAATTACTCGTACCTACAGTTATGTGACAAAAATTGAAATCATGTGAAACAAATTTTCGACAGGAAAAAAAAAACTCCTTTACATGCATTGCAACTTATATAGCCCTCGCCATACTCAGGTTTCTATTTTCCACCAAAAATGCCACAATTGACTTCCATTATTGCATTGCTTTCTTCAAATACAAATTCGAATAGTTCGTTCGAATCGATGTATATGTCGTAGTAAGATTTGATAAATCGTTTTTTTTTGCAAAAATCCTAGGAATTTTGAAAAAACACGGATAATCAGACATTGGCTATGATATTTCTCTATCTTACTGAAAAAAGATAGATTTTTTGTATAAATACGAGTTTTGAATATTTATTGAATTTTAAAAACCGCTCACGTAACAGATTACTAAAAAAAATGGCATAACCGACTTCAATCGTGTACAAAATTCAAATAGTTCGCTCAAATCGATGTATAAAATTTTAACGATAATGTTAATTTTTCAAAAACGACTCAGCGAATTTCGATAAAATTTTAATGGAATCCCGAACGAATTAAAAAAATATTTTATAAATCGTTTCATAATTGGCAAAAATATCGATTCATAAATTGGCGAAATGATCGTATTTAAAATTTACTCTTTTTTAAAATTGGCTAATGGGTTAGTAAAAAGTCGTGCGATATAAAAATGCTATATTGTAACAGTTTAATTTCCTCGCTGCAGGTGGCGCTCGCATCGCTAGACATTGACGACCCCACGTCGACTTTTGATTAAAAATACGCTTTTATACCCTCATTTATAGGTACCACTTTTTAACCGACTTCAAAAAGAAGATTCTCAGTTCAACTGTATGTTTTTTTGTAGGTATGTTTGTTACGCGATTACTTTAGCAATTATAAAACCGATTTTGTTTTTTTTTGTTTGTTATGTAGGTAGTACCTACTTAACAACTACGTAGTAGCTAAGTACATAGGTAGTACCTACTAGCTACCTAGATCATACATTTCGTAGGTCTTTTTTTAAATTATATTGAAATCGCCAGAGTCGTTTTGAAAAATCAACAAACTGCGGGGCAATTCTGTCAACCAATCGCGTTACTAAGGTGACACGTTCTTGAACCTATCTCGTTTTTCTGACAGTTTTGAGCTGTCGGAACTGTCAGAAAAACGAGAGAGGTTCATGAACGTATCACTTCAGTAAAGAGATCGGCTAACAGAATTGCCCCGCTTAATTTAAAAATACTCCTTCTTCTTTAGCCTTTCGCTATCCATTTTTGGACATAGGCCTCTCCCAATTTACGCCATGCTGCACGGTCCGCTGCCCTTGCGATCCAGTTCCGTCCTGCATGTTTTCGCACGTCATCTACCCATCGTTGTTCGCATGCGGCCTGGTGGTCTGGTATCCGCCCACGGTCTCCACTCAATCAAGCGTTTAGTCCAACGATGGCTATCCATCCGAGCTATATGCCCTGCCCAACTCCATTTCTTCCCAGCAATTACTTCGACCACATCTTTCAGTTTCGTTTTCCGCCTAATCCATTCATTTCTTTTACGGTCGCGCAAAGTGATTCCGAGCATAGCTCTCTCCATTGCTCTCAATTTAAAAATACTACTTTGATGATAAATTGATTCATGCAAACTATTCGAATTATGTACACGGTTGAAGTCGGTTTTGTCATTTTTTGCTGAAAAATAATTATTTTTAACCGATTCGCCATGTCAGAGGCTTAGGCCAAATAAAAAAACAAGACAGAACTTCGTAAACAGATATGTGATCCCGGTTTTTTATACATGTGGTGAGTGCGTCGGTGTTGCGCCGCCATAGTTCGACTGACGGACGAGCCAAGGCTTAGTTTCCTTGTACGTGTATGTGTGTGTAATGTGTCTGTACATGGCGAGGCTTAATTTTTCCGGCCTCGATTGTTTTGTTCACAACATTCTGTCTTTATTTTTGGCAATCAGGCGGCTTAAAAACTCTGACACCAGGGCTAGTCCCCCGGCCTTTATGAACATACTTTTTTGCCACATTCTAGGCTCTTCTTGTAAAATATGGCTTGGTTGTAGTCGATGTGCCAGTTTGTAAGTTCGTCAATCTTATATGATGTCACAATGTAACTTTTTCATTTACGAACCAATTCGCATGAAGAATAATATGATCGCTTACAGCTAGTATAGATCTTATTTTTTTAAACCACTTGTAGAAATGAAAATCTGCTGGAAATCATCCCAGAAACCTACCCATGACCCTCAGTTGACGTTATGCGGCTAAAATAATCATAATGTAAAAAAAGTGCTGTATGTATTACTAGGTTTAGGTATAGCTATAATTCATCAAAACCTTCATCCATTCATCACCTATAGGACGTTCACTGCTGGACATAGACCTCCCTCATGGATCTTCAATAATACCAATAATAATTGAAAGCGGATTGCGTCCAGCGCTAATTTTACGATCTTGATAAGGATTAATATGTGTCCACCTCGTGGGTAAATGAAAATCTTATAGATATCTTATCAGTTTTATATAATTCAATCAAATATTATTAGGCCAGTAAAATAGAATTTAACTATGTACTAAATTTCCGATCCAATATTTTTTTGAGGTTGAGTATCATCTTTGATCACGTTGAGCTCAGTAAGAGCATAAAATCACAAAATGCTGACAGATCCAGGTGGAGCTTCAAGCGCCATCTTGAAAAATGTTTTTAGCTAATATCTCAGTAACTGTGCACTTTAGAGCAAAAAATATAGAGACCATTATAGTAGCAAATAAAATTTTGCATCTTTTGTTTTCAGCTAACTTTTTTGTAAAACTTACCGTTTAAGTACGTTTTACGGCTCATTTAGTGAACCGGTTTTTCTATCGTTTTATTGATTTATTTAATATTTCAATAGTTATCGGCCGCAATAGAAAAACTGGTTCATTAAATGGGCCATAAATCGTAAACGGTAAGTTTCACAAAAAAGTTACTGGAAACGAAAGATGCGAAATTTTATTTTCTACAATAATGGTCATCATGACTTTTGCCCTAAAGGGCATAGTTTCCGAGATTTTGGCCAAAACGTTTTTTCAAGGTGACGCTTGAAGCTCCACCTGGATCTGTCAGCATTTTGTGATTTTATGCTCACTAAACCTTATAAAAATGGTTCGGAAATTTAGTGCAAAGTTTGCCAAAAAAAAACGTCTATTTTTACTGAGGTATGTAAAAAAATATACCTAGCTATTTTATCAATATTACACATCTATACACATATAAATAAAATTGGAGTGTCTGTTTGTAATATTGAAGCAACCGTTTTTTACTACATGTATATGAATATGTATACGGTACATACACTTTTTGAGTGTCTGTTTGTTCCGGCTAATCTCTGGAATGGCTGGACCGATTTTGACGGGACTTTTATTGGCAGGTACTCGTAGCTGATTAAGAAGGAGAAACTACGTTTATTTTGAAAAAGTATTTTTATTTCGGGCTAACGCGGGAACCACCGCGGGGCGCAGCTAGTCTTCATATAATTCAATCAAAATCTGGAAATTCATCCCCAGTATCGTCATAGTCTTCGCTATTCGAAGCGTCGAGGCGCTGCAAATGTTGCGGTACAACCCTTCTATCGCTTTCATGTGCTTTCTGGTAATCTAAAAAAATATTAGATTATTATTATTCGCAAAAAATGGCAACACCGACTTTCATCGTGTACAAAATTCGAATAGTTCACTCGAATTGATGTATAACTATAAAAGTTTTACACTAATGTTGATTTTTCAAAAACGGCTCAGCCAATTTCGATAAAATTTAAATGGGACCTCGGGACTATAACCCTTTCGAACTTAGAAAGGTTTCTTTTGATTCGGTTCACAATTGGCGATGGTTTGGTTATCGACCAACACAAAAAAATACATGAAGACGAACATAATATTCCTTTTTGGAAGTTGGTTAAAAACATATTAAAATGATAGATGACATTTATGATTTAATTTAATTTGTATTGATCTTAGATTAAGGATTGGTCTCGCTACGCTTGACAGCGAGACCAATCATTAATCTAAGGTATTGATATTTATACAGGGTCATAGGTGTTAAACGCACAACCTTTTAAGGGCGGGTCTAGTACATCTAGACTAACAACATTTGTACAACGAATTTTGAAAATTCGCAAAAAAAAAAAACGCTTTTCCATTCATTTTGCCGCGCGTTGACGAGCTTTTTGTATGAAAAAGCTGATTTTTTTCTTCGTGATTTTCCAAAAGTCCTAGAACAAAAGTTGTTTGTCTAGATGTACCTACTAGACCCGCCCTTAAAAGTTTTTACGTTTAATACTTATGACCCTGTATGGAATTGTGAATTGTATGGAATATTCATATGCATTTTATTTATAAAAAATATTACACGTCAATGTCAATGTACATAAACTGATAATTTAATTTAATCTAAAGAATATGCTTTGTAAAGGGCAGGAACTTTCAAAACTTAGTACAGCTCATCATTATGAACCATTTTTGCTATGAGACCAAAAGAAACGAATTACGCATTACGAAAAGAAATCTGCTGTTTTACACAAAGCTCATTGATTAAGTAAATGTGCGCAAATTGGGAGGTAGCCCCATAGTACCAGCTTTATGAATAGTCTACTGCAGGACGAAGGAATACCCACGAAAGGTGATTGGGCCATATCCACCACGCTGGCCCAGTGCGGTTTGGTGGATTCATATAGGCCATCGAATTTCTTCTACGGACGTATGCAGGTTGTCACACGATATTTTCCTTCACCAAAAAGCCAGTGATGTGAAATTCCGTACATAAATGCCAAAGAACTCAATGGTACGGGACCGGGATTTGAACCCACGACTTCACGATTGTACGGCTGGTGTCACTACCTCTATACCACCACGGCTTATAGTAAAAGTTGTTTATAATCATAGAGTTTATAATGCATATATAAAAGGGTATTAAGCCGACGTGCTATTTCGGACTAGCATTATGAAAAACTTTTACTAAAAGGCTAACCCTGAATTATAATAAATAAAAATAAATTTATCATGTAGTACCAAAAGAACAATTATATAATTCATATTGATTAACCCTGAAAACGCATGCATAAAATACAATCGATATTTTGTCTTTTTACAACATTCGTTTTACCTATTTTCATGCAGAACAATGAGATATAATAAGATAATATCTGTGGGCCCCAAACTAGGATATGTCTGTCTCTTGGGCGCCTGAGAGATACCGAAGAAAATATATCCAATGGCGCTGGGGTGTGGCTTATAAAATCTTGTTTACAAACAGCTTTTTTGTGGGCACTAGTTGCCGTAATAGATGGGTTAAAGTTAGTTTTTTTAAAAGGCCAAGTGTCTTTATTAACTACCACTAAATACAAGATATACTTACATAATCTAATCCTACATAAACTACCACTATATAACAAGCAATTGGATCATCCACAGGTGTAGGTCTAAAGATAATCCAAATGCTCAAGCCCACTGCCAGTTGGCAGCGTGCCCAGCATGCTGGCAACATTGCTACGCTGAATGGCAATGCTTATACGTTGAGCCAAATAAACACCAGACACGCGTTAAAGTTCGTTGTATTGTGTGTTGTGTATATAATTGTGCTCATCATTTTATACAATTTTTATTATGGGATTTAACTCTCGGTTTCCTGGTAGGCTTCGTAGTAAAATTTGGTTATTATGATTAGTTTCATATAATCTTAGAATAGGTTTCTCATAAATAGGTACACTCTGAGGGCTAAGCTGGAGTTTCTTGCTCGAACTCGATCGCGTTAACGTTTGATGTGATTTCTATGGAAATAGCACAACGCCACCTTGTGTCACGTACAGAAAACTGAATAGCTAAGTGTGAGTATTTTTTACGGTAATGTAACGAGCGCCAAACCGATCCAACACAAGCGCGGCAACGTCAGTGATTGGCTAACTCAAGTGTGTCAATATTGTACTCGCGTGTGTGCTCGGCGCGCTCGGTCAACGCGACGTAAAAGTAATTCGATTTGATTTGCAAAACTCCAACTTAGCCCTTGAACAGAATTCACCCAAAATCAGTAAATAAAATATGTTTGGTACCTACCATTTTCAATCGACCGGTCTCTTTCCAAAGCAAAGTAATTCTGTCTTCGCGATTCCCAGTTATTAGATCCAAAAATGTTCGGGAAATCTAAAACAAAACAAAAAAACTCGACCAAGTGCGAGTTGGACTCGCGCACGAAGGGTTCCGTACCGTATGTGAGCCCCCTTAATATATTTTAATTTAATTTTGAGGTGAATGTACAATTTAATATTCTGTTAATATAGGGAGAAAGATGGCAAAAAAACAGGTTTTATTGTATGGGAACCCCCTTAAATATTTATTTTATTCTGTTTTAGTTTTGTTGTTATAGCGGCAACAGAAATACATCAGCCGTAAAAATTTCAATTTTCTAGCTATCACGGTTCATGAGCCTGGTGAAAGACAGACAGACGGACAAACGGACAGCGGAGTCTTAGTAATAGGGTCCCATTATTACCTTTTGGGTACGTAACCCTAAAAATAGTATAATTTCAAAGGCTTTCACCCGGCTCAAAAAGTCTGACAACAGGGAGCAGCCGAACCATGATACAGTTTGATGATTAATTACTAATTTTATTTGTGATTTAATTTGGTTTTTGAATGGTACCCTTAACTTATATGATTACGACAGAGCGGAAATACACTAAATATTTATTCAAAACAAGAATTTCCCTTCCAGTGTCTAATCTTTTTTTTTTTTATCGCGAATATGTCCACGCTTGACCACCAACTCGCCTGATGGTAAGCGATGTTGAAGATGAAGCACGCAGACCTAGAAGACACCTATTCACTCTGACATTGAAAAGCTTTAGATTATATCTCTTAGGAAACAGGAAAGCAGGAAGACTGTTCTATTCCCTGGCGGTATGAATCAGAAATGTTGAGTCAAACCGCTCCGTACGTATCGAAGGAAAATCTACAGTGGTGGTAATGTGGCGTCCTCCTACTAGTCCAAAGTACTACTAGTAAAAAGGTGATGGTAGGATAAGGTCGTGCAGCTTAGATGCACACTCTCCGAAATGAATCCTATAGAAAATGAACAGATATAAGCGAGCCAGTTCAGCTTCTTGAAATAACGGAACGTGGCTCTGGACCGCTGGCACAACTGCTCCAGTGACTTTGATGAATGACGCATCTAAAATGAACATTACCAGTTATAGTGCATCCCACACTATGTTTATCTCAAAGAGTTATTTTTGTGATACACGTTTTAAAAATTCGTCGCGAATGCAGGACTCGAACCTGCGTCTTCGGATCACTAGCCCGACGCTCTCCCAAATGAGTTAATTTGCAGTCTTGACTTTGCGTCGAATTTGTGAAGTGTTTATCGTTTTAACCAACTTATAGCATTGGCGGCGCCACCTGTGATACCCGTATTTGACAGGTTATTTCTCAATTGAAGTTGTAAGAACTTCTGAATATTGACGAGAGATGGCACACTGCTAAATCAATGAAATGATTTTAATTTTATAGTGCATCCCACAGTAGGTTTATCTCAGAGTTATTTAACATTACCATTTTCACTCGACTTTTCTCTCATCAACTCCTCATACCGCTTCACCGCGTCCACTTCCCACTGATCAGTTTCGACAAGCTCATGGAAGTTTTTGTAGATGGGATCATTTTTGTCAATATCCATATAGTTGGAAGCCAGAATTCGTGGGTCGATGGTCTCATTCTGCTGCAGACGGAGAGCTTCCCTGAATCCCGCTAGGACGTCGGAGAAGTTTGCTTGTCTTTCAACCAGGTATTTGGTCAGCTCGTCTGCCGATTCGTAAAATTTTTGTGGTGTGCTTGTTACCTGGAATTTAGAAATTGTGTGTGGAAAACTTTTGCATCATTATCAGTCCTGATGATGTTTTTTTTTGGAACTTTATCGATTGCTTTTAAGAAACCTTTATTAACATATTAAAATTACAATGTTTTGTAAAGCTTAGCGTTAGCTAACTACTCGTAAGTTATAATTTACCACAATATTACAGTGTTTTGTAGGCTCATGTCACCTTTTAAAAACCTTTTTTGGAACTTTATTGGTGCAATTAAAAAAAAGAATCGGTACAATATTTCCTGAATTGATGTTTTGATTCTGTTACATGTTTTTTTTTTGTTTTGGCTTTGGTTTGATGAATCGAAATGATTCTTAGCTTAATTCTGTATTCATCTTTTTCAGTTCAGCCATAGGACGTCCAGTGCTGGATATAGGCCTCCTCTACGGATTTCCAATAAATTCGGTTGGAAGCGGCTTGCATCTAGCGCAATTCCGCACTCATATGTTAACCTTGAGGGTGGACATCCTACGGTGCGCTTGACGTGGTCTCCACTCGAGAACTTCTCGATGAGTCATCAGTATTTTAAGACCACTGTCATTTAAACTTGCCGATCCACTGGGCTTTGTCGGTAATCCTATCTTTATAAGGGGGATATCCAAATTTTTGCTTTTGATCTTTACACAAATGAAATAAATACGTTAAGCAAGTTCTATACATAAAAAAACCTTTTTTTTTAAACAAGATTTTACTGAACATGTACTCGCCAAGACGAATCAAACGAGCCGAAACTCGATAGGGTTGCGTCGTTCCATTACAGAGTTCCTATGACCACCTTCCAGCTCCATCATTAGAACCAGGTTACTATTGAAAAACAAACTAATCGCCAAGACCATTCAAAAGAACCCAAACTCGATGAGGTGGTGTCGTTTCATTGCTAAGTTCCTTTGACCACCTTTCAGCTCCATCATCAGATTAGCGCCATGTCATCATAATATTGCATTGACACGCGATTTACATATGTATGCAAAATTTCAGTTCAATCGGTAACCGGGAATTGGATCAAAGAACATTGGGTAGAGTTGGCGTCGTCCGAAAAATGTACGGAGAAACTGAAATGTTTGCGGACTCGCACCAAATTGTTGTATTCGAAAGAGCTAATTATAATATTTCATTAGGTACTAAAATTATTATTCTATGTGCGATGCCAGCCGAGATACACAACAAAACGAATCTTACCTTTAATGGCAAATAACTACAGAACGGTTTAACTCATAGAAATAACACAAATGTCAAGTGAAAGATCTATTTAAGGAGATCATAACCTTAAAACAAAATACCGACAAACGGACGTGCATTCGCGGACATTAGCCAAACTATTATTTTCTGAGAGTATGTTTCAAGTAGCATATATTTGTCAAAGATGCTTCTGTCAAAAGTCGATTCCCGCCAAGATAAACGTCGGGTAACTTGCGAGCTTTGATTACAGACCGAAAACGGGACTGGCTGGAAACTTAATAAAAGCTTGTAAAATACTGTGAAAGCTTACATAGTAGAAGATAGTAGAAGTAATAGCGACGTTCAGAGAGCACCACATGCTATCAGGTTATTGGAAACAATCAATAACGTACGGTTTGCCGCTGCCAATGCACACTGATTAAAAATGTAATTACAAGACGCTATCTTCATGAGTTATTTGCTATAAATAAGTTCGTAGAAGCTACGTAGCTTAATATTACATTGAACTATTCCATGTATGGAATCTCTTTGTGTCGCTTATAGACCAAGAGCTCCATTATTTTTAACCGACTTCCAAAAAGGAGGAGGTTTTATGTTCGTCTGAATGATTTATTTTTTAGTTCGAATTATTGGTGGATCTCCCGAGGTTCCATTAAAATTTTACAGAACCCGGCTGTGCCGTTTTTGAAAAATCAACAATAATATAAGCAATTCGAGGGAAATTTTCGAATTTGGTTCATGATGGAAGGCGGTTTTGCCATTTTTCGCGAAAAATAACTCTAGCCAATCAGACACTTTTGACAAATGTTTTAGCTGTTTATACGTTGTGTTCGTTATGCCTCATAGTACAACAGTTTTACTACTTACACCGAGATAGGCTTAGCCCGATATTACCTTCATAATAGGGATGTTTACTAGGTATAAAAATCATTATTAAAATTAGTCCGTCAGTTAGATTATTAAAACATATTGGACACGTATTTTTTCTTTTCTCAATCAAACAATTAGTGACAAAGATAAACCTTGTCAAAGTTAGAGAGTTGGGGCTCATGATGGCATTAGACGGTACATTTGATAGCGGTTAGTGACGTCACGCGGAACTTTGACGGGCTATATCTTAGTCAATTTTTGTTAAAGTGACAAAAGAAAAATTCTACGTGTCTATTATTTTTTGACAGTCTATTTGACGGACAATTACATTTTTTGGTTAACAAGCCTATTGGTGATTTTCTCGTAGGTATGCATACCCACTTCACGCTCAGAATAAGTTTATATTTCACCCAAGCCATAAAACCGACTGCGTTATCCCTCTGGTTGCTTTGAGTTTATCTGTAAATAGCAATAAACCCAAGAAAATTTGAATTTAGCACGTAGACTCTAGTTTTACTATTTCTTGTCTGATGAGTACAAAAATAACTAGTAGTCCGCCACGGACTTGGACCTCGCGCTATTCCTATTTCATATCATAAAAACTGTGATTTCAAAAAAATATATAATAGAATTGGTATGAAAGTTTTGCAATGATGAGTGAAGTAAATGTATATTATTATATCATTCGGTAAAATATTTCAAATATATGAGTTTTTGCCGAAAATTGCTATTGTTATGCTACAATGTTTGAATTATGCTAAATCTGTTCATACTGAATGGAATCTAACACTAGCAGAAGTCGCATAGCTTATAGGGCTTCAAAGAACAAAGAGAGCGGTTAGTCATTTAACATATAAAATCGGTTTTATTGAGAAGTTACTGTTAGAATGTACTAAAAGATAAAAAATAATTTTGGTAGTCCTAGGCACGGTATTAGATATCATTACCGTGTCCTAGGTAAATACTGCATTCAACGCACTAATTTTCTTATCACTCGAGCATTGATCAGACTCAAAAATAAATCGTGGGGCGTTCAGCGTGAACGTTACAATGTTAGTAGGTACCTATAATACACTGTTAGAAAGTCTATTAAGAAAAAATGTTGGAAACCTACTTTGGGATTCTTTACTTAGTTTGAGCGTAAATTATTTAAACCAACAAAATTCAGCATCTATATACAATTTTATTTAAAAGATAAGTAAACGTTACATACAGTCCTCTAGCTATCATCAAACCTAAACGTACACACTCTGCGAGCTACTCTAAGAAGAAAGTCCACGACGTTTTTGCAAAGGCAATTGAAATAGACCCTGTATACCACAGAAAGTTGGAAAGGCCGTTGCAAAAAGCCCTAGTGGTCGTAGATGTCTCGGAGAGCTAGGTTTCGATCACAAGACTGCCGTAGGAAAACACCCCATGGCAGTACTTTTGACATAGGTACTGTCAGAATAGTCCTGAGTCGATCACGATTGATCGGGTCGTTTTGATTGGGTCGCGAGCCGCAGGTGAGTGATTCGATCGTTCATCCTGCGCCGACCCGATCACTAACTCGATCACTTACCGCAGGTCGGTCGCGCGGTTTGATTGACTCACACCCGTTATGATGAGTATTTGCCAAACTAATTTGGACTTAAGCCTAATGAAATATGATAGGTGCCTTTATCTTTGTAAGTATGAAGTCGTCAAATAGAATCGGGTCGATCAAACGACACGAACTGTACGGATGCACAATCGGGTCGATCAAATGACACGAACTTAATAGACGCGCAATTGGGTCGATCAAACGACACAAGCTTTACGATCGCGCAGTCAGCTCGATCAATTGATCGAGTCGATCAAATGATCGGGTTGTTTCACCCGGGTCGTTTCAGTAGTGGGTCGGTCGCGACCCGGGTGGTGAAAAACGATTGATCGACACAGTACTATGTCAGAATTTAAATTAAGATTTTAAATAAATGTTCGTTAAGAATGAGTACTTTGTTGAGCGCGACGAGCGTCCTCCAAAGCAGAAAGCTCAGAAATCTCCAAGACCGATGGTTTATTTTACCGTACCGAAAACGCAATGATAACAAAATACACCAAATAGCTCACTAAATTCATTACAAAAGTCATTTGCGTGATTCAGGATTTTGTCGCTTGATGAACGGAGCCATCTATGATTTTTAAGATTGAACTAATGTGTTTAGTAACTAAGTATATGAATGGTTCAAAAGGTAACTTTGCGTAAAGCGCTCTAGCATAATTATTTAATGTTGAAAAATATATAAAATTGTTTGAATATTTAAGTTATACAAAATTATATAATAATTAATAATATTGTATTGCCATTGGAACTAAAGGTGTGTACCAAATATTAGATCAATCAGTCAACGGGAAGAGGGTCGAATTTCAATTACTAGATTTGACCCAAGCAACTCCCTCAGAAAGTGGCGCCGTTTTGCCTCTTTTTACCACCAGTCCTGGTATCTTCGACACCACTGAACAGAAGATGCTCATATTCGAACTTAAAAATTCTATATATATAAACTACGTGCATGCTAAATTTCATGGAGATCGACTGAGCGGTACTTGAGTTAT
The DNA here is from genome assembly GCA_964007245.1 of Hypomecis atomaria. NCBI lineage: Eukaryota > Metazoa > Arthropoda > Insecta > Lepidoptera > Geometridae > Hypomecis > Hypomecis atomaria. The sequence goes on from OZ023306.1 coordinate 5,618,623, forward strand.
CGTCGAACAAAGAAACATACAAACATACATCTGACAGCTCAAATGCCGGCTCGTCCCATTAGACTCAGAGACCTCGCTAACGCTCGGTCAATTATATTTCGAGTGCCTCAGTGGCTCAGTGGTTAGTAAAATTAAAGTTGCGAAAAATTATTATTGTAATGCATTTTGGTAATTTTACTATTCATGGTTATCGTAGTATTGGTAGTAGGTATTGTACGTATTTATGTTATCATCACCGTTGGCCAGTTAACCCGACCGACGGCGCATCCTTTGCACATGTGCGCAAGCCTCTATTGTGCAGGGTGAAAGCGCATCGACGCCCACCCCTTCTTTTGTTTAGATAAGTATAATGTTAAAAAGAATAAGTTTTGTCAAAATATTAGTTTATTTAAATAAAAGACTTATGTTGTATGCTGATATCCACCGGCTACGTGGTTTCTTTTTACTTTCACTAGATCGCATAATTTGGTAATTGTTTATTAATACCACAGCCGCAGCTAAGATCTACACATACCGACACGCACAGTGGGAACAGCCCTGTCTGTGTGCGTCGCCGTCCGTGGTCGTCGGCTGTGCGTGATGATCCGCAGAATCACGCACCGTGGGACCAAAGCTTAAGGCGCTGCGCGATGCCAAAGTGCTCGGTTACAAGCATTAATTAGGTGACATAACATCGAGATTCTAGAAAACAGGTCATTGTGAATTACTTAATGTAAATATCTAAGTCGGTATGTATGACGGCGCTCGGACATTTTTTTACTACTTTCACTTAGGGACTGTGGCTCTGTAGATATTTGCTCGAAGCATACCGCATTGAATTTCTTCTAAGGACGTATGCAGGTTGCCTTAAGTTGTTTTTCTTCAACAAAAAACCAGTGTATTGAATTTTAAATATATCATAACGGCCGCCCCGGCTTCGCACAGGTGTATTAGACATATAAACCTTCTTCTTGAATTATTATTACTCTATCTATTAAAAAAACCCGCATCAAAATCGGTTCCGTAGTTTTAAAGGAGTAGCATACATAGGGACAGACAGACAGGGTAGCGACTTTGTTTTATACTATGTAGAATGTAGTGATTATCAGAATCAAACAAAGATATTCAACAGGTTTCTAATCTTTGCTATTGATACCAACGTAAAGTTAAATCGGACCCTGAAGCCACGGGCACCCCGTAGTGCTGTCAGGTTCACAAAAAATAATTTTGGTAGTCCTAGGCACGGTATTAGATATCATTACCGTGTCCTAGGTAAATACTGCATTCAACGCACTAATTTTCTTATCACTCGAGCATTGATCAGACTCAAAAATAAATCGTGGGGCGTTCAGCGTGAACGTTACAATGTTAGTAGGTACCTATAATACACTGTTAGAAAGTCTATTAAGAAAAAATGTTGGAAACCTACTTTGGGATTCTTTACTTAGTTTGAGCGTAAATTATTTAAACCAACAAAATTCAGCATCTATATACAATTTTATTTAAAAGATAAGTAAACGTTACATACAGTCCTCTAGCTATCATCAAACCTAAACGTACACACTCTGCGAGCTACTCTAAGAAGAAAGTCCACGACGTTTTTGCAAAGGCAATTGAAATAGACCCTGTATACCACAGAAAGTTGGAAAGGCCGTTGCAAAAAGCCCTAGTGGTCGTAGATGTCTCGGAGAGCTAGGTTTCGATCACAAGACTGCCGTAGGAAAACACCCCATGGCAGTACTTTTGACATAGGTACTGTCAGAATAGTCCTGAGTCGATCACGATTGATCGGGTCGTTTTGATTGGGTCGCGAGCCGCAGGTGAGTGATTCGATCGTTCATCCTGCGCCGACCCGATCACTAACTCGATCACTTACCGCAGGTCGGTCGCGCGGTTTGATTGACTCACACCCGTTATGATGAGTATTTGCCAAACTAATTTGGACTTAAGCCTAATGAAATATGATAGGTGCCTTTATCTTTGTAAGTATGAAGTCGTCAAATAGAATCGGGTCGATCAAACGACACGAACTGTACGGATGCACAATCGGGTCGATCAAATGACACGAACTTAATAGACGCGCAATTGGGTCGATCAAACGACACAAGCTTTACGATCGCGCAGTCAGCTCGATCAATTGATCGAGTCGATCAAATGATCGGGTTGTTTCACCCGGGTCGTTTCAGTAGTGGGTCGGTCGCGACCCGGGTGGTGAAAAACGATTGATCGACACAGTACTATGTCAGAATTTAAATTAAGATTTTAAATAAATGTTCGTTAAGAATGAGTACTTTGTTGAGCGCGACGAGCGTCCTCCAAAGCAGAAAGCTCAGAAATCTCCAAGACCGATGGTTTATTTTACCGTACCGAAAACGCAATGATAACAAAATACACCAAATAGCTCACTAAATTCATTACAAAAGTCATTTGCGTGATTCAGGATTTTGTCGCTTGATGAACGGAGCCATCTATGATTTTTAAGATTGAACTAATGTGTTTAGTAACTAAGTATATGAATGGTTCAAAAGGTAACTTTGCGTAAAGCGCTCTAGCATAATTATTTAATGTTGAAAAATATATAAAATTGTTTGAATATTTAAGTTATACAAAATTATATAATAATTAATAATATTGTATTGCCATTGGAACTAAAGGTGTGTACCAAATATTAGATCAATCAGTCAACGGGAAGAGGGTCGAATTTCAATTACTAGATTTGACCCAAGCAACTCCCTCAGAAAGTGGCGCCGTTTTGCCTCTTTTTACCACCAGTCCTGGTATCTTCGACACCACTGAACAGAAGATGCTCATATTCGAACTTAAAAATTCTATATATATAAACTACGTGCATGCTAAATTTCATGGAGATCGACTGAGCGGTACTTGAGTTATCGTCGAACAAAGAAACATACAAACATACATCTGACAGCTCAAATGCCGGCTCGTCCCATTAGACTCAGAGACCTCGCTAACGCTCGGTCAATTATATTTCGAGTGCCTCAGTGGCTCAGTGGTTAGTAAACCTGACTACGAGATCAAAGAGGTGTGGGTTCGATTCCCACCCAGGGCAAGTATTTATGTGTTTGCTCTGTGTCTGGGTGTTATTTAGTTATTTTCAACATAAGTATCTATGTATTTCAAAATTTGTATATGTTGTAAATCAGTCTCTGGCAGCCATATCACAAGCTTTGCTTAGTTTGGGGCCCGAGACCGTGTGTAAGATGTATGTATATGTATTAAGTATGTATTATTTTCCGCCAAAACTGGCACAACCATCTTCAATCGTTTTCAAAATTAGAATAGTTTTTTTCAAATCGATGTATTTAATTTTATTGTGCAAATATAGCTCAGCCTATTTCGATAAAATTTAAATGGAACCATCTCTGAAGTAATCTTCCAAACAAAAAGAATAATCAAAATCGTTCAATAAAGTCGGTGGAGTAATCGCGTTCATTATACTTATACAATAACACACTGACGAATACCCTCTCCTCTTTTATAACTTTAATCTTTGATAACCTCTTTTTTGAAATAGGCTGAAAAGTTTTCCTTTCCAAATTATAACTATCAATTCCTATATTTATGTACCTACTCTACAATATGTTATATGCCTATATTATGCACATTTTTAATGTAGCGCTCGTAGCGTAGTTTGACAAGGTGTTTGTCAGCGATCACCGAAATTAAGCAACGTTCCGCACGGTCAGTATTTGGATGGGTGACCACGGGTGGCATTTTCCAACTGAGCGCTACCGTGACTCGGATGACACGTTAAATTGTACTAGGTCCCGGTTGTTTTAACTGTTTAGTCATGTCAGAGGCCTTCAGGCGGCCTAAAATCTCTGACACCAGGACTAGCCACCCGGCCTATACGAACTTACTTACTTTTATGCACATTACCTACAGCATTTTCTGCAGCAGCCGTCGACAAAACGCACTGTGATGTGAACATGCCCTTATCCTAACATTACATAACATTATCCAAAAAATCCTAGTCATTTCAGTGATGGATCATTTTTGTGCGCAGAATGCCTCAGTCTTATAAAACACTTCTATAGGCTAAAAAGGATTTTGCTGTTACCTTTTATAAATGAAAAGTGACACTAAAAAATTGGTAGGACATTTTTCATGTCGCGCAAATTTAGACAGAGGGGTTTTGTGTTTTATATTTAGGACCTAGGTATGCTATAGGTTTCTATTGTCACACTGAACTGTACCTACTGTCACGGCTTTTAATAGTTCACTGCTGAACATAGGCCTGGCATGAAGGCAAAATGCCATATCCATTGCTCCGGTCCAGTGTGGACAGATCAATTCACATACCGCCTTCGTACAAATATCTGTAGTCAAAATCGTGCAAAAAAGTGTCCGAGCCAAAATTCTGCCTAAGCTACGTAATGGGCAGGCTTTTTAGTTAGTCGTAAAGCCGGGGTCCCACGGTGCGTGATTCTGCGGACGGACGCGGACGAGCCCGCACGACGGACCGTGGGAACGGTCTCGTCCGTGGTAGCACAGACCGTCTGTGCTGGTGCGCCGGTATCCGTCGCGAGTCGGTAACTTCAAAGGTGCGTGGCGAAATAGTCGAATTTTGAACACGAAGGAAGGCGGTTTTGCCTTCTTTTGCGAAAAATTATTATTGTAATGCATTTTGGTAATTTTACTATTCATGGTTATCGTAGTATTGGTAGTAGGTATTGTACGTATTTATGTTATCATCACCGTTGGCCAGTTAACCCGACCGACGGCGCATCCTTTGCACATGTGCGCAAGCCTCTATTGTGCAGGGTGAAAGCGCATCGACGCCCACCCCTTCTTTTGTTTAGATAAGTATAATGTTAAAAAGAATAAGTTTTGTCAAAATATTAGTTTATTTAAATAAAAGACTTATGTTGTATGCTGATATCCACCGGCTACGTGGTTTCTTTTTACTTTCACTAGATCGCATAATTTGGTAATTGTTTATTAATACCACAGCCGCAGCTAAGATCTACACATACCGACACGCACAGTGGGAACAGCCCTGTCTGTGTGCGTCGCCGTCCGTGGTCGTCGGCTGTGCGTGATGATCCGCAGAATCACGCACCGTGGGACCAAAGCTTAAGGCGCTGCGCGATGCCAAAGTGCTCGGTTACAAGCATTAATTAGGTGACATAACATCGAGATTCTAGAAAACAGGTCATTGTGAATTACTTAATGTAAATATCTAAGTCGGTATGTATGACGGCGCTCGGACATTTTTTTACTACTTTCACTTAGGGACTGTGGCTCTGTAGATATTTGCTCGAAGCATACCGCATTGAATTTCTTCTAAGGACGTATGCAGGTTGCCTTAAGTTGTTTTTCTTCAACAAAAAACCAGTGTATTGAATTTTAAATATATCATAACGGCCGCCCCGGCTTCGCACAGGTGTATTAGACATATAAACCTTCTTCTTGAATTATTATTACTCTATCTATTAAAAAAACCCGCATCAAAATCGGTTCCGTAGTTTTAAAGGAGTAGCATACATAGGGACAGACAGACAGGGTAGCGACTTTGTTTTATACTATGTAGAATGTAGTGATTATCAGAATCAAACAAAGATATTCAACAGGTTTCTAATCTTTGCTATTGATACCAACGTAAAGTTAAATCGGACCCTGAAGCCACGGGCACCCCGTAGTGCTGTCAGGTTCACAAAAGTCTGGAAATAAAAACAAAACTACATCTCTTCACAAAAATTTAATCAAAATAAGTACTGATATTGTATTTTGTTTTTTTTTTGTATACATAGTGTCAAAATCTCTATGAGCTCACATTAAGTTCTTAATATCGTAAGATCCGCAAAAGTCGTATTCTAAAAAAAAGCAAATAGTATTTTAAAGTTCATCTAATTTAATTGTTTTCAAGTTTTTCTTTCAAGTCATAGAGTTCATATACAGGGTTATTGATATGGTAATCAATTAGCATCCTTTTAGGCGCTTATTCTGTACATCAAAACTAATAACTTATGTCAAAATAAAATAAAAAAACAGCTGTTCTGATGTGATGATCGTTCATTTTGTCGAGGGTGAACGATATTTTTCTATGAAACAGCGTTTTTTTTAGATTTGGCAAAAGTCACAGTACAAAAGTTGTTATTTTTGATGTACAAAATAAGCCCGTAAAAGGATGTTCCAAAAACGCTGTATACTGAATATATTTTACGAAAATATATACTCATCATTAAAGTTATTCAGAAAGAGAGTACTAAACCACAAGGGTGATTTAAAACAACATTTTCAATAGAGCCAACCCGGAATTCGAGACAAAAACAACATTTAGGTACAAATATTTTATCAATTTAAATACAACACTACTGACATAGGTTAAAACAACATAAACTACTACTACATAAAAAAAATTGATCATCCAAAGACCCTTGGAGGTCCAAAAATAATCCAAATGCTCAAGCACACTGCCAGTTGGCAGCGTGCCCAGCATGCTGGCAGTATCGCTATGCTGAATGGCAATGCTTATTACGTTGAGCCAAATAAACCTCAGCATTTTGGTCAAGCGTTGAAATTTTGGTCACGCGTTGAAATTTTGTTTAGGACAGCTGATTTTGTTTCTCGAATTCCGGTGCGGCCCCATAGTAAAAGTTGTTTGTAATGATGACCTGTTTAAAGCTGTTCTAAGCTGCATTAGTAACTTTGTTTGTTGTGTTTGGTTTTGATACTAAAAAAACCTGTACCTTTTTTTTCTGACCATTCTGCACATTTTTCTTTTGATCCTTGACACCTTGTTGATTTTTGACATCTTTTTGACTTTTATCATTCTGGTGACTTTTGTCATTTTGCTGATTTTCTTCATTATGTGGAGTTTCTTCATGTTCTTGTAGTTTCATATCCATGTCGAGATGAACAGCGGCGTGATTCTCGTATATTTCGAGGTCTAAATCTCGAACGTAATTTTCTACAGTGGATTCTGAACAGCCTTTTCCTTGGCACTAGAAAAAAATTGGTCATGTTTAAGTATGTGATTGCCAATTACAAAGAAATACAAGAGTAAGGGCGGCTTACTACCTACGTTGGACCTTAACCTGAAGTTATTGGAATGTCATAACTAACTTACGCAAGCAACTAACGTAATTAACTTACGATACATTTGCAATTGCAAACACTCTTTGCAAGTCGCTTATTGTAATTTCTTAATGCAGCCATAAGTTATTTGTATAGTTAGGCCGCCTTTCTACTTTTAAGATAGTTTCGTAAGATTTGTTACTTATTTATGTAACTTACGGCTGCATTAGGAAATTTGGAAAAGACGTAACGTTGCAGACGTAAACCCTCTTTGCACCCCAAAGAGGGTTTACGTCTGCAAATTTGTGGTAAGTTAATTACGTAAGTCACAAGACTTACGTGAGTAAAACCTACAAGTGTTAGGACTAGCCTAAATGTGACGAAAGCAACTTACAAGTGTTAAGGTGGGCTTATACGGGCAACTAAAATTGCTCAATTCCAGTCAATACTTGTCAACTATGACGTCACGACTACATCAAGCAATTTACGGCAACGGCAAAAAGCATCAATACTGCGCAATACAATATTAATAAATAATAATAATAAATTCTTTATTTGTTCCAACATCAAATTAAATGTATAGTATAATTAACTACTAACATACAATGGGCCTTATAAAAATCGTAGTTAAGATAGCGTTAAAGTACCATTAGATTAATTGAACCACGCACTAGGTCTCATAGGAGCCTGTATGGCAGGGTACAAATCATCTACTGGTCTTTTGACCGTTTATGCACACTTCACACTTGATTCATAGGTACCTACGTATATTGAGCGATATGGCGCAACTTCATCAACTAGGCAATACTGTCCTACACGAGCATTTCAGTATTCGCTCGCTATGGACGACATTGTTCTTGCTGCGGCGGCTTGTAGCGCTTTTTTATTATTAATCAAAAACAAAAAAGAAAGAAAAGGAAGAGGCTACGAGTAACTACGCGCTGGACTGACGACGCCTTGCCGCGCGCTATCCTTCCACCCAACCTCTCGCTCTCCCCGCGGAAGCAAGACGGCAAGCCGCAAAACAAACAAGTGCGAATGAGATATATACAAAAATTGCTAGGAATTTCCAAGCCCATTGGATATTCGTCAATTCGTATCTGCGACATTAAGCGATATGAAATACCTGGAGCAATTAGAAGCAATATTGCCGAAAAATTTGCCGAATTTGTTTCTGAACTAACTCAGGAAGTAGACAGGGGTGGTCAAATAGACGCAGTGTATACAGACTTTAGCAGCGCATTTGACAAAGTTAGCCACATTCTACTACTGAAGAAACTAGAACGCATTGGATTCTATGGATCTTTTTTAAAATGGTTTTGGTCATATCTCACTAAAAGAGAACTAGTAGTTTTTGCTAATGGGTTTGAATCTGAGAGATATACTGCAGACTCTGGTGTTCCTCAGGGTTCCCTCCTTGGTCCCATTCTCTTTTCTATCTTTGTTAACGATATCACTGCTTGTATAAAGCACAGCAAATACAAATTATTCGCGGATGATCTAAAAATTTATAAGTCCATAAACAGTCACACAGATATTAATCTTATGCAGATTGACATTGATAATATAAGCGAGTGGTGTGACACAAACCAAATGCATCTTAATGTTAAAAAATGTTTCTATATAAAATATACACGCAAAAAGAAACCTATAAATTCAACATACGCGCTTAACGATGAGCTGTTACAGGAGGTGCAGGAAATGCGAGACTTGGGAGTATTGATGGATAGCCAATTATCATTCAGACCTCATATTGATTCTATAGTAAAAAAGGCGGCACAACAGCTTGGCTTCATAAGGCGAAATTCCAAAAAATTCAAGTCGTGTCGCACTAAAATATTGCTGTACAATTCTATGGTCCGTAGCTGTCTGGAGTTCTCGAGTGTTGTGTGGAGCCCATTCTACGCGGTACACTCGCAACGCATCGAGGGTATCCAGAGAGCCTTCACTCGATCCTTGGCCTTTCCATGTCAGGGTATCTCGCACAGAAGTCCATATTCTAACCGCTTGTCCTTCTTCAAAATAAATAATTTAAGAGATAGAAGAAAAATCAGAGACCTCTCATTTCTTTATAAATTAATACATAATTTAATTGACTGTCCTACAATGTTGAAGTATATTTCATTGAATGCTCCTAGCCATTACCCACGTCATAGAATTTCTAAGATTTTTCATATTTCTTACGCTAAAACAAACTTAGCTTATAACTCTCCAATACCAAGAATGTGCCGCACCTATAATGAAATTAATGGATCCGTGAACGATCTTGATATCTTTCACGACTCTTTGAATATATAGTGAAAACAAAACTAACATCTAAACAAACACATCCCTAATACACCTATAGAAATGTTCCGTCATTTTCGATAATCAAATAATTATTTGCTAAACTGTTTTTTTTTTCAGTATACATAAGTTTTTTTTTTTAAGTATTTATCCATTTTAGTTATTTACTTACTCTTGTATTAATCTATCAAATTATTTTTGTTGTATAAAATAGTTCTACTGATTCTAAGAATGTTGTAAACACCCATTAGGGGTATATATATCAGAACTGTAAACTAAATTATGAAACTGTTTTTTCCTACGTAATATGTAATATATATACTGTTGGTGTTTCTTGTTTAAATAAATAAAATAAATAAATATTTGCCGCAATTTATTGAAATTGCTTCATTAATTGCTACAGATCGGTCCATTCGTGTCGCCGAGCAACTATTGCCCTCGTGTAAGCGCACCTTTAAGGTGGCCGTAGCTAATTTTATTTATTGCACCATGCGTTTGCGATAGCTCGCTTAGAGACCATAAATAAGTAGTGTTAATGAGGTACAATCAACAAAAGAAATCAGCCAAGTGCGAGTCGGACTCGCGCACGCAACACTTATACGGTATTTTGGTTACTGACGTCTATCCAGGTTTACTTAAATGAAAATGTAGTAGGTATAGGTATGTCATCATGGCCATAATGTACGTAAAGTATATTATATTATTACAAGTGATATTATTATTTTAATAATAACGAATGTAGTTATTATAAGTTATTGACGTGTATAATGAATCCTTACTAATATTATAAATCCGAAAAGTTTGTTGGTTTGTTACTCTTTCACGCACCAACGGAGCAACGGATTGACTTGATTTTTGGCATGGACATAGTTTAAAAGGCGGAAGGAGCTTTAGGATACTTTTTATCCCGAAAAATTGCATAGTTCCTGTAGGACAGGACAAAAACCATCGAAAGCGACACTGTCGCCCCTATCACAAAGACGCTAAGTGATTAATTCCTCTATGACGCTAATATGGACTAACGAAACGTCACAGCCAAACGTAATTAGATGACAGGTGACATTGTCTGCAGACTTTTTATAAATCACAAGTAGCATGGCAAGGGGACAAATTGTTTTTCCACCATTATATACCCTTGAAGAGGAAATAAAGTATGGATTGAAAATGACAACTGACATTAAAATTGGATAAAATGTTATTTTCCCTCTGCATGCTACATGTTACTATGACGTTTAATACCAGGCCGTCATTTTGTCTGACATTAAAAATATTTTAAAAACTTTTATCATTAGAGGTTTAACATGTTTCTTTATTCTACCTTTATGGTACAGAATCATCATACTTTAATATTATCAATCCGAAAAGTTTGTTGGTTTGTTCCTCTTTGACGCAGCAACGGAGCAAAAGATTGACCTGATTTTTGGTATGGATACCTATGGTTTAAAAGACAGAAAGTGATAATAAGATACTTTTTTATCTCGAGAAAATTCGTGATTCCCATGGGATAGGGCAATAACTGTTTGTCAGCAATGGAGCAACGGATTGACTTGATATTTGGGGTGGGCATAGTTTGGAAGACGGAAAGTGACATAGGATATTTTCCATCCCGAAAAAATTGTGGTTCCCGTAGGACTTAACAATAAATTTTTCTCAGCAACGGACCAACTTGCCTTGGCTTATTGCATGAATATAGTTTGAAAGACGAAAAGTGACATAGGCCACTTTTTATCGCAAAAACTTTAACAGTTCCCGTAGGATAGGATAAAAGCTAAGTGAGCGGGCCGCGGTAGCAGCCGTCTAAGCGCCAGAAATAACCTGTTATGGCAAGTTTAGGACGTTCCTACATTTTTCGCACTCCTTCGCGGCACTCAACAGCGCTAGCCCAGACTCGGGCTCCATAACGGAGCTTGCGCTCTCGCCATAATGACGGAGTGTTTCGGAGCACAAGACACATCGTCATCCACCACTCGGGACTAACCAGTACTGAACGTCAGACAGCATTCCAACGCCCTGGTCCCAGTGCAGCGGGTCAGTCATAGTAGCCCAGCGCCTGCCTCTTCAACTGCAGAGGGCAGTGAGAACGGCCATCGCGATACCGACACCTCTCTTCCCCTGCAGCCCCACTGCGTCTGCCAACACGTTGACGGCCTAGCGGAAGGTAGGGTAAGTGGCGGCACCCACACCACCAGTTCCATATATCCCACCGCGGCCCCTAATCCTCGGCTGTCATATCAGAGTCCAGGAAGCAGCCTTGGTTTATGAAACTAAGAAAGGTTATTCCCAGCAAGTAACTGGAGATAGAGAGACAGAAAAGAAGCCACACCCAGCGCAGCAGGAGGAGCTGGAGTTCATATGTCTGGCAGACGGAGCAGCACTAGAGCAAAATCTTAACCGAGAAATTAACATATTTACAGACGGCAGCAAAATTAAAGGGAAAGTTGGGGCGGCATTATCCATTTGGGATGATGCCGCTGAAATCAGTACCCGCAAGCTGAAATTGGCCGATTGGTGCATTCCTTAGGTTGCATGCCTTATGAGGAGTGTCGCAACTTAGGCCGGCCGGCTGCAGTGCCGCTCTTGCGACGCTGCATCCGAGGATTTTTTTTTTATATCGCGAAATATCCCTGTTCCTAATTATTGCTTTTTTACAAATATTTGTGCCAAAATTCGATAAAATTGTTTCTAAGGTTTTTACGTGTTAGATTAATTCCAATTTTTTGTTCTAAATCAAATCTCTGCTTTCCATAAACTGGGCATTCCAAGATTATGTGCAGTGGAGTCTCCTCTTTTGTGGGTTCACAGATGCACGATGGGCTTTCCCTCAACTTAAATCCATGTAAGTATTGGGAAAACTCACCATGCCCCGTCAGCACTTGAGTTATGATTCCCACTGGTGCTATTTCTCTTACGATCTTGTTTGCCGCCCTTGCATCCGGAAAATATGTTTTGGTTACCGCCGCTGTGTGTCCATCCTGATACCGCCGGTTCCACTCGTCAAGAGAGTCCTTTCGGATTTCTCGCTTGACGAATGAAACGGGGCAGTTATCGTAAATAGGTCTGCACTTCGAGTGCAGTGCTGCTTCCTTTGCTACCTGGTCCGCTCTCTCATTTCCCTCCATCCCCGCGTGCGCTTTAATCTTTTATTAATAATAAATTAATTAATTAAAAATAATTAATTTTATTTTGTGCGTGTAGTAACTTTATGTTAGCTTTGAATTTACTGCTAAGGGATGGAGGGAAGATACGCCAACTACCGTTTCCAGTGCAGACCTGGACTCACAAAAGATTTTTGCTTTTTCGGTAGCCTCAAGAAGTGCCAATAACTCGGCCTGGTACACGGAGCACCAATCGGCCAATTTCAGCTTGCGTGTACTGATTTCAGCGGCATCATCCCAAATGGATAATGCCGCCCCAACTTTCCCTTTAATTTTGCTGCCGTCTGTAAATATGTTAATTTCTCGGTTAAGATTTTGCTCTAGTGCTGCTCCGTCTGCCAGACATATGAACTCCAGCTCCTCCTGATGCGCTGGGTGTGGCTTCTTTTCTGTCTCTCTATCTCCAGTTACTTGCTGGGAATAACCTTTCTTAGTTTCATAAACCAAGGCTGCTTCCTGGACTCTGATATGACAGCCGAGGATTAGGGGCCGCGGTGGGATATATGGAACTGGTGGTGTGGGTGCCGCCACTTACCCTACCTTCCGCTAGGCCGTCAACGTGTTGGCAGACGCAGTGGGGCTGCAGGGGAAGAGAGGTGTCGGTATCGCGATGGCCGTTCTCACTGCCCTCTGCAGTTGAAGAGGCAGGCGCTGGGCTACTATGACTGACCCGCTGCACTGGGACCAGGGCGTTGGAATGCTGTCTGACGTTCAGTACTGGTTAGTCCCGAGTGGTGGATGACGATGTGTCTTGTGCTCCAAAACACTCCGTCATTATGGCGAGAGCGCAAGCTCCGTTATGGAGCCCGAGTCTGGGCTAGCGCTGTTGAGTGCCGCGAAGGAGTGCGAAAAATGTAGGAACGTCCTAAACTTGCCATAACAGGTTATTTCTGGCGCTTAGACGGCTGCTACCGCGGCCCGCTCACTTAGTTTTTATCCTATCCTACGGGAACTGTTAAAGTTTTTGCGATAAAAAGTGGCCTATGTCACTTTTCGTCTTTCAAACTATATTCATGCAATAAGCCAAGGCAAGTTGGTCCGTTGCTGAGAAAAATTTATTGTTAAGTCCTACGGGAACCACAATTTTTTCGGGATGGAAAATATCCTATGTCACTTTCCGTCTTCCAAACTATGCCCACCCCAAATATCAAGTCAATCCGTTGCTCCATTGCTGACAAACAGTTATTGCCCTATCCCATGGGAATCACGAATTTTCTCGAGATAAAAAAGTATCTTATTATCACTTTCTGTCTTTTAAACCATAGGTATCCATACCAAAAATCAGGTCAATCTTTTGCTCCGTTGCTGCGTCAAAGAGGAACAAACCAACAAACTTTTCGGATTGATAATATTAAAGTATTATGATTCTGTACCATAAAGGTAGAATAAAGAAACATGTTAAACCTCTAATGATAAAAGTTTTTAAAATATTTTTAATGTCAGACAAAATGACGGCCTGGTATTAAACGTCATAGTAACATGTAGCATGCAGAGGGAAAATAACATTTTATCCAATTTTAATGTCAGTTGTCATTTTCAATCCATACTTTATTTCCTCTTCAAGGGGATATAATGGTGGAAAAACAATTTGTCCCCTTGCCATGCTACTTGTGATTTATAAAAAGTCTGCAGACAATGTCACCTGTCATCTAATTACGTTTGGCTGTGACGTTTCGTTAGTCCATATTAGCGTCATAGAGGAATTAATCACTTAGCGTCTTTGTGATAGTGGCGACAGTGTCGCTTTCGATGGTTTTTGTCCTGTCCTACAGGAACTATGCAATTTTTCGGGATAAAAAGTATCCTAAAGCTCCTTCCGCCTTTTAAACTATGTCCATGCCAAAAATCAAGTCAATCCGTTGCTCCGTTGGTGCGTGAAAGAGTAACAAACCAACAAACCAACAAACTTTTCGGATTTATAATATTAGTTAGGATTATTCATTATACATTATTTCAAGTATTATTTCCCTAATGTCATCATGAAATGTCATTGTCTAGATTACAGTGTAAAGGACACATATATATTGGTATCTTCTAGGTAAGCGTGCTACAACCTAGACCGCATATCTGCTTAACAACAGGTAGTATGTGGTCAAACGCAAACCTATTCAGAATAAAAAAAAAAAAAAAAATATATATATTTGTATGGTTCCGTACCCAAACGATATTGCTAAGCCCATTTCATGTGTACCGTAACTCTAAGTACCGCTATGTAATTCTGTGAGCGAATACGTTTATTTATCTTGCTTAATCTTTGATAAGTCTATCTATTAAGTTAAATAAATCAATAAGTAGGTTAAAGTAAAGTTTTCAAAAAGGAAGGATCACAATTCTACTGTAACTATGTTTTTTGTACGTAAATTAAATGATTATCAAACGACTTTGATAATAATTTATTTATTTGGTAGACCAAACTTCAAAAATGGTTTTCTTTCAATATCATCGAAATTAGATGATTTTGATATAATTTTAAAATGTACCTATACTTATGTAAAACTAAAATTATTGAAGTCGGTAATGACATTTTTGGCGAAATGTAGTTGTGTATTAAATATATGGACGGTAAATAATAACTTAAATTTAAAAAAAAAAAACAAAGAAGTCATATGACAGATTTTTATAAATCACAGTTAAGAACTCATCGACCGAGTATAGCGTTAAAAATGTCAAGTTACAATAAAAAATCGGCCAAATGCGAGTCGGACTCGCGCACGAAGGGTTCCGTACCGTATGGGAGCCCCATTCCTCGTGACGTTATTAATAGTGAGAAAAAAACACCTAAAAATCACGTTTGTTGTATGGGAGCCCCCCTTAAATATAAATTTATTCTGTTTTTAGTATTTGTTGTTATATCGGCAACAGAAATACATCATCTGTTAAAAGTTCAGCTACCTAGCTATCACCGTTCATGAGATACAGCCCGGTGACAGACAGCCAGACGAACAGACGGACATCGAAGTCTTAGTAATAGGGTCCCGTTTTTACCCTTTGGGTACGGGACCCTAAAAACAACTTTTTATTTATACGGAACCCTTCATATGCAGCTTTCATTTGACTCTAAACATTTATATCTCATATCTTTCAAGTACCTACTTCAAGTATTTATCTTAAATGTTTAAACAAGTAAAAGTTCCCACATGCCTACTTGTAGGCGTTCACAAAAAGGTTAAAAGTTAGAGAAATCCAAAGTTGAGACTGACATATTTAACTTTCTTACTGGTTTATAATAAGTAGGTGCGTTATTTTGGCAAAATGATTTATTTAGAATCGACATTTAAAGGGTAATATAATAATTTGGTTATTTTGGTCCCGGTTTGTATTTGACCTTTGGCTTTTAATGGCGAGGTTTGACTTGAAATTCTGGGAAAAAAATCTTTTGTTGAGAATTTAAACGCCGTGAGTTGTACGTTGTAGGTACCTATTCAAAGATGTTATTGTCAGGAAATTTTCTATGGTTTCAGCAGAAAAAAAAATGTTTTGATTTCTAATTTTGCTTCTATGAAAGGCTGTCCAAAAGGAGAGATGATCTTTCTCTCAATTTAGATCCTATAATTAATCTATTTTTATCATTATTTCTATTTATCTTTGTCTTACAATCGACAACAAACATGACTTACAAACTTTTGGATTTAAAATATAAGTAAGGATTTACATAATCATATTTCGCTCCAATTTTTAAATTATTGTTGATTTTTCAAAAACAACTCAGCCGATTTTTGTAAAATTTAAATGCGACCACCTCGGGAGTATACCCTTTTGAACTAAAAAATACTTTTTTGGTTCGGTTCACAATTGGCAAAATTATCGATGAACATACACAAAATGAAATACAAACAGACGAACATAGAACCGCCTCCTTTTTGGAAGTCGGTTAAAAACAAGGAGTTAACGTAGAGTTTTTCGGTCTCATTAAAAATCTGAACATAATATTCCAATCAAAAATCAGCTCAACAATAAAATGCAATGTACCATGAACACAAACAATGTAGGAAAGAATATTTATTTACACACATTGTTGCGGCGACAGCCGTGTCCTTTATTATTACGACAGCGAGCGTAAGGTTTGAAATTGTTAGAATTGACGGCAGTGGGATGGATTTTAACAGTGCCACAAGTCAGGGATGTAGTCAGGAATGGTCATGGGGGCAAACCGTACATCATTACCATATAACGATTCAGGAATGGTTGTGAGGACATATGCGAATTATTTTGACGTGATAACGTCTAATTAATCGATGAACACCGGCGAAAAAGTGTCACGTTCCGCATGAGCCGAGCCTGCAATCGAGAGCGCGGATCAAGCGTTAGACGCACGATCGGCCTCAGCGTTCTGCTTGTTTCAGTTTTTGATTCAATTGTTGATTCAACAATGTTGTATTTGTCGATTCAACAAATCATCGTCCGTAAACAGACTTGACAGACAACCATTTTTGTTTCGGTACTATTTGTAAAATCATCGTCTGTAAACTGACTTGACAGACAACCATTTTTGTTTCGGTACTATTTGTATACCCAAAAAACAAAAAAACTCTTTGATTAAACAAAAACTCGAAAATGATGGATTTTAGTGAATTTTTTGTTTTTTTTTTTAAAGTCATTCTTAACTGTTCAAAACCCAATAAATAATGAATACCTACTTATCCGAAATATGGACATTGGTAATTTTGTATTTGGAGTGTTAGCACTTAGTAAAGAAATCATATGACAGATTTTTATAAATCAAATAGCCAAGAACTCATCGACCGAGTCTCACGCTAGAAATTTCAAGTTACCGTAATGCGCAGCTTTCACTTGACTCTACACACTTATTTCTCATACGTTTCAAGACAGACAGACAGACAAAACTCTTTATTCATAACCACAAACAATAATTAAACAATATGTCCACTCTAAGGAATAAACATGATTATAAATTGGCGGCCTTATCACCCATGGCGATTTCTTCCAGGCAACCATGCACGAATATTAACTAACGAGAACAAGAAATAGTGGCCTAAACTAGAGACAATATTAACATAGAAAACACCTGGTTGTTAAAAAAATACTACTTAGATCTAAACTGATAAACTAAAAATAATAAACTAAACATACTTATTTAAATATTAACTACATATATACGTTATAATACAATACATAAATCTTCAAGTACCTTCTTCAAGTATTTTCCCCTAATATAAAACCCTCTTCACATTTCGTCCTGAATACGGCCACACCGCAAATACTTCACATATTGTATCTGAAATAACTCTCCTTTGGGACGTGTGTACAAGTTGGTATATTGTACGCATTTATTTACACAACAAAGCTTTTCGAAGGCACGAGTTTAAAACATAAGGTATTCTGTATTTTTTCTATTCTGTATTTTTAATAATTTTTAATTTTTAACTCGATTATCAAAAGTTTCAAGTAAGTACCAAAAAATACAAAAACAATTATTGTATTATATTTTTTTATATTACTCATAATTGTATTATGTGTATCCGTTCTCGACTGATTTTATTTACATTATACTTATTTTACATGTATTTTTTTTTAATACTTAAAAAACATATAACTTTACCTAAGTATTTATAGGGTTATTTCTAATCATTAGCATCCTTTTAGGGGCTTATTCTGTGCATCAAAACTAACAACTTTTGTTCTGCGGCTTTTGTCAGAACTCAAAAAAAAAACGACCTGTTCCATACATTTTGTCGCGGGTGAACGATATTTTTTCTATGGAACAATAATATATTGCCATTTTTTGCGAAAAAAAAGCCTATTGTTTTAAAGCTGGTGCGATTTAGATAGCTTTCAACCCCCGACACAAAAACGATACATGAAATTTATAGTTTGACGAGTCCGTGTGTCTGTCTGTGGCATCGTAACTCCTGAACGGATTAACCGATTTTGTTTGAAAGTGCTTTAATTTAGACATTTTTCATCAAAATCGATTCAGCCGTTTTAAAATCATCTGCTCTTTTGTTAGCTGCGGTAGAAATCATATTGCGTTGGGGTCTGTTTATATTGTTACGCAGTAGGCCGCGCGCGGTACGACGGCTAGTTGTTTACACTTAACCGCGAGATTTATGGTTTTATGACTCAGGCGGCACCGGCCTTTGTGTCGCGTCTATTGTTTGTTGTTTGTTAGATTTTTTGTGGTGTTTTCGTAATAATTAGGAACAATAGGGTTTCTCGAACTTTACACTTGTTTACTTTGTCAGTCACAATGGCACCGAATATTCTACAGATTTCTAGAGAACCCTTATTCCGATATAAATAGGGCGATGGTTTTCGTTCGTGGCAGTTATCGCGTTTATCCCGAAGCGAAAGCATCTCGTGTTCAAGTGCAGTACCAGTGATTGTGAAGTGACTAGTTGTGTGAATATTCGTGCCAGTGTGAAGTGTTGTGCGAACCAGTTGTGTCGTGTGTACTGTGATTTTGTGCAATAAAGTGCGAAGTGAATAATCGGCGTTTTAACTGATTATCCAAGAACCCATCTCGTAACAATATCTTTAATTCGACTTTGTTACTTAGCGATAAATATGAAATTAACTGACGAGTATTTAAAAAAATTACACTTTTACGTTTATTTTGATATCTTTTTGTTGTTTCTTGTTATTATTACCTTAATTTACTTATAAAGCAGCATAATTAATGTCTGACCAAATTAAGTTGATTCAAGTTAGCGTAACCAAATGAAGTCCCAAGCTATGATGGAAAATATGAATAAAAGTTAATTCAAGTTATGATGAAAAATAAAACTCATTACCTTAGAGAAACAGTCGCGTCCCATGCACTGAAATTATAATTAAAATTAGGTTAAATTAAAAACTTAATAAAACTAGAAGTGGTTTAGTAATTTATTATTTAGAACTGACTGCTACTGCAGCTTGCATGACATTACTTGACTTTTAAGTATCTCAGACCAATTAAAAAAATCAAGACAGAATGTTGAGAAGAAATTAAGAGAAGCCGGCAAAACTATGCCTCGCCGTGTACAGACATAATTGCACACACAAACACGTACAACGAAACTACGCTTTGCTCGTCAGTCGAACTATGGCAGTGCAACACCGACGCACTTAACACATGTATAAATAACCGGCCTCACTTGTCTGTTCACGACGTACTGTCTTGATTTTTTCGTTTGGTCTAAGTTAGGTATTTAACAAACTATTTATAATCTGCTTGCCTTGTACTTAGCCGAAAGGGGATAACTAGGACCATTATCTTTTACTATGGGACCAACCCGGTATTCGAGAAAAATTATTAGCTGTTACATATTGTTATGCAGTAGGCCGCGCCGCACGCGGTAATTACGGGCGGCGAGTTGTTTACACCTAATCGCGAAATTTATGGTTTTATGACTCAGGCGGCACCGGTCTTTGTGTGCGTTTATTGTGAGATTTTTTTGGTGTTTTCGTAATAATTAAGAACAATAGGGATTCTCGAACTTTACACTTGTTTACTTTGTCAGTCACAATGGCACCGAATATTCTACAGATTTCTAGAGAACCCTTATTCCGATATAAATAGGGCGATGGTTTTCGTTCGTCACAGTTATCGCGTTTTATACCGGAGCGAAAACATCTCGTGTTCAAGTGCGGTACCAGTGATTGTGAAGTGACTAGTTGTGTGAATATCAGTGCCAGTGTGAAGTGTTGTGCGAACCAGTTGTGTCGTGTGTACTGTGATTTTGTGCAATAAAGTGCAAAGTGAACAATCGGCGTTTTAACTAATTATCCAAGAACCCATCTCATAACTATATTAAATTGCAACTCGGAATCGGCAAATGTATGAAACAGCAGATTTTTTTCGCGAATTTTTGTTGGCCTCATAGTAAAAATTATTTCATAATTATAATTGTTTATAACGATGGTCTGAATCACCCCCTTTCGGCTTAGTACACCAGTTCTGGATAACCCTGTTTATAATGTAAAAAAACGTTACGTTTACCAAAGCTGTACATTGGTCACCATTGCACTGAAATAAAAATAAAAATCGGTCAAGTGCGAGTCAGGCTCGCGCACGAAGGGTTCCGTACCGTATGGGAGCCCTTTTATCCCCATTTCAAGCATCTATCTGTTGCCAATATTAATATCGAGCAAAAAATGGCAAAAAAAATCACGTTTGTTCTATGGGAGCCCCCCCCTGAATATTTATTTTAATTCGTTTTTAGTATTTGTTGTTATAGCGGCAGCAGAAATATATAATCTATGAAATTTTCAACTGTCTAGCTATAACGGTTCATGACACAACAGCCTAGTGACAGACAGACGGACAGACAGCAGAGTCTTAGTAATAGGGTCCCGTTTTTACCCTTTGGGTACGGGACCCTAAAAACCAATGCGTAAAAACTGTCGCACATAACTTAGCAATAAAACCACCGATCGTTTCACTTGAGCACTTTTAATTGTTTTTAGTGTGAACAAAAAGTAAGTACCAAGTGAATTTCTGCTGTGTATAAATACTAGCAGTTATTATATTATTGTATAGTATACTCAATTACTCACAGTTGCGTTACATTTATTTCCCTTGCACTGAAATAATAAAACAGTACACATTTTGTGTTGTTAATTATTTAAAGTATTGGGGATAAATAAATTATCTACATAATTATTTGCTACTAGCAACCCGCCCCGGCTTCGCACAGGTGTATTGTACATTTAAACCTTCCTCTTGAATCCTCTATCTAATAAAAAACCGCATCAAAATCCGTTGTATAGTTTTAAAGAGATAAGCATACATGGGGACAGACAGCGGGAAGCGACCTCTAGGTACTGTTTGTACGAGTATGTTAGGAATGCTTATGCATGTTACTCGTAGGTAATTTGAATGCTACTAACATGTTAGACATGCTGCCAACTAGCAGTAGGCTTGAGCATTTGAATTATCTCTATACCTTCTGTGATCTGTAGAATCTATGTATATCGAATTAGGTACTTTGCGTAGCTGTTGATTTATTGTATTTTTAACCGACGAAATGGAGGAGGTTTACAAGTCGACGTATATATTTTTTTATGCTTGACCACGCATAACTTTTTACGAACCACTCGTTCGATTTTGATGATATTTTTTTGTTTGGTACTCGTAGATCATACTTCAAACATGGTCCCATTTATTAAAATCGGCTGAGCCATTTTTGATAAATCAACAATAGTGTGAAAACTGCCACATCGATCCGTGTGAACTATTCGAATTCTGTACACGATTGAATTCGGTTATGCCATTTTTTTGGAAAAACAATTCTCATGTACAGTTAAGTTTAGTTATATTAATTTTCAGATAAAAATTCGAATATACTCGTAATACCTCTGTAAAGCAATGGAAGCCTTGACACTGAAAATTAATGCAAAATAAGTAATATTACAAACTGACTTTTATATTTAAGTAAGGCTCATATCTACAATTGTACGTATTTAACGTGTATTATTGTACCTCAAATAAGTGTCAGTATATGGCAAGATTTCAAAATACGAGCATGTGACAAAAAGTTTAATGTAGATGATTTAATGAAAACATTTTTGGTCCTCTACAACTTATTTTATATTGGCCAGTTGTAAATAGAATAATAATGAATGCAAAAAATTGACAATTTGGCTGTAACAGATAAATTAACTTAAATAAATACCTACAATGTAACTTGACTTACGCTTGATACACACGATTCACCTGTACACTGCAAAACATGGAAAATGTCATTCAATTACTTAAATGCATTTCATCTATCAATGTCTTCAGGTTTTTGTATGTAAATAATAATATGATGAGCCTTTTTAACCCCCGACGCAAAAGAGGGGTGTTATAAGTTTGACGTGTCTGTTAGTCTGTGTGTCTGTCTGTCTGTCTGTGGCATCATAAAGCCCGAACCACTGAACCGATTTCAGTTTAGTTTTTTTTTTGATAAAAGGAGACTTAATCGAGAGTGTTCTTAGCTATGTTTTATAAAAATCGATTGAGCCGTTTAAGAGTTATGGTGGGTTAAAGTGGGGATGGAAGAACCAAAATTCTACAAATGTGCCCAAAATGGTTGTCAAATGAAAGATAAGATATTTTATCAGTGGTAGGACTCTGTCTAGCCTGAGGAGTACGTCTGGGTGAGTACCACTGCCTTATCTATTTCTGCCGCCAAGCAACAATGCTTGCATTGTTGTGTTCCGGTTTGAAGGATAAGGTAGCCAGTGAAATTACAGGCAAGAGGCATTTCATCTTGAATTTCATCTTAGTCCTAGTGTAAAGGGATGTGCCTGCTTCCCCTTATTTTGTTAGTGGTCGATCGTGGGCGTATTATAAACTCTGGTATAGCACCAATTACACTTTTTAATCAAATCATTAGCAATAATATAAAATATGCTATCGCGCGCCATTGCGCGTCCCTGTCTTCTCTGTCGCGTCGCTAGTGTTGTGCCCTCTCTTGGCGCGCGTTAGGGATGTGCCGATACCACTCGACTCAGAGAGTCGATTATACTGCTAACAATAGGTACCACGAGTATCAGGATTACCTACCGGTATAATAATTTTGTACTTACACCAGTATTGCAGGTTTTACCCTTACACTACGAAACATACAAATATTTAAGAAAATGACGTTTTCAAATCGATTGTATTTTATTTCATGCCAAAATTACGCGATATTAATTACCACGTTACACCACAAAACTTACCGAAGCTTTACAAAAACAGCCTTTGCACTAAAAAAATAAAACAATATGTTTTACAAAAAAAAATGTCCTTATCAAAAAAGCATAACCTCTTAACGTTGGGGGCAGCATTTTGCGAAGTAAGACATATTCATAATTATTTTTTACATAACACGGGTTTACAAAGTAGATACACATACACACACAGTTACATGAGGAATAACATTTATAAAAGAAAAACAAAAAAAGTGACGTGGGCTCGATTCCCACCCAGGGCAAGTGGCATACGATCAATATTATTATTTAGGTAGATGTTTGCTTTGTGTCTGGATGTTGTTATCTATTAAAAGTAGGTACTAATGTATTAAAAAAACAACGGGTTGCACTCCGGGAGTGCCGACAGAAGTGAAAAGTTGAACATATAAAGTACCTACTATCATTTATGTGGTCAAATATGTACAATATCACACACGCACACAGGCGCATGCGCCCTGCGCCGTCTTATGAATTTTCGATCAGGTCATGTGCCCTGACGCGAGTTTATTTGGCGTCGGAGATAGTGTGTAAGATGTCCATTAATATTTATTTTAACAAAATATTGAATGTATACTCTTTCCAAGTAGGTATACTCTTTACATAAAACAAATGAATTTTACATTGGCCCTAGTTAAATTTCGCCTTTGATTAGGTGAATCGGGTTGTAAATTAACTCACATCGGCATGTGCAACGCGATGAATTGTCTGAAATAAAACAAATATTAAAAAACCCTTTTTTTAAACAATCTTTTATCTGAACAAGTACTCGCCAAGACGAATCTAACGAGCCGAAACTCTATAGGGTTGTGTCGTTTCTTTACAGAGTTCTTATGACCACCTTCCAGCTCCATCATCAGATCAGCATCATAATATTGCATTGTTACGCGATTTACACATGTATGCAAAATTTCAGCTCAATCGACAACCAGGAAGTGGATCAAATTTAACTTGCAAGATTTGATTACAGACCGACAGACAGACAACGGGACTGGTGAAACTAAATAAAAGCTTGTAAATAAAACGAGTATAGTGTAATTTAGGGTAGTTATTAAAGTTACATATACCCACTGTTTGTGTATAAGAAATAAATCAGTCTTGAGTTAACTGCAATCGTGGTTTTACTTATATTTCACAGTTCTCCATACAGAAGACCTCACAGCTCGCCCGACTCTCTCTTGACTGATTTGGTTTATACTCGCAAAGTTTATCAATCATTCTTGCGAAATATTATCAAAATCGTTTGCTAAGCAACGCTACGTAAAATGTTCCCCTTTCTTGAAGGAAATGCCTTCTCAATCAAAAATTAGTTAACAGTATAGATTCTTTGTGTGACCTGTAGAGGTGAATCAACATCCAGATAGACAAAAATCAAATTGTTGAGTCAAAACTCCGACTCTCTCACTTCAATCGCTCGGTAAAATATAATTCATTCTATCAAATTCTATGCCTTATTGCTCGGTAAATATAGTTATATGCCTTCTAATAATTGTATGTCTTCTATTAATTATATGCCTTCTATTAATTTTATGCTTTCTGTTTCCATAACCTTAGAAAATATTTCTTACGTGCATATTCTAAGTTACATAATTTTAATTTGCAGAATAACTTCAGCTACATTTCCAATTCAAATTTCATCTCTCTGCTATCCCGAATTACATATTTTATTCATTATTTTAAAAGTCGTCTCGTAATGAAGATTGTAGTAGAAAAAAATCAGCTGTTTCATACAATCTGTCAATACCCAGTTGTAATTTTGTATGGAACAGCTGTTTTTTTCTCGAAGTCCCTATTAGCCACATAGTAAAAGTTGTTCATAATGATATATTCCATGGCAAACAGAACTCTGTAGCCATGCCAAAAATCAAGTCGATCCGTTACTCTGTTGCTGTATGAAGAAGTACGTAAGAAACAAACCAATAAACATACTTTCGGGTTGATGAAATATTAGTATCTAAGAATAAGACGAAATATGTCAGGATAAAGGTAGACGTATACAATACTTACACAGCATACAGATGATGTGCATAAGTTGGTAGGGCACTGTAAATTTATAAATATAATAGCAACTTTCCACAAACAAAATACAACAAAATAAACACAAAAAAACATACAAAAAAATAGAACTGTGCGTTTCAATTGAAATACCTTTACATCAGCTTTAGCTCCAATACACTAGAATCAAAAAGGTATCACGACAAAAAGATGAATTTCATTAAATATACAAGAGTTTAGAAAACTGAAAAAAACTTACGTCAATATCACAGTTAGGATTGCTGCACTAAAAAAAAACAAACAAATTTGTCAAAAACATCTCAGTCATTATTGTATGGTCACCTAGAAAGCCTACAGTGGACATCCTAAAACTTTTAATGTGATGACAAAAGCAACACGTACCTGTTATTTAAAACAATATTTTTTTTTAAAACAAGCCTTCACTGAACAAGTACTCGCCAAGACGAATCAAACGAGTCGAAACTCGATAGGGTTGCGTCGTTTCATTACAAAGTTCCTATGACCACCTTCCAGCTCCTGGAAGGTGGTCATATAGTAAGACGCAACCCTATCGAGTTTCGGATCATCAGACCCTGGTTACCATTGAAAGACAATTTACTTGCCAAGATCATTCAAATGAACCCAAACTCGATGAGGTTGTGTCGTTTCATTGCTAAGTTCCTTTGGTCACCTTCCAGTTCCATTATCAGATCAGCACCATGTCATCATAATGTTGCATTGTCACGCGATTTACACATGTATGCAAAATTTCAACTCAATCGGGAAGTGAAAAGTGGATCAAATTTAACTTGCAAGATTTGATTAGGTACGGACCGACAGACTGACAACGGGACAGGTGAAACTAAATAAAAGCTTGTAAAAAGATGAGTCCTAAAAAGCTCTGGTCTAGTTCAAATTCAAGTAGTGTTGTAGGTAGCTATGTATTTATTAACCTATTACCTTTCCGTAGCAACCAGGGGTAGTCCTCAAGTCCCAAGACATAACCTGTGAAAATATAATTTACCTACATCACTGCAATTTATAACTTTTATCATTCACGACTAAGGTTGTGCTAGCACTGCATAAGCAGCCAGAAAGTTAGTTTGATACAATCATATTTATTTATTGTTTAAATATGCAATACTGAGGTACTGAGCAAAATCAGAACCATTTAACTACATTTGCTTTATACAGATAAAACGCGCATTAAAATTGTCCTATTTGTTCGAGAGAAAGCACGTTGCCACCAAATAGCAACGTAAAAAGTATCTCTATCGAATGCCTAAAGTGAAAAAGAAATAGAAATATTCTAAATAGCTATTATAATTACGATGGCGCCTTCACAATTGGCCCTAATAAAATGTTAACCTTTATTTTTTGCGTCAAATGATAAACATAGATTTACTTTTTGTAAACTTACATAGTAATGTTTCAAAAATGTAACTAAAAACAAAATATTTCTTATCCGTAGCACGTTATGCGCCATTGTTACTCGATCTTGCAAATCACATGGTGTTCAAATCAATCTTGCATGCTGGGATCTTGTCTAATTGTAAGTAAATTGAACACCGCGAATGGATTTTAAAAGTCGATTTGAAAGCATCTATTCACATTCAAGATGTTGTTTTGATAAGTGAAGGGACTAATTGCATGGAGAATATAAAGATTTAGCGCACCAATAGTGTCAATGCTACGGCAATAGGCAATTTGACTAGTTTTTGGAAATTGTTTTAAATTATTCGTTAGTACATAATAAGCACACTATATTTATATTTCCGAGGAATCTACTGTATTAACAATGAAATTCAGTGTTAAAGAATAGAAATTCAAGATTCCGCTAAGAACTACATTCTGTAATGGCGCTGGTCTTTAACGTCACACACTAGTAATTACTTAACGTTAGTGAATATTAGTAAATACACTAGTTCACATCTAAAAACTGACAATACATACTTTAAAAGTAACTTACAGATCCAATAATAATATTACCCCGAAATCACAAAACACAAATTACACAAACAACAGTCAATCGAGAAATTCTTGTTTACTATCATGTGACATCACCAGAGTTGCCGCCATTCTTAGAGCGTATACGTCACAGATAAAATATAAAAAAAATATCGTATTTTATTTCGTGCGATTTGCGAAAATCAAACATATTTTAGTTTAAATAAAGTGAAATATGTCTTTTTCAGGCTATTATCTTTGAGGATTACCACAATAAATAGTATATTTTCAATGTTGTCAAATTTACGGAGTATATATTACGGAGTTCTACGGCTATCGGGCCGAAAAATTACGAAATCTACGGTCTACCGCCTTCTCCTAACTTTAAAATTACGAAAACCCTTTGACGTCACACACTAGTAATTAACGTTAGTGAATACTAGTAAATACACTAGTTCACGTCTAAAAACTGACAATAAATACTTTGAAAGTAACTTACAGATCCAATAATATTACTCCGAAATCACAAAACACAAATTACAAAAACAACAGTCAATCGAGAAATTCTTGTTTACTATCATGTGACATCAACTATCAAGAGTTGCCGCCCTTCTTAGAGCGTATACGTCACAGATAAAATATCCAAAAAATTTCGTATTTTATTTCATGCGATTTGCGAAAATCAGACATATTTTAGTTCAAATAAAGTGAAATATGTCTTTTTCTGTTCTTTTGTCTTTGAGGATTACCACAATAAATAGTATATTTTCAATGTTGTCAAATAGCCTATTACGGAGTTCTACGGATATCGGGTCGAAAAATTACGAAATCAACGGTCTACCGCCTTCTCCTAACTTTAAAATTACGAAAACCCGTAGATCTCTACGGGCCCTGTGGCCTTACGTACGAAAGACCTACGGATGTTTTTATTTTGCTACAGCATTATTATACCAGCTACGGGTTCCATTTTGGAGAATAGACTCAAAGACTTTTTACAATATTAATAAACTAGCTGCGCCCCGCGGTGTTACCCGCGTTAGCCCAAGATATTTTTTTTTTCTAAAATGTAGCCAAGTTACTCCTTATTACATAAACTACCTGCTAATAAAAATCCCGTCAAAATCGTTCCAGCCATTTTAGAGATTAGCCGGAACAAACAGACAGACAAAAATTGTAAAAAATGTTATTTTTGTTGTATGGACCGTGTGTATTATACACGGTCCATACAATAAAAATATATCGCTTCCCTGTCTGTATGTCCCTATGTATGCTTATATCTTTAAAACTACGCAACGGATTTTGATGCGGATTTTTTTAATAGATAGAGTGATTCAAGGGGAAAGTTTATGTGTGAATAATACTGTGCAAAGCCGGGGCGGGTCGCTAGTCATAAGATAAATTATGAATACTGTACTGTACCAGCCTTTTAATAGTCTACTGTTGAACATATTATACACACCCACAGTATAATCCTACCCAACGGAAATATGGAGATTCTTATTACCGTCATATCTCTAGACCGCAGTATGTCGTGATTTGCCCTAATCTGTCCTTTCAATAGGCAACAAATCTCTCCAAGTGTGTTATAAGGATTTGGTCACATAACTAGCGTGAAACGGATGCGTCGTCGACGCGACGGTATGGTACAGTCGCATATTTCGACTGCGATTTTTGTCGAAAATGTGGACCAGACGTTTTTTAGGGTTCCGTACCCAAAGGGTAAGAACGGGACCCTATTACTAAGACTCCGCTGTCCGTCTGTCTGTCTGTCTGTCTCCAGGCTGAATCAGCCATAAACCGCTAAAGCTATAAAGCTGAAACTTTCACAAACGATGTATTATTGTTGCCGCTATAACAATAAAAACTAAAAATAGAATAAATAAAATATGTTATGATTAACTAAAAATCTAAATTTTTAACCGTTTTTCGCTTGATATCAATAATGGTAACAGGTAGATGCTTGAAATATTCACAAAATATTTAGCTGCATGCCTACTTTAATAATAAACATACAAATTAAAATTAAATAAATATTTAAGGGGGGGTACCATAAAGTACGGAACCCTTCATGCGCAAGTCCGACTCGTACTCGGCAGATTATTTACAAAGTGCAGGAACTTTTAGTGGTAGGTACAAGTACCTAATATATACCTAATGTTCTGGTAGACTACTGACATGTTCTAGAACATCATTGTACTTGTCACTATGGCCAAATTTCACAACTCCGAAGCAGCAAGAAATGAGGGTGGAAATTTTAAAGTGAGTTAATCGTATCATGTGGGATATCACACGAAAGAGCTTTACTTTCACAAGCTAAAACATGTTATTGATAATTTTACGACGTGAGATTTTCGATTTACGATGAGAAATAATAATTTCCCCGTTCTGTGCGTTTTAAGGTATTTACAACTAACGTCATTTAGTTTACGTTCGCATAAACAATCGATGACCAGCTTCGCCCTAAAGTTACTAACTAAACTTAGTTCCCGATTTCGTGTGATTTTATGTGGAGGATTTGTACGGAACCCTCGACGGGCGAGCCTAACTCGCGTTTGTTCGGTTTTTTTACACATAATAGAGCAACATTTAGCCGCCAACTCGCCTGATGGAAATAGATGTTTGTAGCCGAGGATGGACTATGTAGACCTAGAATATACCTATTGGTCTCAAAGTATAGACCGCGTCATACAAGTTGGCGGAAATGAAGTTAGTTACAAGCTGCGCAATATCCAATCAACGCGCGGCTTTGTGTGAGATTCAGTCAGGGGCCTGATTCTCTATCAACAAAACGTAACGTAACGCGGTAAGTATTTTTTTTATTTCCGTCAATTTCGTATGGAGAAATGTGTGATAAATGTAAAATTACGTCGAAATGAATTATAAACCGAGTTTTAGTTATGATATTTGAAAAATAAATATTTTTTACACTTATTTCTTAAAAACAAAGAGCACGTTAGAGCGCGTTTAACGCTTGTTTTCATACAGAATCACCCACCAGGATTGGATATTGCGCAGCTTGTAGCTAACTTCATTTCCGCCAACTTGTGTGTCGTGGCCTAAAAAAGTTGTCGCATCATGCAGATGTGACGTAGCCCTTACAAAGCTAGCTTGAATAGATTTATCGACTGAGTTTCACTCGCCTCGCAAACACAATGCAGAGATTATCGCCCGGGCCTCGCCTGTTCAATACTCATCGCATACGGCTTAACTCTAGTAGTAGATACCAGAATAATGACTTGGTATTGAAATCTTTGATGATTAATTATTATTTACTAGCTGATCTGGCGAATTTCGTTTTACGCGATGTCTTCATAAATTATAGCCTATGTGTTATTCTGATGCATAAGCATTACTATTGCAAAGTTTCATTTCAATTCATCCAATAGTTTTTCGTGAACGAGGAACAATCATCCATTTATACAAACTTTAGCATTTATAACACAGTTCACTCTCGTACATTGAGATCTGCAGATAATTTGACTCTGGATATTCCTTCCCACAGAACCTCTTTCTACAGTTCCTCGTTTGCGGTAAGGGCTGTGAACCTTTGGAACGAACTGCCTCTTGATATTAAGCGTGCACGTTCACTGGAAGCTTTCAAACGCCTTGTAAAAAGTCATCATCTCTGTAAATAATTTGGTACTGTATAATTTATTTCTTTCTGTTATTACTATATGTGCTTTATATATTTTGTGTATGTTTATCTATGTGTTGTCTATTTATTTAGTAGTATTATTATGTTAGGTATTGTATGTAGTATTAGTATTTAGGTTTATAGTATAATTTTTAGTATTTATTGTACTCCCCGTCAAATATTTTTAGCACATTCCTTTCCGTGCATGGGTTGCCTGGAAGAGATCGCTTCCAGCGATAAGGCCGCCTAGTGTTGCACTACCTTAAGAATTTCACTTTAGTATTTTTTTGTAAGTTTCATTTTGTGTGTACAATAAAGAGTTATTTGTTTGTTTGTTTGTTTGTATAATATTAAGTAGGATTATACGATTTGTACAGAGGCACTCTCTTCCCCCAAACATGGCTGAAGGGGGCGATGGCTGGCCTACGTGTCACACACCGAGCCACCGCAGCCTGTGCGCCTTTTTCTCTGCCAGGGTGTTGGCCTTACCAAACAGCTCCTCCAGTTCCCTGTTTTTCCGGACGCGCCAGCTACCATACTTGTCATTACATAGTATAAATCAAAACCACTATTTTGTGTGTCTGTCTGTGTATCCGCTTATATCTTTCAAACTAGACAAATTGCAATGCGGTTTTCACTATCTTTTAGAATATTTCTTCTGAAAGATTTATAGCTCTAACTCATTCGTAACCGGACAAAGCCAGGACGGGCAGCTTGTATACTATAATATAGTTTTGTAAATTCTTAATACAATGTTATTTTTTACGCGTGTTAATGTTAAACTGCACAAGCGAGAAGTAAAGTTAGTGAAAATTCCCCCTAGCAAGAGATTATTTTACGGCTATAATCCTCTTAACTGTCTCTTAGGTCTATTTTACGGAAAGTCGCATAAAATTTCCGTGCCAAGGAAAAAAGTTGAGAATTTAAGTATAAAGGTTGGTTACAAAAAAGATTAAGTAAATCTGGCATTATGTTTGGGAAGGAAAAGAAATCAAATTCATATTAAGCTGTTCCATACAAAATTGTAACTCGAAATCGGCCAAACGTATGAATCAACTGACTTTTTTGTAGAATTCCAGGTGGGCGCTATCCATATATCAGCCTTAGGAAGTCCATTTCTGGACATAGGCCTCCCTTATGGATTTCCAATAAGACCGGTTGGAAGCGGCTTGCATCCAGCGAGATCCTGCGGTCATAAAGAGGTCATCCGTTCACCTTTTGGGTGGTCGTCCTACGCTGCGCTTGCCGGTACGTGGTCTTCACTTGAGAACTTTTCGAACCCATCGGTCATCAGTCCTCCGTGCTATGTGCCCTGTCCACTGTCATTTCAACTTGCTAATCCGTTGGGCTATGTCGGTAAATTTGGTTCTTCTACGGATCTCCTCATTTCAGATTCAACCTCGCAGAGAGACTCCGAGCAGAGCCATCTCCATAGCTCGTTGGGCTACTTGGAGCTTTTTAAAGGCCCATAGTAAAAGACCACGTTTCAGTGCCATAAGGTAACACAGTCCTTACTGGTGGGCGATTCAAAAAAGTTATTTATAATGATAGCCTGAACCACCTCCTTTCGACTAAGTGCACCCTCTGTATAGATAAAATATATCTACCACGTTGGCCCAGTTACGGCTTGCTAGATTCACATACGCCATCGTATTTCTTCTTCAGACGTACATGCATGTTTACTCACGAATCACGATGTTTTCCTTTACCGGAAAGCCAGTGGTTCTGCACTTCTGGCTCCGTACATACATTTTAAAGCTAAGTCTAATGTTGAAATAAATTCGAACAACACCCTATCAGACTTCAATAGTCCACAGTTGAACACAGGCCTGAACTCGAACTGTGATTTCTCTATATCCACCACGCTGCCCCAGCTGCGGCTTGGTAGATTAAGGCTGTCTACCAAGACGTACCATACTATGACCAATTGACCATGCTAAGCATGTGTCAGGCAAAAAATAATTCTTTGTACTGATTAGAGTGATTAGCATGAGACTATGTCCAATAGACTGTTCCGTCACTGATCACCACAGTTGCGTGCCATGCACGGAGCGTTTTAGCACCGGTAAAATATTCTGGACGACATTTTTTTAAATAATAGTTAGCATTTACATAGCAAGTTTGCCCTGATGCCGGGGCATTAGAGTACGGCATCGGTATCTGGGCTCTTGGGTGCTCAGAGTTGGGGCTCTGGCCATTCACTTAAGGGAGCCCGAGGAGGACGGCAGCGTGTGTGGCAACGCAACGCTGTCGTAAAGGACATTACAAGCCTGGTTTTATCACCAGGCGAGTAGTCGTATAAAGTGCTGGGAGCACCGGTGCGTTCCTTCGGAGATCCCGGAGCTCCCAAAAAGGCACAAAGGCTGGCCACCGAGGGGGTTTTAGTGAGTACAATCCCACAAACCCGACTGCACCCCAAAGCGTTCGGGCATCTTTAGAAAATTTCCCTCTCGTAAAAAAGGTACATATAGCAAGTACAACGAAATACAATACTATGTTATATGCTGAAACTGCACACATTACTACGACATAAAAAGCAATTGGACCATCCACAGACCTTTGAAGATCTAAAATTCCTATTTCCTAAGAGATATAATCTAAACTAATCTAAAGCTTTTCAAGGTCAGAGTGAATGGGTATCTTCTAGGTCTGCGTGATTCATCTTCGATCACAACGTTGCTTACCATCAGGCGAGTTGGTGGTCAAACCAACGTTAAAAAAAACAATTATTTTTTATTTCTTGACGACTAAAGTTGACGTACCTACGTTGTAACTAGTAAAGTAAGTTCGTTTAGGCCGGGTGGCTAGTCCTGCGGGCTTAGCATACGGACTATAAAATAATACTATCGACGTGACAGAACGTGACAGAGTTGAAGCATATATCTGTCACCTTTGCACACGTCGATAAACTCTTGTCGTGGTCTTGTATGCTAAGCTAGCAGGTGTCCGAGTTTTTAGGCCGCCTGAAGGCCTCTGACTTGACTAAACGGTTAAAAACAACCGGGACCTACAATTTAACGTGTCATCCGAGCCACGGTAGCTCTCAGTTTGAAAATGGTCACCCATCCAAATATATACTGACCGTGCGGAACGTTGCGTTTAATTTCGGTGATCGCTGACAAACACCTAATCAAACTAGGTACGCTACGAGCGCTACAATATCTAGTAGAGAACATATCATGTTGTTTACCACGCCATCGATTCATGTGTTATTTTCGACATAATATGTATTGGAGGTCTTTAGGGGAGGCCTATGTCCAGCAGTGGACGTCCTATGGCTGAAAAGAAGAAGAAGAAGAGGTATGATTCCTCACAATATTTTCCTTTACTCGAAGGTCAGTTATCAGTATAAGCCAGCAGTAAGCTCTTTGCTTTTATAATACAACATTTCAACAGTTCAGAGCCATTCCGAGTTTTGAACTTCAGTTGAAAGCATTGCACTTAGCTTAAAGCCTGTGAGGTATTTATTCAGTCGCATAACGCCCTTGCCTTCGGAAAATTTGTCTGAATGAAATGTATGGGCACAGTGAATTGCTGAAAATTGCATGTAGGTAATAATTTTTTGAACTGAAAGCTTCTTTAGCAGCGCTGTGCACTTTTTGGGATAGTGTAACAGAAAGTGGGGGCTTTTGGAACTTAAAAAATCCACAGAATACCATACACATAAATTTATTTAGAAAACACAAGTTAACAAAAAAATATAAAAAAATCAAAAAGGGTAAGGCTGTCGTCTCTTTCAGATTTCTTAGACTGCTTAAAATTAAGGCTTATGGGTACTAGTCCCGGGGTAAAACTAAGACTTAATCTATGCTAAAATAATGTAGGTGCTGTTATATAAAGTAAGTCTCACGGAAACGCCATATAAAAGAAAAAAAGACGAACGGTTCTCCTACCGGGCACAGGGCGTTTGCGCGAGTGTGCGTGAGTATGTATTGTATTTTACCATTATTAATGATAGTACTTTACATGTTCAAGTTTTCACTTCTACCGGCACTCCCAGATTGCAACCGGTTGCTTTTTTCCCTCTAAAAGGGGTTTGCCCACTACAACTCAATATAAAGTAAGATACTATGCCCACTACACCATTCCGCCACCTATCAGCACTGTCGCTTTTGGTACTGAGAAAATACTCTCAAGAACTATTTCAGTATGGAAACTAACGTGGTTTTTCCTTATTTTAATAAGTATTATAACGTGTAAGTATAGTATAATCCGCGCCACACATTTTAGCGGGCCAGAGTGATGAGACACCGGGGTACACCCGCCCGCCAACCTCATGACTCCCACGCGCTTTCTACGCCCGTGCTCACACCACTTCAGCATTGTGCACACATGCGCAATAATTAGAGAATTACGGCGAAGTGTCATCTGCGGCTAACTTCTCATCCGCCGACTTGTGTGACGCGGATTATACCTGTGTAATATTTTTGTTAAGAATTCTGAAAACTATTGTTGATGTAGGTACGTTGTAGTGGAAGTAGTGGAGCTCGTATCGTGTTATATATTTCGTGCCTATACTGATACTTAAGTTCCTAGCAATTTCGTAGTATGGTACGAGTACGTTATAGTTTGCAGACACCTTAGTTTAGTTTTGTTAAATAAAAAAAAGGTATAAATACGAATAGGTGTTTATACAAGGTTAATAGCCGTGGGAGTTTATTTAATACTTACAATTATGAACTAGGCTGCAATTTTTTTTTATTCGGTAAGAGTGCCTATATTAACTACAACAAAATACAATGGGTACTATATGCTAAAACTACCTACACTACTCCTACCTATACATAAAAATCGGCCAAGTACGAGTAGGACTCGCCCACGAAGGGAATAAGAATAAGAATAAGAATAAGAATATATTTATTTACCAAAAGAAACCTTAACAAAATTCGCGCAAATGATACATAAAAGTTACTTAAAATTAAATTCAAAATGTTGCCTCTGAAGGTAGCTAGGTACATTGATGACAATACATATTTTGGGTTGTAACACATAGTAAAAGTAGTAAAACGAAATAATTAGGTACAGCAGGGAAAATAAATCATTATGTTGAGTAGATACATGATTAATAATTAAATTTAGTTCATCTACCCTTCTTTGGCGAGCCAATTCAAGATAACTAGGTAGGTATATATTTTGCAAATATCGTAAACATTTGCCGATGTTGCGCAGTGCCGGTGGGCCCCAAACTAGGCGATGCCTGTATCTTGGTGGCCCGGTGAAATACAATTACTATAAGAAGAATTTGCGCGGCTTCGTCATTGAGACAATTTAAATTGCTTGTTCTCGTAAATAACATGCCAGTTTTGTAAGAACGAGAGATCAAGAGTTCCATTTCATGTGAGAGATATGAAGAGGGCGTGTGTGTGAGTGTGTGTATATGTGAGGGATTGTGAGTAACACCGCAATACACGAGATCTCATGAGAGTCAAGGTTCCGTACTGTTTGGGAGCCCCAACTTAAATATTTATTTTATTTTAATTTTATTATTTATTATTGAAGTGAATATAAAACTAAATATTCTGTGAACATTTCAAGCATCTACCTATTACCATTATTAACATAGAGCGAAAAATGTCTAAAAATTCAGGTTTGTTGTATGGGAGCCCCCCTCAAATATTTATTTTATTTTGTTTTTAGTATTTGTTGTTATAGCGGCAACAGAAATACAACATCTGTGAAAATTTCGGCTGCCTAGCTATCATGGTTCATGAGATACAGACCGGTGCCAGACAGACAGACGGACAGACGGACATAGAAGTCTTAGTAATTGGGTCCCGTTTTCCCCTTTGGGTACGGAACCCCAAAAAGCATTGGATCATCCACAGACCCTTAATGAAGGTCTAAAGATAATCCAAATGCTCAAGCCTATTGCCAGTTGGGCAGCGTGCCCAGCATGCTGGCTGCATTGCCACGCTGAATGGCAATGCTTATGCGTTGAGCCAAATAAACACCAGCATTAAATAATAATAACAATGTAATGCTAATGAAAAACAAAATCTTCATAAAAACTTCTTGCTACCAAGTCACGTTCTTTTTTTAAGATGTAATTCAAGCAAATCCGTAGAAAGTAACTAGTTATCCTCATAAATTAATTACTCAGACAATAAGGGCTCGGTACGTTCTGGTACTTCATTACAGCGACGCAATAAAAATGCCTAGAACATCGACTTACATCTCTAGAGGTGGTTGTCTAGTCATACTATTTCCTAAGGTTGAAAAAAAAAGTGCGTGTCGCCACAACCATAAACGCCAACTATAGAAGAAGAATATTGAACATTTAAACAAAAAAATACGTTTATTTCGTAACATTTATGAAACTTATAAAAATGTAAGTATCAATAAAATCTCCAAAAAAAATCTCCAAGTTGTTCAAGAGCTTAGCTGACTCAGGTGGACAAAAAGAAATGCAAAAAATACACCATCCTACCTGCCAGAGCTGGAAATATCGCCCCCATCACCATTTCTTTGGCCATTGTGTATGATTTACTGATCGGTAGGTACTTACCGGAGCTGCGGAGGTCTTAGGTTTAAATACCGGTACCGCACCTATGAGTTCTTTGGAATTTAAATAGGAAATTTCACACCACTGACTTTTCGATGGAGAATACCATCGTGAGGCAACCTGCATACATACGTAGAATAAATTCGATGGCGTATGTGTATCCACCAACCCGCACTGGGCCAGGGTGGTAGACTAGGCTTAATAACTCTTCATAGGTAGGCCTACGTCCAGCACGGCAAAGAGAGAAATTCATTTTATCCACTTTTAATGTCAGTTGTCATTGTCAATCCATACTTTAATTCCTCTTCGAGGGGATTTTATAGTGGAAAGACAATTTATCCCTCTGCCATGCTACCCGTGCTGCAGTAGACTAATATAAAGGCTGGTACAGTACAGTATTTATTTAGGTTTTATGTTGCTACTAACCCGGTCCTAGTTAATTGTATATGTCTATGGTCTACAGCCTTTTATTGGACGTATTCTTTATGAACGAACACATGGTTATTTATTATTCAGATCCAAACTAACGCGTTTGTATATTGAAAATACTTCTACCGTTTATCTTTACCTTTAAATGAGAAATTCTTGCATATTTGTACAAATATGGTATCTCGGAAATGGCTTTAACAATTTTGGTGAAATTTGGCAAGTCGAGCCTTTTCAAACGGTTATACGTAGTCGGTATTTTCGAGAAAGCAATTTTTAATGTTCTTAGTCTTTCCTTCTCTCTATTTTAGATCTAGTACCCATTTTGATAAGCGCAATAAAAAAACCTAGGACATGAGATATTTGTTTGTTTTAGAAAAATAAAAACGAATATCATATCACTTAACTTTGAAAACAAGATCTTTTTCTCAAATAAAAAACCTACCTGAAAACACCTTAGTGATACCACTGTAGTAGCACAGTATGGATGGATCTCTTGTCTCCACAAACAAAACATCCTCGCAGGAAGAACTTTACAGAAAATATAGTCATAGAGTCAGACACAGATACTCAAACCCATTTAAAAATTTGTAATTAAACTGAACCGTCTATAGATGTTAATTAAAATCGATCTGGATGCAAGCTGCTTCCAACTGGATCTTCTAACCATTCACATGCCAGTAGATACTTTATTTTTGACTTACATGCCATATTTTTTTTTGTGTTGCTCTTTTTCGTTACATAAGCTTAAGTTGTAGATTAATCATCATAATTATTATTGTTGTTTATATTGTGTTTGTATGTGAAAGTATATATTTAATACGTTTATTTCATGTACGTTGACGTTATGTTGTTCGATTTTCCTTTCTCTCAGCATTGCACTGTTTGTTAAATACTTTCTTATTTTATGTTTTTGTGTTACCTACCCTCAAAAAGGGCTCACCTGAAAACCAGCGCTGAGTGTTTGGTTCCTACCTGTGCATTCAGCATAATGCTGAGGTGAGCCCTTTTCGACATTTCTAAATTCATTATTTTATATCATTATTGTTGTTTTTTTTTGTTTTTCCTGTGTTTGTAATGTCGAATAAAGTTTTTTCAATATCAATTTTCAATTTCGACTTCCTATGATAGAAATACTAAAGAATATTTTCAACATCGATAAATCTTAGTTTCCACCCAAATCAATCAGTAAAGTAACATTTATTAACCCAGAACTATTCCCCTGCCGACTCTTAGCCATATCACATATGAGCTAATCCAATAAAAGCCCAATAAGTGAGTGACGTCTCGAGACAGCCATATCGTATTATAGCCAATCAGCGACCGCGCCCACTTTCATAACAACAGTAAACCTATATTGTTTACGATCAGGGCTGGCACGTCGGATCAGTATTGTTGGATATATCGACCCTTGTCTTGGTAACTCTTGATAACTTGAAGCGATTTGCAACCATCGCAATCATGCAGTCCTAATTATACATATAGTCGGTCTACCTAGTAATATACTAATATACAGGGTTATTTCTAATCAATTAGCATCCTCTCAGGGGCGTATTCTGTACATCAAAACTAACAACTTTTGTTCTGCGACTTTTGTCAAAACTCAAAAAAATGTTTTTGATTTTCCATAGAAAAATATCGTTCACTCTCGACAAAATGGATGGAATAGCTGTTTTTTTTTTTTAGTTTTGACAAAAGTCGCAGAACAACTTACTTTTTATGTACAGAATAAGCCCCTAAAAGAATGCTAATTGATTAGAAATAACCCTGTACAGCTCAGTATAAATAGAATTTAACTTTGCACTATTTCCGATCCAATTTTTGTATAAGGTTTAGGATCACTTACTGAGCATAAAATCACAAAATGCTGACAGATCCAGGTAGAGAGCGCCATCTTGAAAAACGTTTTGGCCGATATCTCGGAAGCTATGCACTTAAGGGCAAAAGTCATAGTCATAGTCAGATAGAAAAACCGGTTCATAAAGAATTTACGTCAAAAGATTTGACTAAAAATTTATAATTATGCCAACAGAAGCTCGTTAGTAAATTTTCAACCGCCCGAGTTCTTCATCTCTACATTTCCGAAAATGAATCTAAACTTTTCACAAAAAAAACTTAGGCCAATTGAAACAAATAATGATAGCCCAGGAGGTAAGCGCAAAAAATGCAACAACTTTCTAAAAGCTGATTATTGGTATTACGTTGTCGTGGTGGAGTACCTACAGGCCTAAAAAAAAAGTGTCAACCAGCTTGATTTAACACACAGCCAGTCACTTGAAACATAGGTAGGTACGTATCTACAATAGAACCTGTCATTTTATGCAAAAAATGCAACTAATTAAAAAAAAATGGAGGATTAAAGCGAGCGCGTCTAAATCAGTCCAGGTAATAACATTCTTACTAAGAAAGGGAAACTGCCCACCAGTAAACCTAGAAGGTGTGACACTGCCTCACCAGGACAAAGTGAAATACTTGGGAATGCACTTGGACCGTCTAACCTGGAAAGACCACATCTCAGCTAAAAGAGAAGAAATCAAATTAAGATACTTCTGGCTACTTGGAAGAAACAGCAAGCTGTCAATAGACAACAAACTGCTCATATACAAAAGCGTTCTCAAGCCAATATGGATGTATGGTATCCAATTGTGGGGATCCGCTTGTAACTCACAAATCTCTAAGATCCAACGGATACAAAACACGATCTTGAGAACTATAAGCGAAGTGTCCTGGTACACAACCAATACTGAAATCCACAGCAACCTGGAAATGAGCACAGTCCAAGAAGAGATATCAGCAACCTGCAAAAAATACAAGCATCGGCTGGAAAGGCATCCCAATGAGCTAGCTGTGACACTCACAGAGCAAGGATATGTACCAAGGCTAAAAAGAAAGCCTGTCATCAATTAAAATAAGATCAATAAGAGGAAATGCACTCACTGGAGTGCACACTTGACATACCAACCGAACACCCAAAATATCCACTTAAAGTAAAACTGATCGTAGATACGTACGTACCGGCAAGCGCAGCGTAGGACGTCCACCCACAAGGTGGACGGATGACCTCATTAAGACCGCAGGATCACGCTGGATGCAAGCCGCTACCAACCGGTCTTATTGGAGATTCATAGGGGAGGCCTATGTCCAGCAGTGGACGTCCTATGGCTGATGGATGGATGGATGGGTGGATCGTAGATTTATATGGAACAAAACAAAAAAAAAAACTATTTAAAAGCTGCTTTTAAAAAGTAGGCAATTTTTGCGCTTACCTCCCGGTGTGTTTGCGTAAGTTAGAATTTAGAACACGATCACATCTCTCAGAGTTCATGTAGACTACTCTTGACCAGTGTAATTTTCATTACAGTTTGGCCTAAGTCACGTCCAACAAGGATATATTATAGTGAATTGAGCTTTGTACGTTTTTCTACTAAGATTATAATAATGATGATCATTAAATCTTAGGCAAAGTTTCGTGCGACAACCCTAAACTCCAATATATCGAAACATTAGTATGCGGCCGCAGGGAGTAAAGTAGAGTTGTCAATGTCTTTATTACTCCAATCGCTCGAAATTACCTACTACCATTGACGTAAATATCTTGAGAAGTCGCTAGTCGGTGAAATCTTTGTTTCAGTCACGGATATGATAAAAGTTTCGAACAAATATCTACAGAGCCACAGTCCCTAAGTAAAGGTAGTAAAAAAAAGTCCGATCGCCGCTATACATACCGACTTAGATATTTACATTAAATAATTCACAATGAGCCGTTTTCTCGAAGCTCGATGTTATGTCACCTAATTAGTGCTTGTAACCGAGCACTTAGGCATTGCGCGGCGTTGTAGTCGACTTGCAATGGCCTTACGATTAACTAAAAAGCCTGCCCACTACGTAGCTTGGGCAGAATTTTGCCTCGGACACCTTTTTTGAACGATTGTGCCTCTATAGGTATTTGCTCGAAGAATAAAACATAAAAATAGCAAGTCGATGGTTTCAGTCTATTTGTAGCGCTTATAGCGGTCGCCCCAAGAAGAGATGTTCTAATAACGTCGTCGAAGCATCGGGCCCGACTTTAACTCGACTTGCCCAAAATAGCTATTCATGGCACTGCAAGGAGGAGGCCTTGTACCAACTTTGGGTGCCCCAATAATATTTAAGTTTTTAAGCCATTATTCATTTGTAATTATATAATTTGGATAATAAAGGTTATTTTATTTTATTTTATGTATAGCGTAGTTTGACTAGGTGTCTGTCAGCGATCACCAAAGTTAAGCAATGTTCGGCACGGTCAGTATGACCGCGGGTGGCATTTACAACTGAGCGCTGCCGTGGCTCGGATAACACGTTAAATTGTAGTCCCCGTTTGTATTAACCGTTTAGCCATGTCAGAGGCCTTTAGGCGGCTTAAAAACTCTGACACCAGGGCTAGCTAAAAACAGCCCGGCCTATACCAAAAACTGCTACGTGAAACCCAATCAGTTTTTGGTCGTGCAGCTATAATATGTGAGCTAACTTCACATCCGCTGACTTGTGTGATTCGGCTCTTATGCCGGCTGTACACACTCGCCGAAATTATTATATTTATACGCCGGCATTACCCTCGAAGGGAGTTGGGGCCATTTCCACGATGGACTAGCAAAGGGTTGTGGATATGCACTGGGTATTTCTCTAGATGAGTTTCGTATTCTAGGATGTATTCATTGAACTTATCGTTATGACCAATTTTTATTAATGAGAGCAAAATTATGAAATAGGCGTAAAATACTTGGCACAACTTGGCAAGTTCGTTTAGGTTTCAATAAATCCTTAGAATAAGACACTGTTCTAGGAACACGCCAAAATTATCTTTAAAAGCTTGGAAACAACGATAGAAGTACGAGTATCGTAAACAGGTACCCACTACAAACTTGTAATTTAAAGTATTTTAATAATAATGGAATATATTTCGATGGTAACTTTGAGAAAGAACGTGGTATTAATAATAAAAAAACATTTTTTTTTATACTTTTTTAATGAATAATACGCACCTAAACTTCGTACAGATCAGATACGACCCGCCAAGGTCAATATTTATCTTTATACAAAAATTACACAAACATTACATTATAATACTTATTCTAACAAACATAAGCTTCAATTTCTAATAAAATGCAATACATCAAATAATTATAAGTATATTATAGGTATATTTATTTTTATATAAATTCTCTAAAACTTGTACACATTCATTTGTAGCTATATTTTTGTATATTACATTGATATATCTAATTTTAAAATTAAGCACATTGATTTTTATTTATTTAAAAATATGTACATAGAATAAAAAACAAAATAAAATACTTTTTCTAAATGGGGCTCTCCATTTAAAGGCTGCGGATCTAGCTAATCGTTTATTTATTTTTTAATACAAATAAAGTAAAATACAATAAAAATCCAAATAGATATGATTAGGTAGATACACAGTCAAGAAAAAGTACCGTGAAAATATATTTAAATATTCTAAAAAATAATTTACAAGTACAAATTTGCAAAGTATATCGTTTTTTATATCTACCTAACTACTTATAAATATCAACATTTCCATCTAAAATATCTAATATCTACTTTAGTATTAGGCTATCAAATCAAAAATGAAATAACAGATATAGGTTACTAAAATAACTATTCATTTGTCTATTACGAAATAGACGAAAATAATTTCAAAAAGTACTGTGATATAATACTCGTAAACAAAAACAGATACCACTGAGAAGTATTTGTAACAAGTATTTATAAGTATCTAATACTTTAAAGCACAGTTTCGTTAGTACAAGTCCTAGGTCCATTAACTAAAGAGTATCTACTAGATCCACCATTTTTCCTACTAGTCACGGCACCTCTAATAAATAATTCTTTAAAAGTCTCCCTGAACTGTCTCGACATGCCGCAATAGATGGCGAAATTTATCGGATACGAAACTATGATAAAGAAATTTGTAACGAGTATGAGTATATTCGCGATGTTGTAATCGAGTATCTCGACTAGAGTACTCGATATTATGTGGAGTATTGTGACAACGGCAACAGGTATTTCTACCAGTAAGAAGACAGTAACGACTACTATCAACATTAGTGTTGTGCAGTTTGAGTCTCTGAGTCTTTTGCATTCGGATTTTCGGTTTTCTTTGAATAGCTTTTGTCGATTGAGTTGTGCAGTTCTCATGGCTCGGAAGAGTAGTACGTTGAGTACGACGAGGGAAGTGCAAGGGATGAGATGAACGAATAAAACTCTAAATACGAAGTAAGTAATGAAGTACGCGTCCATTGAGAGAGTCTGGACCCATGGCGCCATTTCGATCTGGAAATAACAAATACACATTTTAAAATTATTTTTGGTCGAAGATCGAGGATCTTTATAGTGCGCCATCTCTCGTCAATATTCAGAAGTTCTTATAATTTCAATTGAGTGATAACCTGTCTAATACGGGTATCACAGGTGGCGCCGCCAACGCTATAAGTTGGTTAAAATGATAAACACTTCACAAAATTCGGCGCGGAGTCAGTACTGCGGATTAGCTCAGTTGGCAGAGCGTCGGGCTAGTGATCCGAAGACGCAAGGTTCGAGCCCTGCAT
Organism: Hypomecis atomaria; assembly: GCA_964007245.1. Classification (NCBI taxonomy): domain Eukaryota; kingdom Metazoa; phylum Arthropoda; class Insecta; order Lepidoptera; family Geometridae; genus Hypomecis; species Hypomecis atomaria. The sequence continues at coordinate 5,662,849 of OZ023306.1, forward strand.
CCGCGACGAATTTTAGAAATGTTTATCATAAAAAATAACTCTTTGAGGATATTTAGGTATAATCCCAACAAGTTAATTTGAAAGTATCAAATGGCATACAGGGTTATCTACTTGCCCTATACTAAACCGAATGGGGTGATTAAAACCGTCATTATGGACAACGTTTACTATGAGGCCAACCCGGAATTCGACAAAAAAATCAGCAGCAACATAATTGCAACTCAGAATCGAAAAATAAATTAAATTGCTATTTTTTTTTTCACGAATTGCGTGTTGGCCCCGGAGTAAAAGTTGTTCATAATGATGGGCTGAATCACCCTTTTTCGGCTCACTACACCGGTTCTGGATAGCCCTGTATATCTGGTGTTATAAATAAACTATTTACAACTATAAATATTGTATTAAACTTGAGTCAAAGTAAAAGTAATTTAACAAATTTTAGATTTATTCCTCAGATTCAAAAGGAGCACGTAAACGCTAAAATAGTCACACAAAAAATCTGTACACTACTTAAATCAACGTGACGTGAAGTTTAATTAGTTTTATTGTATTTAATTTTCAAAGAACTCGTCTATTTACAGTCTACTTTTTAATGAGACAAAAGTCTGCTACATAAGAAGCTTACGTAGGAGTACTATCAGGTTTCCTTTCTAATTAAATAGAAAAGCTCTTTGATGACCAAAAAGTGCTTTATTCTCCAAATTTACTAGACATCAGAATTAAAATTACATCATATTTTTCATGTTAACAGACGGTATTTTTCGCAAATGAGGGATCTACGAATTTTGATGACTAAGCAGTTTTTTTTTTAAATTAATGAATAGATGGTAGAAAACTGTCAAATTAAAATTGTAGAGCGCTTATTCAGTAGTAATTAATGGTCATATTTTTTAAAGGAAGCTTAGTAATACGGGGAAAGTGGTCTAGTACTGTGTCGTACTGTACAATTAAAAATTAAGCTAATAAAACACGGATTTGAATTCATGTTCTTAGTCAAAATAAAACCACATGAAGTGAAGTTTAATACTAAATTTTGCATTTACATAGGTTTGTGTAAAACATCTTTGAAAAGTCACAAAAATATAGGATATGAATTTTTGCAGCAGAAAAAAAAAATCTAGAAAAGAAATGCTCACCACTTCATTAATGATCATCATTTGCTTCTATGAAACGGCAAAGTGGTGATGCTACTGAGATTGGTGGTGGTGTAAGGATAAATATGATAGTAATGATGACATATTACAACGTGGTCAAATGCTGGCAACACCATTACAATCGTGAGATTATGATCAAATCCCGGTCCCGTACCAATGAGTTCTTTGGAAATTATGTAGGTACGTACGGAACTTCACACCGCTCGCTTTTAGGTGAAGGAAAACATCGTGAGGCAACTTGCGTACATCCTTAGAATAAATTCGATGGTGTATGTGAATCCCGCACTGAGCCAACGTGATGGATATAACCCAATCGCCCTCACTGGGTACGCCTACGTTCAGCAGTGGACTATTAAATAAAATCGGCCAAGTACGAGTTGGACTCGGGCATGAAGGGTGCCGTACCGTATGGGAGCCCCTCGGCAAAAAATCACGTCTGTTGTATGGAAGACCCCTCTTAAATATTTATTTTAATATGTTTTTAGTAATTGTTGTTATAGCGGCAACCGAAATACATCATCTGTGAAAATTTCAACTCTCTAGCTATTACGGTTAATAAGATACAACCTGGTGACTGACAGACAAACGGACAGACAGCGGAGTTTTGTCCTTACATAGTATAAAATAAAGTCGCTATTTTCGTTTGTTTGTCTGTATGCTTAAATCTTTAAAACTACGCAAAGGATTTTGATGCGGTTTTTTTAATGGATAGAGTGATTCAAGAGGAAGGTTTATATGTATAATACACCTGTGCGAAGCCGGGGCGGGTCGTCTAGTACGATATATAACGGGACGCACTCACTTGTACGGATAGTCATAACAACGACTATAGTTTCGTTCGCGTTCGGCGACCTTTCTCAAGTTGGCGAGTGCTAGCGAGCGGAGCCGTAAAAAATGTGTGAAAACCACGTTAATTTCTATAGTATGACAGCGGAGTCTTAGTAATAGGGTCCCGTTTTTACCTTTTGGTTACTGAATCCCTAAAAAGCTGGTAAAGTATTACAAGTAAAAGAGACGTACCCTACAGACGTGCTCCATATGTCCTCTCCAGACAGTCATGTGCGGGACGTACTGCCGGTCGAAGAAGCGAGGGAGCTGGTGCAAGAAGGCCGCTATGCCGATGTAGATGAGGCATTTCATCACATTGGGCATCGTGCACCTGTGAACAAAAACAATACATTATACCTGAGTACGAAATATAAACCAACTTGCACTGGGCCAACTTGGTGGATAAGGCCCAGTCACCCTTTATCGGTAGGCCTACGTCTTGCAGCGGACTATCAAAACGGCTGGTACAGGTACATATGTTGCGATAAATGATTGAGTATTGAGCACCTAATTTACCTAAATTCAAACCGCCTTCAAACTCTGTCTTAAAGAATTAGCTTCAATTTTCGGGTACAAGATATTATTTGGATTCTCATTATTCATCGTAACAACCCGGGAGGTAAGCGCAATAAAATGCAAGCATTTTCTTATAAGTTCCCAAATTCTGAGGAACCCTGCTGACTCCGATGTATTGTTGTACACCGTCATGGTAACGTAATACCAAAAAAGCATTTAGAAAATGCTTGCGTTTTTTGGTTCTTACCTCCCAGGTTATAAACAGGGTCATAGGTATTAAAAGCAAAACCTTTTAAGAGCGGGTCTAGCACATCAAAACAAACAACTTTTGTTCTAGGGCTTTTAGAAAATCACGAAGAAAAATTAAGCTTTTCATACAAAAAGTTCATCAACGCGCGGCAAAATGTATGGAGAAGCGATTTTTTTTTTGCGAATTTTCAGAAGTCGTAGTTCAAAAGTTGTTTTAAGATAAGAGTAAGTTTGTAAGACTAGACCCGCCATTAAAAGGTTTTGCGTTTAATACATATGACCCTATATAATGAACAAATTTTATTATACGGTCAAGCCAAGAATCGGTAAAAAAATCAGCTATTCCATATGGTCGTCGGATATAGGCCTCCCCATAGATCTCCGATAAGACTGGTTGGAAGCGGCTTGTATCCAACGCGATCCTACATTCTTGATGAGATCATCCATCCACCTTGTAGGTAGACGTCCTACGCTGCAATTTCCGGTACGTGGTGTCTACTAGACAATTTATCGACCCCATCAATCGTTAGTCCTCCGTACTATGTGCCTTGCTCACTGCCATTTCTACTTGGCAATCCACTGGGCTGCTATCTTTTCCATACGTTTTTATCAACAAGTACATTATTTACAAACTTTTTTTTAAAACAAGCTTTTACTGATCAAGTACTCGCCAAGACGAATCAAACGAGCCGAAACTAGATAGGGCTGCGTCTTTTCATTACAGAGTTCCTTTGATCACCTTCCAGCTCCGTCATCAGGTCCTGGTTACCATTGAAAGACAAACTACTCGCCAAGACTATTCAAATGAACCCAACTCGTTGAGGTTGTGTCGTTTAATTGCTAAGTTCCTTTGGCCACCTTCCAGCTCCATCATCAGATTTTCATCGTGTCATCATAATATTGCATTGTCACGCGATTTACATGCATGCAAAATTTCAGCTCAATCGGTAACCGGGAAGTGGATCAATTTTAACTTGCAAGATTTTATTACAGATAGACAGACAAAGGGACAGGTGAAAGTAAATAAAAGCTTGTAAAAATCAATAAATGTAAATGAAAAAAAAACCTAAATAAATATAATTATAACTTTTTGTTTACAACAGCTGATTTAAATCTTCTATTTCAGTATTGATTTCATTGTAAAAGTTGGTCATAATGACACATTCTAGAATAACCCCCTCGTTAAAAAAAATACACGCTGTGTGTAAAATATTCGCAAAAAAATGCCAAGTCGATGGCAGAATTAAATAAATCATTACGCATCCAGGCTCACAGAGCAGGAAACTTACATTTACATTCCATATTGATGGCAGGAAACCACAAAAGAACGAAAGTAGTATCTACATCTAACATCGGCCATTTTATATTCGTTCACGAATCGCCAGACTCTCGTTAAATTTATCACCTAACCACGAATGGGCTTTGGAAAATTATTTAACGATTCGTCGTGAGCAAGGATGGGAAAGGAACATATTTTGGCCGGACTTTGTTTTTGCCGGATAAGAAAATTTTATAACCTAGAGCATCGCCGCAATCTTGCGAGTCAGAGAATTTTCTACAAGATTAATTTCGGAAAATGTCTGTAATATCAGAGCTACACAACCTTATCCCAGGTGGAGCAAACTTAAAACAAAAATTCGAAATTTATACTGCTATCTAGTACCTGTGTACTTAAAACATTTTCTAAATACAACAAAAGCTGAGATTAATTGAACTCATGCCAATGTCGCATCGTCAACCTGCGACAGAACGTTAACATAGTTTATACGTTTGCGGCGTGATAGATGCTTATCAATTATATGCAGTGAATTTGTTTACGATAGGACGCTTTTAATACATTGCGAGCTACTTAGCTACTTAGAGCTTGTGGCTACTTAGTATTATGTACATAGTATAAAAATAGAAAAAAAAAATAGAAAAAAAGTCTAGCCAAAATAAATAAGTTTAAAAAAAAAAACTATTTTTTTTTTAACTCACAATTTAATTAATTCATAAATCAAGTGTGCATCAATAGTTTACATGCAATTTGTTATTTCTAGAGTAGCTTTATCTCATCATTAGAGATACTTTGTATTTTTATAGACTACATACTCTATAAGATATCGTTGTGCTTATTTTATTTATTTTCTTCTTATCCCCTTTTAGCTACGGAAGAAATAAAAAACGCCTCATTACCACCACTGCCACCGTTGATCTTCCTTGAACGCGTTACGAGTACGTAGCGGTTTGACCCAGCGTTTCTGAATGGAACAGAATGCCGGAAATGCTTTCCTGTTTTCTCAGAGATATTGTCCGAAGCTTTTAAAATTTAGAGTGTATAGTATTTATCTAGGAGTTTTAGGTTACTTCAATCACCGAACGCCGTCGTAGAATCAATTACCGGAAAAAATAAGACGGAGTGCCGGACAGTGGCCAATTTTCCCATCCCTACCTTCACAACCATCCTGAAATACTTAGATAAATTTAGCGGTCCAAATGTACTTAATTTTTGATGAGGGACGCTTAAATTTTAAGAGCCCAAGGTGTGCAAAAAGCTTTTGCTGTGTATTTTTAAAACATTATAAAAGGACTCTCGGTATAAAATAGGTACCACTTAACCGACTTCATTAAGACGTAATTCGTTTTAATAGCTCTGTTTGTTGCTATAACGTTAACTTGATATTTTTATTGTGATTAAAAGATGTAAATGGAAAATTCATGGTTGAATAAAGCCTTGAAGAAATGCTGTAAAAATTCAAAGTCACAGTTTAGTGTTATTTTAGAAGTCGATGTTACGACATTAAAAACAAATTTTTCACTGGTTGAGTTGACTGTCGCAGTTATGAGAGATATTTTAAGGTTAAAACTTGCTCGTCACTCCATACAAACGTCGGTAATCACACCAGTGTTTGTTGTTGAATATCTAAAACTAAGATTTATATCAATTTGTTTTTGCAAAACCTTTTCTTTTTACTAATAAAACTGTGAAAAATACTTCATGCTCGAATGATATAAGCCTTGAAACATTTGAAATTTGGCTCAAATTTTTAGGAAACTTTGGGTGTAAATAAAAACACAGAATACAAAATGACGCAGTACAGAGATCTTTTATGAAAATAGCGGCCTAGTTACTTATATATTCGTTAGTTAAAATAACGACATCTTAAATAAATCCATTCAACAGTTTTGCATAATTTACTATCGAGAAAACCTTTATGCGCATTTAGTACGCAGCCGTGTTAGGAAAAAAATAAAGGTTTTAAGAAAAAATAAAAACAACATTATTTTGCGGTGGGTGCGCACGCACTATATCTACTGTTTATCGCCGAACCTACTCGTATCTCTTCTTCAGACAAGACTCCTGAAATAGATATCATTTATTTAAGCTACGTCAAATATGAGTTCGTGCCGTCAACTTGTTTCACCTTAAAGGTTGGTGTGTAAACAATATACGAGTGTGTCCCAATAGCTTCACTAGGGTGAGCAATTGAACATGCCCAACATAAAATTGGTGTAGCTAAATAAAGCAAAATAATTCGCTATAAACTAAAGCAAAATGTAAAATATGTGAAATGAAGCCGATGAATTTTGTAAAGTTCATTTATTGGCGATTTCGGTATTGTAGCATTGTGAAAGCTAGTCGTTACGACTACAATGATAGCCTTGAATATATCCATGATCTAGATTCTAGAAAATCAACCTGTAGAGTGCGGTCATTTAAATTAATCTAATTTAGACGTCGTACAATTTTCATGTTTCTGTCCCACTCAGACTCGGTCTGCTTAGATGACGCTGTAGTACTGTCTCATTCTAGTTATATCGACTCAACATTTCAGTTAAAAATAAAAAATTTAAAAACCCCCGACACATTGACAACCATTTTGGGCACATTTGTAGAATTTTGGTTCTTCCATCCCCATTTTAACCCACCATAAGTCTTAAACGGCTCAATCGATTTTTATAAAACATAGCTAAGAACACTCTCGATTAAGTCTCCTTTCACCCAAAAAAAAACTAAACTGAAATCGGTTCAGTGGTTCGGGCGCTATGATGCCACAGACAGACAAACAGACACACAGACAGACAAACAGACACGTCAAACTTATAACACCCCTCTTTTGCGTCGGGGGTTAAAAATTACGTCACTGTAGTAAAAGTTCGCCTAAAAAGATGTAACGTCACTTAGACGCGCACTACGTTACACAACTAAGATTTAACCCTGTCGTACGCACGTCACCCTGAACAAATAATACGGTTTCAGCTTTTTATTTCATCCACTTGACTTGACCTTTAGGACGTTAATAATACGGCCTTTTTACGGCCACATGCAAATAAACGTGAGGCTTGACGGCAAAGAAACTTTATGAATAGTTTGTACGAATGTTCGGTCGCATAAATCATACCAGCTCAGATTCAAATCCCCAAAATACCGTGCTCAACTGTAAATTAAATAATCCTCACTAATATTACAGGTAAATCCGAAAGTGTATTTGTTGGTTATTCATTTACGCAGCAACAGAGGGAGGGATTGAGTTGTTTTTTTACATGGAAATAGTTTAAAAGTTCGATAGTGTCATAGACTACTTTTTATCTCAGTAAAATAAAATGTTCAGATAAATAAAAATAAATAAATTATTATAAAAATAAAGCTTTTTAAACAGGTACAAGCTTTTGAGATCCTGGATATCATGTAGCAGCAGAGTGCTAGCCAAGACCAGTTAAACGAGCTTCAACACGATGGGTCTATGTGATTTAGTACAGGAGTTCCTATTTGCCACCTTTAGACTCCATCATCAGAGCTCCATGATACCATAATATTGCATTGTTACGCGATATACATAAGCGTGCAAAATTGGCTCTGTCGTCGTTTCGCCCCGCAAGCTGTTCGGCCCGCGGGGCGAATCGCCGATGACTCTTATTGAAGGCCCTCTTTCGCCCCGCGGGGCGAAACGCCGAGAACGGTGAAAGAAGAGGTCGTTGTGGTCCACGTTGATAAAGATTTTCAGCTCAATCGGAAACCGGGAAGTTGGAAAAATTTAACTTGCAAGATTCCTCCCAAACTTATATAAGTACATAGTTGTAGTACATAGGTACCTACATCCATTGCAAGTTAAATAAAAGCTTGTAAAAATGGGCTAGCACACAACCAAAATGTCACACAGGCGAAGCCGCTGGAAAAAACTACTAATAATATAATCTGTATTATTAATTTAACGGCTCATTCTGTCTCTCCAGATAATTTAACAATCTAGAAAACTTAAAAGTGGGTAAAACTGTAATGATTAAAATTACAAGCTTTGACCTACCCCTTCGTGTTCAAAAGCCTTAGTTTGCCACAGTCGATGAATATATTAGGCGTTTCGTGACCGTCACACGGCTTGCACTCGTGTCGGAGTGTGGCCGTTTTTAATAGATTGCTACTGTTTTAGTAGATTTTAATTGTAGGCCCCGATTGTATTAACTGTTTAGCCATATCATAGGCCTTCAGGTGGCTCTGAAACAGGGCTGGCTACCCGGCTTATACGAGCTTACTTACTTTTAGTAGATTTTCGATGTTCGTGCGGTACATTTTTAGTAGTTTTTGAAAAATCGGTAGATTTCAGAAGAGTCAATAAATGTGATTTTTGCACTGGGACCAACCAGAAGGCACAGCGCTGGGAAAGAATCGAGATTTTAGAGGACTTCGATATACATTTAGTGATGGAAAAAGCTCATCGGACCCTCATCCCCTAAGATTGCAATTTTGCAGGCTCCACGCTGTATATTTCAACAGAAAAGTAGAAAAGAAAGATGTCCTTAGATTTCAGTAGAAGAGTAGGTAAATTACGTTTAGTAGTTTATGTAGTTTTGAAAACGGTCACAATGTCACACGGCAGGAAGTCAGGGAATAATGCACGCTATAATAAATACTGCTAGAAACATCAAGGTTATGTTATATTAATGTAACATGATTTCGTGGTTTGTAGCGCTTAATAACTTAGTTAGGCGGGGTGTTTGAGCACTTTGTCACCTGTCATAAAGTTGTTGTTTTCATTCAGACAATTCGTTGAATTATACTACTATAACCTACTCGGGAACAACAGAGCTTCGTTAAGAGCAAAAATAAAAAGAAACCGAAATTAGCGGCTTCTCAAAAATACTACCTATAAGTTTAAAGAAAAGATTAAGCTTCTTTACACCAAACTTCGTCAAAATTGTTTCATATGTTTCTGTTATTTAAATTTTGTAAAAGCAAATAAGTAAAAATACAAGAATTACACGTTTAGGATAAGAAAGAGAAGAATTCTCCAACCCAGCACACACACACACAGTTACAACGATTTACACGCTGTAGTATGCAGTAGTGTGAATCCGAAAATTCACAATATGTCAGAACATGTTATTTCTGCAATAATTTTATTGGTGTTAACACATAGTTGTAATTTTAATGGAGTAGGATAGGGGCATTATTGGTTTCCCGTAGAGCGCGCCCACTAGAGTAGCAGCTAGCGTAGCCACTAGCATAGCTGCAAGCGTAGCCGCTATCGTAGCCACTTGTGTAGCAACTAGTGTAGCCACTTGCGTACCCACTAGCGTAGCCACTAGCGTAGCCACTAGCGTAGCCACTAGCGTAGCCACTAGCGTAGCCTCTAGCGTAGCCACTAGTGTAGCTACTAGCGAACCCACACTAGCTTAGCCGACTTCTTAAAATCTGTGGAAGTGTAGCAGAGATTAAATATAATTCATTTTGATTTCAGGCATCCCTAAGCGCTTATTGATTTTTTTAAAAACACTTGTGAAGCATTTTTTTCACTGCTCTATTTCTGGATTACTACGAGTAGAGTGATAAATATTTCATTGTATGGGTTTCTACTGTTGCTAGTGTGGTAAATATGTCATTGTAATGAGTCGCCTACACACATACAAAGTGTACATTGTACAATGTAGAAATGTGGGCAATTTCGTTTGAGTCTGGGTTACCAGTCTACATACATGATATTTATACTATGGAAACTAACGTGGTTTTCACACATTTTATACTTTATAGAACGGCACTGAATTCACGTTTCGCTGACGACGGAATATATTTCAAAGTAGAAACCAGTTTTTGTAGTAGAAGAAACTAATTTCGCGATTACACTATAGCTATTGCATCAGTCTTATCCGAATTCGTAACTTACTCTCAAAAAAACGATAGCGCTCATTACGTACAGTACAGTACAGTAAGTACGTAAACTTGAAAACGTACCTAAATTTATTACACTACAAATTCCAAGATATCCCTTATCATGAATTATTTTCTTACAACATATGGCAATTTCCAGTATCCCAGTGTTGCCAGTGTGGTGTAAATATGTGTGTATCGGGGCGTTTCGGCTAATAATCATAAACCCGGCGTAAACCGGACGCTGATATTTTATTTCACCGATTTTTTTATTAGTGTCGTAAACGATTCCACTTCGGCCCTGTTGGCCTTTACTATTGGATATCGCACTAAAGAAAACCTTATTGATCGGACTCTAATTTGGAATTTTATCAAACCACATGGGCTTCTGTAACATACATAAAACTGCCTATTACAAATAGCGGATATTTACATAGGAACCATTATGATCACATTAAGTTAATAAAAATAAATATATTTATGTCAAAATAGAAATCGGAAAATCGGATAAATATGCATTAAGTTAAACCTGGCAAACATCTGCAAAATATGAAGTTATGTTTTATATCCATTTATTATAATTAAAAATACATACGGACGAACATAGAACCTCCTCTTTTTTGGAAGTCGGTTAAAAATACAAAAGACAGACTTACTCCAGAGTGCCTACTTGTTTCTGCGTTATTAATAAGGCGCATAAAACATAGCAGTTTGATCTACTAAAAACGACTACCCGTAGTACTACCTACTCGCAGGTACTACGGATTTTTTAGTTTCTTGATAGCATTTATCGAGTAAGTAAAGAACTCATACTATTGGTGTTGAATCATCGACTTGACATTTTTTCTCTTTCCATATTGATGTACTGAATAATCTCCGTAGCTAAATAGCCAACCAAGACCAACCTTTAGCTGTCACGGCTGTCAATATTAACTAGTTCTATTAAACAAATATGCCGTAAGGAGAATTAGCGATTTGCACTAGTTCAGACAAGTTAGTCTGTTATAGTTAATCAAACATTATTGCACACATTTTTGCTTAGGTACTGGTACCCAAGATTAAAGTGGGGGCTTTTTAAGTCACTTATGTTTAAAAAGTCCACACTTTTTAATTTATACAACTAAGTGACAGCACGCGAAACTTCAACAGGCAATTACACTAAAATCATAAAAATCTGTCCATTCGTTTGTTTTATATGTTCATTTATTGAACTACCTTCAAACAGTAATAAAAAATGAGCCTAGATTTTACTTCCTCGATAGAGTTAGTATAAACTACAATTTTCTATGCAATTTGGGCAGCGCCATCTATAGGAAATAGCTTTATCATATGAAAATTGTTGACATAATATTCTCAATATCAATGATATAATTATTTTTTGCAAAAAATGACACAACCAATTTCAAACGTGTACAATATTCGCGAATAGTTCGCTCGAATCGATGCACTTATGCAATTTTACATTATTTTAAAAATGGATTAGTAAATTTCGATCAAATTTAAATGAGACCAACCCCAGGAGTATACGCATTCGAAATAAATAATTAAATTAATTATCGATAAACATACACAAAAAATACAGATGAACATAGTACCTTTTCCTATTTGGAAGTCAGTAAAAATAAAATCTATCTTGAAAACCACAGTGAAAAACTTCCGGGCCCAACAGTAAACGCAAGCCGCCCTCTAGCTGCCAGGCCTGCCAATATTCACCAGTTCCATTGAATAAATATACCATAAGGAGAGGTTCCGCAAGCCTAGCAAATATCCAACAGTAGGGGTCGGGTCACGTAATAGTGATTCCGATGAAACTGCTGTAAAAAACAGTACCTACTGACGCGGAGTAGAGAATGTGTGAAGAAACCGCTTTAGGTATGAAACATTGTTCTTAAAAGTCAAAATACTTTAAATACTGTCTGTGTATGATATCCACGAGAGATGGTTAAATTCATTGTAATTATTTAATCACAAAATAATATTTAGAATATACCTAAATTAAAATTACAAATAAACTAAATAAAACGACAAACTAAATTATTAACTAAATATTATACACTAAAATAAAGAAAAACTAATTCAAAAGGATCGCTTAAACCACCAATAGACATAAAATAGTCTATTGATAGTACAAACGATCCTTTATGATTGGCAACGTGCCCAAAATGCTGGCCGCATTGCCCCGCTGGATAGCGAGAGTTATGCGTTGTGCAAAAAATAGGCCAGCATTTTGGTCACGTGTCGAGTCCTTAAGCCTACCCGATAAATCTTTGAATTTGCAAGGCTCCTGGTCCCCAAGGCCCCAGAGTCTTATTACTGTGGGCAGATCTTTATTGAACATCACGTCATAGTATTATTATCTGATCCAATGATACATACGAGGCATAGAAGGCACTAGTTGCGCTACCGTAGGTAGCGTAGCGTTGCGTAGAGAGTTGCGTAGACTGCGTAGCATAAAAGATAACGTAGTCAAAGTAGTATAGCGTAGAGGGTAGCTTAGGCAGCGTAGCTTAGAGGGCGCTGACTTTGCGCCTAAAAGTAGTACTGTACTGTACCAGCCTTTTCATGGTCCACTGCAGGACGTAGGTCTACCCACGAAGGGTGATTGGGCCATATCCACCACACTGGCCCAGTGCGGGTTGGTGGATTCACATACGCCATGGAATTTCTTCCTTGGGTATATGTAGGTTGCCTCACGATGTTTTCCTTCACCGAAAAGCCAGTGCAGTGGTGTGAAATTCCGTACATAAATTCCAAGGAATTCATTATAATCAATAGGTAGCATAGTTCAGAGGGCGCTAACTCTGCGCCTAAAAGTAGTACCTACCTACAATGTTGCTTCATCTTTACTAACTTTTACTTTTTCTACTCTGTGTAGTTCGTCGTAAAACCGGCCTACATGAAATACAGCACACACGGCGGTGACCACAGGAAACGAAATAGCGCGGCTAGCCCTGCTCGTAAAAAAAACTTTGATATCCTCGAGAGATGGTCACACTAATTATACGTCACTATATAACGTGGAGGAAGTTCTCAGAAGAAAGAGACGGATCAAAAACGCCGCCTCCGACATGGTCCAGTTTGTAGTCGACCAATATCAAATTGCTCGTCAAGACTACAAATTTTGTACAGTCAAATCAAATAATTGTACATTTTAGTACATAAAGGTCACAGACCTTGGAGTCTGTGGTTCGTAATTTTCCAGTAAAAAAAAACGTTGTGGGCAGTTTTTTAGTCATTTACGTGACGCTATAGTCATAGCTTGAAAAAATCGTCAGTGATATATGTTCATTGATTCAAAGAAACACGCAGGGCACTCAGGGCAGTCGCAGTAGCGTAGGTAGCATGGAGTAGAAGATGGCGTAGGCAGCGTAGCTTAGCGTAGAGGGTAGTGTAGGATAGCGTAGCTTACAAGATAGTGTAGCTAGCGTAGCGTGTAAGTAGCGTAGCGTAGAAGTTAGCGTAGGTAGCATAGTTCAGAAGGCGCTAACACTGCGCCTAAAAGTAGTAGGTACCTACCTACAATGTTGCTTTTTCTTTACTAACTTTTACTTTTCCTACTCTGTGTAAAATCCGTCGTAAAACCGGTCTTCATAAAATACAGTTCACACGGCGGTGACCACAGGGACCGAAATAGCGCGGCTAGTTCTGCTCGTAAAATACTTTGATATCCTCGAGAGATGGTCACACTAATTACTGTGGACAGACTTTAATGGACGTTACGTCATTTTACAGAAGTTTAAATTTCAGCTTTTCAATTAGAGATTTTAGCCTCCGACGCAAAAACGACGGAGTGTTTAACTAGTCACGGAGTGTGAAACTACGGGTAGTATTCGTGTACTATTTTGCTCCGATGAACATGATAAACAAAAAAGTTGTTCCGTTTTAATAGACATGACTAAGATGGATTAATGCATTTATTCCCATTTTTCCTTCAAAACGCAGTAAACTAAAATGAGTTATGCTATTTTGTCCGATAGTATCTTTGAATTTATTGTAGTTGTGCCGATTTAGTTATAAAATTGACTTGACAACTTTGAATGTGCCTTTTTGAACGACGAGTAATTGAAAAACGTAGGTTAGGATTCACTCATAGTTAAGTCCTTTTGATATGTTATATAACACGACACGTAGATTACAATGGTGAAATAAAAACAAAAGGGTGTAATTAGAGTTATGCCTTTTTAAACTAGAGACTCTGATTTTCTCGTTCCCCATCCCTTTTGTTATATATATCTACTTAATCCTTCTCAGAAGCTATTTATTGAATCTGACAGAGGTAGTAAATGTCGATACGGATGTGTCAAACTAGGGGAAATATTGGCTGCTGTGATTTGCTCGTGTAGAATTTATTTTTATTGGGCTAGTTTCATAGTGATTCCGTTTGATAACAAATGTAAAAAACTTTTACGGTTTTATTATAGGGCGTTTAGATGTCGACAAAATCGATCATATTTGACTGTTCTTTTCCCAATTTGAGCTTATTAGCTCAAATTAACTAAAAGTCTTAAAAATTTTTAGTGAAAAACGTAGCCTACAAAAAAACAACGCGATGCACTCCGGGAGTGCCGGCAGAAGTGAAAACTTGAACATATAAACTACCTACTGTCATTTAAGTGGTAAAATACAATATCACACACGCACACTCGCGCAAGCGCCCTGCGCCGCTTAAACGAAACAGCTGGAGCAGGCATACATTTTCGCCGCTCGGTGGTAAGAGAGGGGGATATTACTTCCTTTCTACGCCGCGCCGGCGGTCTACTCTCGCTCCGTTCTACGAATTTTCGATCAGATTATGCGTCTGTTGTTTGAAGGTTTCACTTTAAAAAACGTTGCAAAAATGTAAAGAGCTCAGGTCATGAGGTTTCTTTGAAAATGATTTCGAGTTCAGTTAGGAAAATATTTTTATATACACTAATGTTGTAACATTCTACTTATGTTTCCAATACTTGACTTATAATGACTACTGTTATAGCGCAGACAACAAAACACTCAATTTAAGCAATTTCACATGATGTTATAATATCCACATCGATATCGTAAAATCTCATTATAACATCGCGCGCTCGCTCCTGATTGGCCCTGCGCGCGCAGCTGCGCTCTCATTGGTTAGATTTTAATGGCGCCAAGTTCACTGTGACAATACACGTACGCGTGAATTTAATGTTTCGCAATATGTTTTTTTTTATTTTTATTTTTATTAGTGAAGATAAAGTAGTGTATGCAACTGCATATAACACGGGTCATTCATTATATGACAGTTGCATAAACTACTATTAATCGTATTATTATGACATTGCCCGGAAAATATGGCGGCTACACAACACAAACAATTAGGTAATCATAGAAATATTTCTCTAAGCATTTCCCTCAAAGTAAATTTAAAATACGCACCATTTTGTCAAAATTATGCGTACGCACATGGTTTACTCAAGTAGCTGGGTTTTTATTCCATCTTCTACTCCCTAGTACAGTTCACTTGTCAAGTGTATCACAAGCCAAGGTGTATCAGTTACTCGAACGAGGAGGTTTGTTGTGCCGTGTACCGTAAAGCACAGGCTTCTAAATACAGAAGTGTGCCGTAAAGCTGCATTTTGACCATCGCGCGAGGGACGACTTAAATTTAATTTTAAACAAAAATGTATACCACCACTAGACCACCGCTTACTTTTACCACTTATTTTTAACATATAATACTCCCTCTTTTTGGTGAAAAGTCCGTGACTTCACGTCAAAAGTTTTGATGTTTAAATTCATCGAAATATTACCCAGGAGATTACGCAAGCTAATAAAATACAGGTTGATTCATAATCCATCGAATCACTCGATATCTAAACAAGACTGTCTGGCGGCCCACCGCGTCTTAAACGCTCCGATAAACATAAACACCCTGTACCTGACTGGCATTTACTAGAGATGAGCCGGTTGTATTCGACACTGATTCGGTATCGATGAAGAAAAGGATTCGATTCGATTTAATGATAAATTATCGAATATGGTGGGAAAGAAAAGGCTACCAATGGTTTAAAAATAATTTTGTTTGCTGATATTAAGAAACAATGATTCCATTTTTTTTGATTTCCAATTAATTAATCAAAATTAACAAAAAATTAAAATAAAATCCAAAAAATGAATATAAAAAACCACTTCGGAATTCATTTCAATTCGATTTGACGTAATTAAAAAAAATACTGAAACATTGGAAATAATTTAAGAAATTTCGAGCGCGTTAGAAAATTTGAATCCTAATTTAATCTAGTTAAATAAAAATACATTTAGTAGTAGACTCTCCTCGTATTGCTGAATTTGTATAAAAAAATTACGAACTATGCAAAAAAAATATTAGATTTAATCTATACGATATTCGAGTAGGTAGTCGATTGTTTGAGAAACCCGTTATCTTTTACCCCATCTCTACCCCATACCTGCAGACTTAGCAAAGTCTTAAGGATAAACAGTACCATAAATAACTTTATCTCTTTTTTACAGCATTTTTCCGATGCCAAACCGACGGTTTACGATTTTCGAATAATGTTCTATCATTCGATGTTATTTAGGTATTTCTTGAGAGAGGTATTTTTTTATGGCCACTACGTGCAAGATTTCCGCAACGATAAAGATCTTTTCTTGAATTCTTGTTTAATTTTTTTTTTCGGCTTTTAGTGCAGTTTCCTTTGAACGTATAGACTTATACATTACAAGGATTGGACCAAGAGATTATAGTTAATAGTTTTTTTGGTTGCGCTTGCATGCCAATTACTATTTATATGTCAGCGCTGCCTTTCTATAAGTCATTGTTTTTATTATTTCTACTGTATTTTACAAGATAGCCAAGATAGCCCAACGTGCTATGGTGAGGGCTATGCTCGGTGTCTCTGGAGGAGATCCGCAGACGACCAAAGTTACTGACAAAGCCCAGCGGATTAGCAAATTAAAGTGGCAACGGGCGGGGTACATAGTTCGAAGAACGTATGGGCGATGGGGCTGTAAAATTCTCGAATGGAGACCATGGACCAGCAAGCGCAGCGTAGGACGTCCACCGACTAGGTGGACTGACGATATAATAAAGATCACAGGAACGTGCTGGATGCAGGCCGCTTCCAACCGGCCTTATTGGAAATCCATGGGGGAGGCCTATGTCCAGTAGTGGACGTCCTATGGCTGATGGATTGATGGATGAACTGTACTTTAACAGTCTTGAAACTTATTTTAACTAGTCTACTGCTGAACATAGGCTGGCCCACTAAAGACAATTGGGCCGCACTGAGCACGCGTATTGCATTATAGAGGTAGTATTTAGTCTAGGGGTCAAGGCCATTTTTTTTAGCGGTCCTAACGAGTGAGGTAAAAGCTCTGAATTCATATCATATAAAACCATATTACAATAAGTATTCTGGTTCTATTCATACATGCCTTTTATCGACTCAGTACTTTCAATGCTACAATGATTTTGTTTGTTTGTGAAGCTAGGTCTAATTTATCATAGGTGTGATTTTCATTGAACTTTGAACTATAAATTTTCTTATAGTTACAGTTGTAGAGGACAATAACTGAAGCTAATACAATTAAAATAATCGGCCAAGTACGAGTCGGACTCGCGCACGGAGGGTTCCGTACTGTATGGGCCCCTTAAATATTTATTTTATTTTAGTTTTATTATTTATTATCGAAGTGAATATAAAACTAAATATTCTGTGAAAATTTCAAGCATCTACCTGTTACCATAATTAATATAGAGCGAAAAACGTCTAAAAAATCCGGTTTGTTGTATGGGGGGCTCCCCTTAAATATTTATTTTATTTTACTTTTAGTATTTGTTGTTATAGCGGCAACAGGAATACATCATCTGTGAAAATTTCAGCTGCCTAGCTATTATGGTTCATGAGATACAGCCCGGTGACAGACAGACAGACGGACAGACGGACATCGAAGTCTTAGTAATAGGGTCCCGTTTTTCCCTTTGGGTACGGAACCCTAATAAAACGAGCACAAAAAACACCATCACTGTATTGAACGTAAAGCAGAAGTGGACAAAAAGGAAGAACAAAAGAAGGAACTGAAACAATCTACTTATTTAAAAATAGCATAAAAAACAAACTTTATGGAAAAGTATTTACTTAAAAATACAATAAAAAAATAAAACCGTATTACAATATGTACGTATTCTGGTTTTGTTCATACGTACCTTTTATCTACACAGTACTTTTAAAGCAACAATGATTTTATTCTGTGAAGCTAGGTCTAATTACTCATAGGTGTTATTTACACTGAATTTTGAGATGTAAATTTTCGTCAAGTTACAGTTTTCATTTATCACCTAGTTAAAACATCCTATCTATCGCAGAATTTTTCAACACACAGTATATCCTTAGTTAATAAATCTTTATGTAAACGACTACAATGTCAGTTTCTGACATTTACGATAGGCGATACGATACGAAACGGCGAAGCAGAGATATTTCGTGTGTTCCTGTGATTCAATAACTCGCCCACAACTTTACCACACGTTCTTAATTTTACACTAAGGTAAAAAAATAACAGCAACTGAATCCTTACTAATATTATGAATTCGAAAGTGTGTTGGTTCATTGGTTTGTTCCTCTTTCACGCCGCAACGGAGCAACGGATTGACTTGATTTTTCGCATGAATATAGGTAGTTCAAAGGACGGAAAATAACATAGGCAACTTTTTATCCCGAAAAAATAAAACGTTCTTAGAGGATAGCACAAAGTCACAATTTTACGTGTGCAAAGTCGCGGGTGTAACTAGTATAAGATAAATACTGAACATTTACCTACTGAGAGGTACTGATTAATATTTTTGATACAATGACTGGACTGCGACTCATCATCTGCGGAATAAGCTGAAAAATATTTACCTAAACAAGGATAGATACGAACTCTTTATTGATTCACAAAAATTACATAGCACTGGATAGTTATTTTTCGCAACAAATGTCAAAACTGCCTTACATTGTGTAGAAAATTCAAATATTTCGCTCGAATTGTTTACAGTATTGTTGATTTTTCAAAAACGGCTTAGCCGATTTCTGCAAAATTTAGATGTGTCCACCTCGGGAGTATCTACACCCTTTCGAACTAAAAAAAATGTTCGATTCGGTTCACAGTTGGCGAAATTAACGATGAACATACACAAAAACAGAAAAAAATACACACAGACAATCATAAAACCTCCTCCTTTTTAGAAGTCGGTTAGAAATAGATAAACATGTGAAGCAACCGGCGACCTTATCACCAAGGCGAAGTAATAGAGACACTTTACGACAGCATTCACAATCAATTGTTGCACTATTTTTAAGTTTATATTTATATTTTATTTACGAGCATAATCTTAGTGTGACAATAAAGAATATTTCTATCTTTCTATCACTAATTAAGCTTCATTGCCTGGAGCACAGCAGTAGGGTTGCGAGTCTGTCCATTTTCAATAGGATTCATTTTGGAGAGTGTCTATCTGAGCTACACGACCTTATCCTATCATTACCTTTTTACTACAGGACAAGCAATAAAAAAAATATTACCAGTCCGTCAGAAAAAATCAGAAGTGACATCAACTACAGCGTTACCTATCCTATCATCATCATCCTGCCCTTATCCCACTAGGTGGGGTCAGCACAGCTTGTTTCTTTTGGACATTACACTCTATCATACTCTAACCTATCGAGTGCACAAAATGTTGATGACCTAAAAACTTAGTTTAAAATTAGCAATCTATACCTTCTATTATAGTATCGATGTGTGTTTTGCATACATTTGGAAACTATCTACGTATGTGCATAACAACTATATCGTCTTTGTCACTGTATTACTGTACTTACTAAAATATACATGCCTACACCTAATACACATAATAAATAGTTTACTTACAGAATACTATCTACGTAATAGCACACTCAGGAACAATGCGATCTAATAGCTAATATCCCATTGTACTTGACAAGGCATCATCTCAGGAATGTCATGAATTTGTAACGTGTACTAACACTTAACTTACTGCGTGCCAGATTACTAAGTATTATATGTTATTGTGATATGAGTGGGTAGATTCCGCCCTGTCACTGGAAATATACCCAGCTAAATGTTTGTGTCAGTTTGTTTGTCTAATCTCTCGATGTATGTCATGTTTACGTACGATTATTATATTTTGTGGGATTTATCTGTGACATATGCCAGAAGCTGTTTACGATTGATGAAGTGATACTGTGATACTGATTTACACATCGAGTAATTCGATCAGCAAGTACTAAAACTCGATTCGCGAAAAACAATCAATAGGCATATATGATGACTGCATAAATTAATCCGTGAGTTACATTATCAAAAAATAATCGATACGTATTTTTTCTTTTGCCAATCAAACAATAAATGACAAAGATAAACCTTGTCAAAGTTCGGGAGTGGGGGTCGTGACGTCACCTCTCTTACAGAATTCTACAGTGACGTCACTCGGAACTTTAAAACGGAAAACTCGGAGCGGAAACTCGATAGGTTTGCGTTTCATTACAGAGTTCCTATGAGCTCATTTGGCTCCATCATCAGACCCTGGTTACCATTGAAAGATAAACTACTCGCCAAGACCATTCAAATGAACCCAAATTCGATGAGGTTGTGTCGTTTCATTGCTAAGTTCCTCTGGCCACCTTCCAGTTCCATCATCAGATCAGCACCATGTCATCATAATATTGCATTGTAGCGCAATTTACACATGTATGAAAAAATTTCAGCTCAATCGGTAATCGGGAAGTGAATCAAATTTAACTTGCAAGATTTGATTACAGACCGACAGAGACAACGGGACAGGTGAAACTAAATAAAAGCTTGTAAAAATGGATCAACTATATTTTTTTTTTACTTATACCTGTACCTATACCACATGCATTTAGAGGTCTGAAAGTGTCATAAATATAGGCTACTTTTTTTACAGACTCCCAAAAAGGAGGAGGTTCTATGTTCGTGTGTGTGTATTTTTTTTTGTGTATGTTCATCGATAATTTCGCCAATTGTGAACCGAATCGAACAATTCTTTTTTAGTTCGAAAAGATATACTCCCGAGGTAGTTCCGTTATAATTTTACAGAAATCGGCTAAGCCGTTTTTGAAAAAACCAACCATAATGTAAGCAATTCGAGCGAAATATCCGAATTTTGTATACGATGAACATCGATAATTTCGCCAACTATGATCCGAATCGAAAAAATATTTTTTAGTTCGAAAGGGTATTACTCGCGAGATGGTCTCAATTAAATTTTACAGATCGGCTGAGCCGTTTTTGATAAATCAAGGATAATGTAAACAATACGAGCGAAATATTAGAATTTTGTACACGATGGAAGGCGGTTTTGGCATTTTTTGTGAAAAATAATTATATTACGGAATATTAAAGAATCTAGTCGGAAACTGCAGACAAAGCCTGTACCTACAGGTTAAGTATAATTTTTATTCAAACTGCCAGTACTATTTATATACTATACTATATATAGAGTAAACTATACTATAAACAGTATATATTTTTTTTATTTTATTAATTTTCATTATTATATATAGTACTATACTAGTGTTTCGTGTTGTTTTGCTTGGAGTTGTTGAATAAAATAGTTATTTTCAACAACTCCAAGCAAAACTACACGAAACACTAGTATAGTGCCGGGTTTAATAATTCAGAGTTGCCACGTAAAGAGATCGAAATCTGCCATAATGTATGTACGTGTTTGAGGTTTCTAAAATGAATATTTGAATACCCAGAGGTGTCTTATTATACAAGGTTATACGTTGCGATGTGAAGCTCAAAATAAGGTTAATATACTTATTGATATGAATAATTTGTTGGGTTCCGTCCACCGGATACTGTAAAGGCAGTGGGGACCTCGTATCATCCTCTGATGATTTTAAGTTAAGTTAAGTTGGAGTTTCTCGCTCGAACTCGATCGCGTTAACGTTTGATGTGATTTCTATGGAAATGGCACAGCGCCATCTTGTGTCACGTACAGAAAACTGACCATCTAAGTGTGAGTATTTTTTACGGTAATGTAACGAGCGCTAAACAGATCCCACACAAGCGCGGCAACGTCAGTGATTGGCTAATTCTAGCGTGTAGGTATGTCAAAATGCTCGTGTGTTGCTCGGCGCGCTCGGTTAACGCGACGTAAAAGTAATTCGATTTGATTTGCAAAACTCCAACTTAGCCCTCAGCAGAGTGATTGACTAAGGATACACGTTCCACACTATAAGTTACAAGTAACTTATTGGGGTCAGTGGTCTCGAACCTACGGTCTGTGTGTGAATGTGACCTACCGAATTTTCGGTATTTCTACCAATTTGGTAAAAGAAAAAATACGTGCCGCATATTTTTTCATAGTCTATCTGAGGGACTAATTATATGTTTTCAGTCATCATGGTTATTATGAATAAGTAATTTGTAGCGCTCTGTAGGCAAGTTATAATTATACTACCTATTATAGGCGTGTTCTGATTTTAAAGCAAGGAATTTCGTGCGAAATTATATCCCCAATTAATTGAAATAGCATATCCCATCTCGCGAAATCTGTGATTTGATTTTTAGCTGATTTTATTAAGAAGTAATAGTATCTCATATCGAGGATATAAAACAATTTCAGAGTTGATAAGCAATAGAATTAGCCTGACGTAGATAAATGGTTCCAGTAACGAAGTAGCGAGTAGTTCCATCACGCAGCACGTACGTCGTACGCGTCAGAAGAATGCGAGCCAAGATTACGGAGCTGTTATACAGGGTGTCCACAACACAGACACCAGAACAATTTAGCAATAGCAAATTTTTATTTTTGTTTGACCATGTCCCTTTGTGTTACTTATTATTCTAAAATGTATTATCGTAATTTTTTGTAAACTTTACTTTATAAGTGTTTGATAAAAAACGTAATGTTTTTGTAACCAGTACCTATATTTATACTTAGTTTTTATGTAATTAAATGGCAAACAATAGTTTTGGCTTCCGATGAAAATCACAAGGTGTTATAAATGATGTGGGAATTAATCTGTTTATCTCATTTTGTGTGCAAAAATACAGATATTTTATGCGGTTGTTTTTACTTAACAATTGTGGTCAGGAGCCTTAAAATCAGGTCAGATAGGTATATTCTAAGTTTACGAGCTTTGTCTACTACCACAACGTTGTTAACCATCAGGAGATTTGGTGGTCAAACGCGGACTTCTTATTTTTATACTGACATCTTGCATGGGATGTTTTATGGATTATGTATTTCCTCCTCTAGCGTCTACCTGAGCCAGCCCACCTACTTAAAATATCGTAGCATGGCTCTGGCCTGCTGGCACAACTGCTTCAATGGCTTGGATGGTAACTGATATGACGATGTGGATGTCAATACTGATGATATAGCAGAAGCGTCATGCAACCCGCAAGCACGCGCGGGCTTATTGGTTTAAAAAAATAGTGGTTAAATTACGTGACACCCTGTATATTTCGTTACGTAGCAACGGCGGGTATTAAAGGAGCATGATCCTTCACTTTCCATCGACTCAGCCGCTCTGATATTTCCAATCGATCGTCCTGACATTCTACACGTTTCCACTTTTTACGCTTCGACGATAAGACGTACAAAATACGGAAAAGTAGCGCATTTTCACATTTCTTACGAACAAGTACCTACTACGTACAATCGAAAACACTTATGACTAGTAGTTCTCCAAACAGTAAATCTTGCGACACATCCTTTACCAAATCATTAGGCCGGTGGGGGCCGGGAGCTTTTCTTGTTTTCAAAAGTCTTTCTGAGCGTCTGGTGGACGCGACGCGTGATGAAAATGCTGGTGTTTATTTAGCTCAACGTGTAAAAATTGCCATTCAGCACGGCAATGCAGCCAGAATGCTGGGCACACTGCCAACTGGCAGTGGGCTTGAGCATTTGGATTATCTTTAGACCTTCAAGGGTCTGTGGATGATCCCATAGTGGTAGTTAATAAAGGCACTTGCCCTATTTAATCTCTTTACCTAACCTAAATCTTGCCAAATATTGAAATGGGCTGATAAATAGCGCGACAACAAATTTCCCCCATTTTTGAAGCAAATGTTTCGAATCAAAAATCACCGACGAAACAAAAAAATAATAATGGAGAAACAGTGTACCAACCAACAGTTCCTTGTCTGTACATTTATGAAATGACCAAATTTGTAATGAGCAATCCAACTTTATTTGAGCCATATGACAATATAAATAAGAGAACTGCTCCTCAAGTGCGTCTCAAACTCCCACAGCCTAGACTCGAGATGTTTAGAAAAAATTGCGTTCACATGGCTGCTCTAATCTTTAATTCGCTTCCTAATGATTTGGTGGAACTCCCATATGGTAGATTTTTCTTCCAGTTGAAGAAGTGGTTGGTGGCAGAGTGCTTTTATAAAGTGGACGATTTCCTTAACAAAAGTTCATGTCGATTACATACGTACAATAGAGCTTGTAATAATTAATGTACCTTGTAGAATAATATATTTTATGATTGGTTCTTCTCGGCGATGATTTTCATTTTTTGAATTTTGTTGGATTTAAATTTAAATTTACGTTTTTGCACACTTCATTATTGTTGTTAGTGGATGGATATGTATATTTGTATAATTTTAAGATCTTTTGTACCTATTTTCATGCAAATAAATACTTTGACAAGTTTCGTTAAGATTCGTTGAAAAATATGACCTGTAGACGAAAACGAACAGCTAAAATTAGTCTAGAAAATTTCACTTTCAGTACAACTTGATATCATTTCCCGGGAACGTACTTTTGTTATCTAAATCCCTAGTGAACTGGCTAAACGGTTAAACCACCCGGAGCCTACAATTTAACGTATCATCCGAGCCCTGGAAGCGCTCAGTCGTAAATGCCACCCGCGGTCACCCATCCGTAACTGAGCTTGCTGAACTTCGATGATCGCTAACGAATACCTAGTCAAACTACGTTATGAGCGCTTATGAGGATTTAAACTCAATTTGGATGTTATGTTTTTCATTATTTATTTATTATTGTTTTTAAAAAAATGTGTAAGTATTTCGGGTGATTCTATACACGATTGACGACATATTTATAGAAAATAATTGTAGTACCAGCAACTCCGAAATCGTGTAAAAAGACCAGTAAGTGGGAGAATAATCTCCCCAAAAGCATGAGGTGTGGGTTCCAATCCGGTCCCTTGTCAATAAATTATTTGGAATTTCTTTAACCATTCTATTTTTAGTGTAGAAAAATGTCGTGAAGCAACCTACACGTGACCGTTGTATAAATTCGATGACGTACGGGAATTCACCTGCCCGCACTGTACCAGCGTGGTGAATATGACCCATAGATTTAGAACGAAAGTAATAGAAACCGTGATAAAATAGCAAGAGATATACAAATACATCACTTAGTCCCACTTTAAATATGAAATTCAAAAGGTGTTAGAAAAAGATGCCGATCCAACCTCACGTATGTGTATCTGTTTTATGACCCAACAAAAACATTTTCATGTGAAATGCAGCCAAGCCATGACCACAGTTCGCACTTTTAAAAAGTTGTCAGATCTCATATATAAAGCCAAGCTTCTAACTCTACACGCCTTATCTCTACAAGTCCTTACTTCACAAACTCTACACTTTATTAGTCAATATATGCGGCTTGGCACATGGGTGTAAAGTGAAGATTAATTATTAAATGCTCATTAATTATGTTATACAAATAGTTCTTGTTATAGCCTTAATGGTTTGGCCTGTGCGTTGATACCTGAGTCAGTCAGCCTCGCCTTATATTTATAAAGATATTAAAATATTTCAAAAACTACCTTTTTTTGAAGGAAATATCAAAATATTTAGAAGGAAATATCCCCTCTATCAAAAATCGCTGAAGATAAATAGAACCTGTTACCAAATTTCGTCGAGATTCGTTGAAAAATTCGACCTGTAGACTTCGAGCTATCTATAGAGTCACAATCGTGCAAAAAGAGTCCGAGCCAAAACTCTGCCCAAGCTACGTAGTGGGCAGGCTTTTTAGTTAGTCGTAAGGCGATCGCAAACCGACTACAACGCTGCGCGATGCCAAAGTGCTCGGTTACATGCACTAATTAGGTGACAATATAACGTCGAGATTAGAAAAAACGGGTCATTGTGAATTATTTAAATGTGAATTTCGTAGTCGGTATCTATGACGGCGCTCAGACAATTTTTTAACTACTTTCACTTAGGGACTGTGGCTCTGTAAATATTTGCTCAAAGCCGAAGATTAATTTTTTACTAATAATTAAAACCTGTTTACCAAATTTCGTCGAGATTCGTTGAAAAACGCGACCTGTTGACTAAAACCAACATCTGGACAGACTAAAAACGGAGATTTTCGCTGTCGCTCGAATATATGCTTCTACAGTACAGTTTGCTCAAAAATATGGTTCCGTTTTCACCTTACGTGTGTAATACTTCGAAACTTTTTGCATTTACTAAGTTTCTCTGTTCACGTACGAGTAATTATGAAGAAGCCAGTCTAGATTGTTTATAAGTTTCAAGGCTTTTGCGCTGAGAGCACTCAGACTTTCACCAGTTTTTCATCTAGCTAAATATATAGTGAAAGTTTCTGACACACCTGGGCCTTCATTCAGGTACCAGGAGCCTATATATGGAGACGTTAGCACAAGCATATATTCTCAATGCTCGCTCCTGTTTTTACTTGGACTTTTGACCATTTACGAATAGGGAAGCTTAGGTTCAATAATTTATTTTTCTCCAAATTATTACCCACGGTGAATCGGGTAAGCTACGGTTTAGATCAGTCTTATCTTAGTGGAATTGGCCCGCTAAAGTTTATATAGTACGTAGGCAAAACCATATTTAACTTTTTTATTTGTTTTATATTAGCGTGCTCACCTACGCGACCGCTGAGACTGCCAGGCTGTGAAAAATGATCTAAACGGTTACGAAACTTACCTAGGCATACTCGTATATGTAGTTATTAAATTAAGTTTTAGAACTCTATTATACTTTAGGATCTAGACTATCCTAGCTTTAGGCGATTCGTAAACTTTAGGTAAGTTATTTTTTTATCTTTATTTTAACAGCTACCCAAGTTACTTTTAAAACATAGGTTAAAAGCTCTTCGTCTCACGACCCTCGAAGAACGACAATTGCGTGGAGACCTGATTGAGATCTTCAAAATTCTCAATGGCTTCTATAATTATCTTTCAAATATTCACGACATGTGTCTTCATCGACATCTTGAAGGAAAATATGCGCGATAGCAGACGCCATAAATTTCTTTTGCAGCCTACACCATCACAAACCAATACTGCACAGCAATCCTCTGCAATAAAGTTGCCTGAGGATCTAATCTCAGCAAGAACTATAAACACATTTAAGAAAAGACTGGACCTTTGCATAATGAAGGAATAAAAATCTTTGACAGATAAATAGATACCAATTTTATTCGACTCTGCTTGATATAGGCACATCAGTATTCACTGCTCGCATACACACAAATAAATAAACAAAAACTGGTGTTACGTTAAGTTGTTCACTGGCTAATGTCAATCAGTCATAAAGTTGCGGTTTAGTCAGTAATGAGAAATGATGTATATTTTAATAGATTATACGATTACATTTGTCCACTGCCTGATAGAAAGCGACGTTGTAGCTAAGGATAAAATATATAGACCTAGAAGGTACCTATTCACTATTGCCTATAAGAAATCCTGATTGTAATTGTAAGGAAACAATGACGGAGACAGGGTCACATTATGTGTCATATATTATCATTTGCGTCCATGCGATGATGTAAAGGATGAATATATCATGAGTTTTTTTAGATCCGACACAAATAAATATATTTTCATTCTGATTAACTTTGTTGTAGTTAGTACCTATGTATCTAACGAGAGAAGTATGATCACATTTAAGGCGATTCTCTATGAAAACACAGCGCTTTATGTTCCCCAAAGTTAAGTTTTGTAAGAATTCACGTGAATTATTTCTATTTTATCGTGATTATTGACAGTAAAATCATTATCCAAATGAATTCCGTGTAATTAAAAAAAATACTCGGGAAGTTACGTTATCTCAAAAGAGAATTAGGGTCCAGTTTATTCACTAAGTAGTCGCGATAATCGTTTAGCTATATCCAGGATAAACTTAACCGTACACGTCTAAGGTATATATTTGCTCAGTCTCGTGCCCGTATTTACTAGATAGTTTGAGTAACACCATACGAGTACGGTGTTACTCAAACTATTGCTCTACAAATACACAAGGTCGAGTCTGATGATTCGGTAGCATTGACATATTACTTACATGACATGGTCAGAACAAAGAATTGTGTTAGATATGTAGATTATGTAAAACTAGCTGCCCGTCCTGGCTTCGCTTGGGTACGATTGGCTAAAGACGACAAATAGTAAGGATCCCTAATTTTTTGAAAATGTAATATAGCCTATGTTCACCGGAAATAGTGTAGGTTTCCAACGAAATAATTTTTCAAATGGTGTCAGTAGTGTCGGAGCCTATTCGATGAAACAAACAATCAAATCTTTCCTCTTTATAATATTGGTATAGATATATTATTTTTTCTAAGGCAGTTGCCTTTAGTAACATCAACAACCGTATGTTGTAGACTTATATAATTGGAAAAGTTTTTAATGTAGACATTTATAATACAGAAGTTGTCTGTGATTAGCAGAAGCTTATTTTATTCAGCTTTTATATTACTTTGAAGATAAACACAACTGCGTCTTTAAGTCGCTGTTAGAAAGATTCTTATCTATAGAATTTTGTTTCTATATTATATAAAAATTGAAAACAGTTTGGTGTTTGGTGTATGGGACGTCGTACAGTCAGTACTGTGTTAGACATATATTTATTAGCCTTGTATTGTATGAAAATTTGAATAGTCCACTGCTGAACGCAGGCCCACCCCTGAAAATCCTAGTTACCGTGACCTTTTTTTCGTTTATATGACTCAAACTGAAATGTTTAATTTGAAAGTAGGACCTATTATTGATTATGCATGCCCAAATTGCAAATCGGCAATCGTAATGTCAGGAGTTCTAATCTCGGTTCGATAACAATGAGTTCTTTGCAATTGATGTACGGTTATTTACACCACGAATTTTTCAGTGAAGGAAAACATCGCGAGGAAACTGTATACGTCCATAGAAGTATAGATTATAGGGCATTATATGTTTAGAGGTGGACTATTAAAAGACCGAACATCAAAGAGTACTAATTACTCCGCAACCGGTCGTACACTAAGCATTCAGACCGCTATGACAGACTCGAAATCGTACATAACTAGTTTTATCATTTCAAGTAACTACGAACGGTGTTATTGAACAATTTTATTAATATGGCGATTGCCATGATATGCGGAAAGAAGATAATGCAAAATGGGCTCAGACTAGGTACAGTAGCTCAAAAAATCCGTTAAACTATGATAAATAAATGCGCAGAGTAAAACAACCGCGTCAAATGCTTAATTTATGAGTAATTTCACATTTTCCAATTTGATTCTTGTTCAGTCATTGAATTACTGTCGTTTTGGTCACATGCAAACTTAATACCCGAATACACGAAATTACTTTTAATGGACATTGTTATTGTAAAAAATAACGGGAAAATCATGTTCCGAAAGAAACAAAGCAAATTATGAAATACTGTATCCTTTAGTGGCCCAATTTCTATACATATTTGCAATATCTCCTTTGAGTAGTGTTTCTGCAAACTACGGCATACGGTAGAGAGTAATAATTTTCATTATTACCGTAGGTATACTATGGCAATTTCAGAGTAAGATTTCGTTTTTCGGCGACAAATTTAGTAATTACCTGAACACGTTGCGTCGTTTCCACTGCAGAAAGTATAATTTCGACTTTTGCAAGCGCCGAGCAGTGTTATTCTCCTTTTTTATTTTGGTATAGGAGATACAGCAACCCCGCTTTTTGTGGTAATTAACATGGTACTCACCAGGTCCGTGCAACAGGCGCGTGGCAGACGTAGATGTATCGTTGGACAGCCAGAGCCAGGGTCAGCCATATGCTAGCCGTGTGGAACATCGCTGGTATCACCTGGAATAAAATGTTAAAAATTATTTTTTGCAAAAAATAGCATGACCGACTTCACCCGTGCACAGAATTCGCGTATATTTCGCACGGATCTATGTAGCATTTTTTACATCATTGTTGATCTATCAAAAATGGCTCAGCCGATTTCGATAAAATTTAAACGGGGCCAATTCCCAAAGTATACTCTTTCTAATAAAAAAAAGAATAAGTATTGAAATCGGACATATACGTAAAAAGTTATGCGTAAAAAGTTATACATAAAAAAAATATGTACACGTCGAATTGAGTACCTCCTTCGGTGGTTCGTCGGTCAAAAATCAAAACAACAGAACAATTTTTTTTGACAAAAACGATACTACCAGTTTTATACAACCCTTAAACTGTACTTTACTGTATCAGCCTTTTTAATTGTCCACTGCAGGACGTAGGCCTACCCACGAAAGGTGACTGGGTCATATCCACCACGCTGGCCCAGTGCGGGTTGGTGGATTCACATACGCCATCAAATTTCTTCTACTGACGTATGCAGATTGCCTCACGATGTTTTCCTTCCCGAAAAGCCAGTGGTGTTAAATTCCGTAAATAAATTCAAATTAAAATTCATTTATTGACATTAAAACAGATAATACATGATGACAATGAGCCTGAGCCAATGAGCCTCAGATCTCCAAACTAAGCATAGCTTGTATTTCGGAGATCTGTGCTCCCTTAACAAGACTTATTGAAATACAATACCGTTAAATAACGTTAATAAATTAGTGCTTATTCAAGTAATTACAATATAATATTGGTAAATTTAATGGTACACAGCATATTCAGATATTTGTCAATAAATTGAAAAAGTAATAATATTTCATTTTAATTGATTACAAAGTTTATTATATTTGGTCAAAAAATTGGATTAAAATGTAATAAAATATAATTAATTTCAATATAAATACCTCAAAATAAAATGTAGAGTCTCCGGTATATTCCGAAGAACTCATTGGTACGGGACCGGGATTTGAACCCACGAGCTCACGATTGTAAGGCGGGTGTCACTACTACTAGACCACTATGGCCTGCACCCTTAAACTAATTAAATTATATTAAGAGGACCAGTGTTTTCGCGTTTTCTGTAGAATATCGATTTCGAGAAAAATTTCGGTATATTTTTGAAAAAATTACGTTCCGAGAGAAAACTCTTTTCACCCTTTAAATTGTAACAAAATGTTGTAATATTGGTATCAATTGCTTAAGTAAGAACTTTTCAGCCAAGTTATTGAGTAAAAATGTGACTTTTTTGAGGCTTATAACTTTACTAGACGACCCGCCCCGGCTTCACACAGGTGTATTATACATATAAACGTTCCTCTTGAATCACTCTATCCATTAAAAAAAACAGCATCAAAATCCGTTGCGTAGTTTTAAAGATTTAAGCATACAGACAAACAAACAGACAAAAATAGCGACTTTATTTTATACTATGTAAGGAAGGTTATTTAGAAAACTGTAAAAACTAAGACGTATTTTCCTAGCAATTGACATGCCGAAAAAAAATCACTCTAATCTTATTGTTCAGCTTATTGTTCTCGTATAGTCAAGTTGGCGCCTCACGATTGCCTTTATTGCCTTAATACGAGTATAATCACAATACGTGTAAGTATTTTTTTTAAAATTCGGAATAGGTTCGACAGTGTCCTTATTGCAGGAATGACAAATCAGCCTGTCGCGTCATCGTAAACCTTGGACAAAGAGCCAAAAAGCACAGTTTTACGATGCTAACCTGGTTATATGCTTACTTATATTCCTACTGCCTTGGCAGCAGCAGCTGTATTTGACTAGCTCATACCATAAATATCGTAGGTATAGAGAATTTGTCTTCATAAGTCTTTCATAAAAGTTTCCTTACGTCAGTTATATTCATTCGCGCATGTGGAAACATATTCAAAGGAAATGCCTCGTATTTCCTAGGAAGGCACACGTCGCTTGCATAATATTTAACTGTGCATAATATTACTTTTGAGCGAGCTCCACTGTATTTATGAAGGAAGGTATGGTGACGTAGGAAAGACGTTAGTGTATAAAACCACAGTTATGGTATCTAACAGTATTCCGTCTCTAAACAAATGTTCGGAACGCGAATCATACAAGTCGGCGGATGTGAAGTTAGCTACACGCTCTTCGGAGTTCGGTATACACTCGGTACACTAACAGTCGCAGATGTGACGTAATTTCTAACGAAAATGTGGGTTTGCAATCAGTAAGCGTGCTATTTACCTACCAGGCGGGCAGCCCTAGCGCTTGTTACGGAACGCTTTGCCTGGGTCTGTCTTCCCGCTAAAGTATAACGTGGGTGTCCTTAAATCCCGAGTACATACATAGGTATCTTATAGGTGCGTGCTACTCCCTAGATCGCATATCTGCTTAACATCAGACAGTATCGACTGCCTCGGTGGCTCAGTGGTTAGTGACCCTGACTTCTGGGTCAAAGAGGCGTGGGTTCGATCCCCACCCAGGGCAAACATTAGTGTGATGAACATAGGTGTTTGCTCTGTGTCTGGGTGTTATTTAGGTACTATCTATTTAAGTATGTATTTAAAATATATGTATATGTACGTAGTATATCAGTCTCTGACAGCCATATCACAAGCTTTGCTTAGTTTGGGGTCAGAGACCGTGTGTAAGATGTCCCCAAATATTTATTTAATATTTATATTTATTTAGTATTTAGTCAAACGCAAAACTATACCGAATAAAAAAAAAATCAAGGACAGGGCCGAGTTACAATCTAATTTTGTTACATATCATCACTGTGTTAATGTATAACAACGTTCGTAAAGCATGTGTGGTGTGACGTCACGTGGTAGAGGTCAAGCGATGGAGTTCACGCGATTTTGATGCCCACTGGAAAGCTATACTAAGCATGATGACTGGGTACTGTATTGTACCAGCCTTTTTTAATAGTCCACTGCAGGACGTAGGCCTACCCACGAAGGGTGATTGGGCCATATCCACCACTCTGGCCCAGTGCGAGGTTGGTGGATTCACATACGCCATCGAATTTCTTCTAAGGACGTATGCAGGTTGCCTCACGATGTTTTCCTTCACCGAAAAGCCAATGGTGTGAAATTCCGTACATAAATTCCTAGGAATTCATTGGTACGGGACCGGGATTTGAACCCACGACCTCAAGAATGACAGGCCAGCGTTACAACCACTAGACCACCACGGCTGGATGACTGGGTAAAAAATATATAATATTAAAATAATTAGTCCATGAGTTAGATTATTAGAAAATATTGATTTAATATTTCATGAAAGGCAAAATTATTCTCAAATTAAAATTTTAAGGATTAATAAAGGTCTAAACTAAGGGCTATATTACTGGTACTAGTAAGGACTATGTTCTATAAAAACCTAATTTTGTCTGTAACAATAATTATGATGCCATCTCCCACATTCAATATAAATGCGAAATATCCCTTTAGTACTACTAAACGAGTAACTAGGTAATTATATCATATCGATATCATTGAGTGTCAACCGCAGCAACATTTCCTCTAAACCTTAGATGAAACAAAAAAAAAGATAACTTAAATAACTTAAATTTTTGGATAGAAAAATAACGCCTAACGTTATATATTGTAACAAATGCCTAACGTCATGTAGTGTTCTAGTGAGGACGTGGTGGTCTAGTGGTAATAACACCCTCCTAACACTCGTGAGGTTGTGGGTTTAAATCCCGGTCCCGTACCAAATACCAATGACTTCTTTGGAATTTATGCACGGAATTTCACACCACTGGCTTTTCGGGTGAAGGAAAACATCATGAGGCAACCTGTATACATCCTTAGAAGAAATTTGATGGCGTATGTGAATCTAATCACCCTTTGTCGGTAGGCCCACGTCCTGCAGTGGACTATTAAAAAGGCTGTTACTGTACAGTACTACAAAGGCGCCGCTACGTATGATGCGTCGTTTTATTAGGGTTCCGTACCTAAAGAGTAAAAACGGGACCCTATTACAAGACTTCGTAGTCCATCAGTCTGTCTGTCGGTCACCAAGCTTTACCTTGTGAACCGTGATAGCTAGACAGTAGAAATATTCACAGATGATGTATTTCTGTTGCCGCTATAACAACAAATAGGTACTAAAACAGAATAAAATCAATATTTAAAGGGGGCTCCCATACAACAAATGTGATTTTTTGCCGTTTTTGCTCGATATTAATAACAGCAACAGATAGACGCCTGAACATACGGTACGGAACCCTTTGTGCGCGAGTACGACTCGCACTTGGCCGATTTTTTCTAACATTTCTATTATTTTCGGACATTCCATCTATCTTTTTCCTTCATCTCATCAAAATATAATGCCTGCTATTATGAGTACCTTACCAGTAACATTGTCTTCCAACAATGGTCTATTCGAGTGCTGCCAGCTACAATGGCCCGGCTCACGGATATTTTCGCTCTAATTACCGATTCTCTCTGGCAACTCTAGTTATTAAGCCTCTAGGCCCGTAGTAACTGTTATTTGTACTAGGCTTTGTTTACTTGCGACACCAATAGTCATAGTCATAGTCATTTATTGATAACACCACTGTTACAAGTCACATTTTAAATACAATTCGCAATAATACATTTCAATACATACAAAACGCTTCAATGTCATATACATCGTATATGAAATTAATGATTACAATTATAACTATAATGCCAATAGCGAGCATACCTCTATACTAGAGACCGGATTATATGCATTTGCATGTTTGCATATGCATTTGCATATTTAAGCCATCTTTAGCGGTTTTAGCATACTTTACCTAAAATCTAGTTATGATGCATATTATTGCTACATTTACGACATTTTTCTTAGTAAAATGTACTCACCCTATGTTCCGAAATGTCATGATAAAAGTGACAATATCGCGAATCCGACCAAGTTGAATAATAGTAGTTTATGCAACTGTCATATAATGAAGGGTATTAAAAAAACGAGTGTGAGTTTATGAAACGAGCGCCGCGAGTTTCATAATAGTAACGAGTGTTTTAATACCCGTGTTATATGCAGTTGCATACACTACTTTATCTTCACTAATAAAAATAAAAATTAAAAAAAAACATATTGCGAAACATTAAATTCACGCGTACGTGTATTGTCACAGTGAACTTGGCGCCATTAAAATCTAACCAATGAGAGCGCAGCTGCGCGCGCAGGGCCAACCGGGAGCGAGCGCGCGATGTTATAATGAGATTTTACGATATCGATGTGGATATTATAACATCATGTGAAATTGCTTAAATTGAGTGTTTTGTTGTCTGCGCTATAACAGTAGTCATTATAAGTCAAGTATTGGAAACATAAGTAGAATGTTACAACATTAGTGTAGATAAAAATATTTTTAATGATCGAAGATACAATTTGACCACTGAGCATTTGGAACAATACTTGATTGTTTACGTTTACAAAAATACTACAAAAATAATGTCATGTAATGTTACTGTACTATTATCGCCTATCAAAGGATAATTTACTAATTGCATACTGATTTTGAAATAAAAAAAAACCGAAAACCTAATTTTCTTCTTATTTTGGGTTGCATATTTTGCCAATTTTCGTGCATATTTCAAGCATTCTTCATGCATATTTTCATGTTTGTAACAAGCTTTTTATGTTGCATATAATCCGGTAGGTATCTACTCATTACCTACTTGCTATTGAATTATTTAGCTAGGAAGTAGGTAGTAGGAAAGTTTGTTTAGAGCTTTATACTACGGCCAATTTTAACCGATTTTAAAAAAGGGAGGTTCTCAATGAGACTGTATGTCTTTTATACATTTGATAGGTATGTATGTTATACGATTAGGTACGCCAGTTATGAACCGATTTCGTTGAATTTTTTGTTTGATGTATCATTATATAAGAGGTGTCATTTAAATGCTATCGAAATATGCTGAATAGTTTTTAAGTAATCAACAATACTATAAAAATTACTACATCAATGATAAATTGATCCGTGCAAATTATTCGAATTCTGTATTTCTAAACACGGTTGAAGTCGGTTTTGCCATTTTTGGCGAAATTCAATTCAATTTATTTATTTGTCATAGGAACACAATGTGAACACATCACAATGGTAAACAAAATCAAAATTTAATTTGATGAATTTTGTAACAACATAATTTAAGGCAGTTGATAAACAGAATAAACAAAATAATAATTATAACATATCTCTTTGATCTCTTCTATTAAATGAAGGATATAAATCAAATCCAACTTTTCTTAATAGAAGTGGTTGCCTGGTAGAGGCCGCTGTCAGCGATAAGGCTGCTATTTGTGTCACTAATTTAAGATGTTATACTTTGTACCTTCGGTTTTAGTTATTAAAACACAATGAAAAGTTCCGTCCGTCTATCTTAAAATCTTTGAGCAAATATATTATCTATAGAGTCATAATCGTGCGAAAAAAGTGTCCGAGACAAAATCCTGCCCAAGCTACGTAGTGGCTTTTTAGTTAGTCGTAAGGCGATTGCAAGCCGACTACAACGCCGTACGATTCCAAAGTGCTCGGTTACAAGCACTACTTAGGTGATATAACGTCGAGATTCGAAAAAACGGGTCATTGTGAATTATTTAATGTAAATATCTAAGTCAGTGTGTATGACAGCGCTCGGACATTTTTTTACTACTTTCACTTAGGGACTGTGGCTCTGTGAATATTTGCTCGAAGCTTAAAATACATTATGGTCTATTCGAGTGCTGCCAGCTATAATAATATCCTGGTTCTCGGATATTTTCGCTCTTATTACGGATTCTACTTGCAACTCTAGTTATTAAGCCTTTAGGGGCCGTAGTGACTGTTATTTGTACTAGGCACAGATATCGTACGATATGATATGTCTCATTCTAGTGGGGAAATTCTGTTTAGATCCATCATCCATCCATCAGCCATAGGACGTCCACAGCTGGACATAGACCTCCCCTATAGATCTCCAATAAGACCGGTTGGTAGCGGCTTGCATCCAGCGCAATCCTGCGGTCTTAATGAGGTCATCCGTCCACCTTGTGGGTGGACGTCCGCGTCCTACGCTGCGTTGCCAGTGCATGTCTCAACTCGAGAACTTGAGTACAAAAAACGACTTATTCATGCGGTTCACACAATATTCTACAATGCGTTTTGCAGTAACTGATTTATTTCAAACAGATAGGTGACTCGCTGTGTAAAGAGATCTCTTCAAATCCCATAGAAATCTATAAAACGCATTAGATATAGAAACTTAGTTACTTATTGCAGAATACCATCATGTTTGAACCATCTAAATAAGTATTTTGTCGTGTTCTAAGAGTAATATTATTTTGTCTAAATTTGCGTCTAATCTGACTCTAAATATTCTGCCATGTATATTTTGAATCAGAATCAGAATCAGAATCAGAATTGTAAACTAAGTACGTGTTTGCGGTGTATGCGTAATTATATTCTACATAATTATTGAAGTGAAACTTCTAATGCGACTTCCAAAAAGTTTGCGTTAAACGTTTAACGCTACCATGAAGGGGGTATGAAAGCACTGTTGCGTCGAAGTTTCACTTCTTCCGCGCGGAGGGACTCCGTAGGGACTCATACGTCGGGTATTAAAAAGGCCTCTCTTCACCTCTCTATGGTTGAAAGCTTTATTTACTTTCGGCACCAATAGCACATTTGTATTCAGCGAAAATATACCTGCTGTTGAATAATATAGCTAGGATAAGTGAGAATGTTTGTTTGGAGCTTTATACCTATTAAGTAAAAGGAAGAGAAAGTAATTCAAGAAAAGTAAGCAAAGACGAGGAATATTTTATGTTTCCATACACAAAAGCTGGTCCATATCAGCACAAACAGATAGCAAAAGCAGACCAGGGTATCAAGCTAATTTTTACTTTTAAAGTCTTTCAAGGTACCTACGCTATTAAACCTGAAATTGTGCATAAAAACATTTCAAAAAGTTGCATTCAAAAAGCACAACCCTTTCTAAATTCAAGGAGGTCTATTTTGGGCAGTGGATATCTTACGGCAGATGAATCGACGACAATCTTGTACTATGGGACCAAGACTAACTTTAAAATCGTTAGGAGGTCTATTTTGGGCAGTGGATATCTTACGGCAGATGAATCGACGACAATCTTGTACTATGGGACCAATACTAACTTTAAAATCGTTAAAATTTTTAAACAGACCTGCCCTGCGGGCTTAGCATACGGACCATAAAATAACTCTATCGACGTGTCAGAACGTGACAGAGTTATGATGAAGCATATATCTGTCACCCTTGCACACGTCGATAAACTCTTGTCGTGGTCTTGTATGCTAAGCTAGCTGGTTACGCACAGGTGTATTACACATATAAACCTTTCTCTTGAATCACGCTATCTATCAAAAAACCCGCATCCAAATCCGTTGCGTAGTAAGCTTACATAGGGACAGACAGAGGGAAGCGACTTTGTTTTATACTATGTAGTGATATATGTCGAAAGTTTTGAAACGGAATGCAAATTATGTGATTTTATTTAATGTCGGGTCAGTTCTCCACCCTGTATATAAAAATCAGCTATTCCATGCATTTTCCCAAGCACTACCAGCATCCAATCACCTCTATTCTACGACTGCATTTTTCAATACCTCGGGAGTCGGATCCTCACCTAAAAACTTTACGATGCGGACGGTCGACGAAACTGAGAATAAGGTTTAGTCCCACTAGGGATTTCTAGAAAATACTGCATGGAAATGGTCTGGAAGCTGCCACAAACAGACATACATATAAATTAATATACAGGGTTATTCCTAATCAATTAGCATGTTCTTAGGGGCTTATTGTGTACATAAAAACTAACAACATTTGGTCTGCGACTTTTGTCAAAACTGAACAAAGAAATCAGCTGTTCAAAATAAATTTTGTTGCGGGTGAACCATATTTTTTCTATGAAACAACAATATCCTGCTTCCTAAGAGATATATTCTAAAGCTTTTCAAGAATAGAGTGAATAGGTATCTTCTAGGTCTGCGTGCTTCATCTTTGACCACAACGTCGCTTACCATCAGGCTAGTTGGTGGTCACCGCTTGTTTGCGTAAAAAAAAAATATTTCTTTGAGTTTTGACAAAACTCGCAGAACAAAGTTGTTAGTTTTTATGTACAGAATAATCCCCTAAAATGATGCTAATTGTTTAGGAATAACCCTATTTATGATCGAAATAAAACGATCGGGAAATTTCTTTACGCAAACTGTATAGGTAATAGCAAAATAAGTTTAGCAAATAATTAAAAGCTAATATACAGGTACGGTACCATTTATATACCATACATTTTTGTATGTTCATCGATAAAATTGGGAACCAATTTAAAAATCTTTTTTTATTTCGAACTAGGCGACCCGCCCCGGCTTCGCACAGGTGTATTATACATATAAACCTTCCTCTTGAATCACTCTATCCATTAAAAAAAACCGCATCAAAATCCGTTGCGTAGTTTTAAAGATTTTAGCATACAGAAAAACAAACAGACAAAAATAGCGACTTTATTTTAAACTATGTAAGGATAAGGAAGGGTATAAATACTCCTTTCCACGGTTCACCCACCCAGGTGGTCTCAGGAGGTGGACAGTAGGTAAGAACTGCTCCCGAGGTAGCGCCATTTAAATTTTATCGTAATCGGCTGAGCCGTTTTTGATAAATCAATAATAATGAACATAGGTATTACGTCGATTCGCGCAAACATACTATTCGAAGTCGAAATAATATTTATTTAAACGTATCAAAACTTGTTGAACAGTGGGGTTCTACCATATCAAATCCATTGTCAACTTCACAGGTCGATATCAGAGTTCCCTCACTTTGTGAACAGTTTCATGGGTTGCACTTTCGACTTTATAACTTGGAAAGATTTCGTCTCGTCGAATTAGCAGACAAGAAATCAACGGTTAACTTCATTTTTTGGGAAGAATCCTGAACATAAAACTAAACTTTGATTTTAATATCTAGCTACTTTGACATGAAATCAAAAATTAACACAGCAGTGATTGATTTAATTCAAATTAATTTAGTTTCAATATAAATACAAAATATTTAAGTCAATTACTAAAAACACTGCATTTTGGTTTTTAAAATTTTCAACTATGTTCACGAATCCGCACTGCATTAGCGTGGTGGAAATAGCCCAAACATCTCTCGTGGATAGGCCTATTTTCTGCAGTAAACCTATTAAAAGGCGGGTATACAGTACAGTGTATCTACGTGGTTGAGTTTTTCGTTTATTTATTCCATTTTTTTTCTTTAAATATACCTACATATTATCATATCAAGACTAGCAGCGCCCCGCGGTTTTACCCGCGTTGTGCCCGTTCCCGTGGGAATTTCGG
The DNA here is from genome assembly GCA_964007245.1 of Hypomecis atomaria. Taxonomy (NCBI): domain Eukaryota; kingdom Metazoa; phylum Arthropoda; class Insecta; order Lepidoptera; family Geometridae; genus Hypomecis; species Hypomecis atomaria. The sequence continues at coordinate 5,703,166 of OZ023306.1, forward strand.
AAATTTTATACATATAAACCTTCCTCTTGAATCACTCTATCCTTTAAAAAAAAACGCATCAAAATCCGTTGCGTAGTTTTAAAGATTAAAGCATACAGACAAACAAACAAACAAACAAACGAAAATAGCGACTTTATTTTATACTAGCAGCGCCCCGCGGTTTTACCCGCGTTGTGCCCGTTCCCGTGGGAATTTCGGGAATTTTTATACATATAAACCTTTCTCTTGAATAGAGAGTGCTATCCATTAAAAAAAACCGCATCAAAATCCGTTGCGTAGTTTTAAAGATTTAAGCATACAGACAAACAAATAAACAAACAAATAAACAAACGAAAATAGCGACTTTATTTTATTGTATGTAAGGACTATGTAAGGATACTTTGTACCAGTGGGATTCTATCCTAGCAAATCCATTGTCGATTTCACAGGTCGGTATCAGAGTTCCCTTACTTTGTGAGTTGCACTTTCGACTTTATAACTTGGAAAGATTTATCGTCTCGTCGAATTTACAGACACGAAATCAATGGTTAACTTTATGTTCGGCAAGAATGGAACGCGAACATAAAATTGAGTCTTGATTATAAGAATAACAATTTCGTTTATAGCATCTCTAGAAGTTGTTGTTTATACTCTAGCCAAATGTACAACCCGTATTGGGCCAGCGTGGTATATATGGCCCAATCGCCAGTCGTGGGTAGGCCTACGTCCTGCAGTGGACTATTAAAAATGCCGGTACAGTACAGTAGCTACAAATGTACACATATATCCAGCATCTAGGGGCCTATTTCCCAGTGGTGGTGGTCGTGATATTGATCTAGAATACCTAATGTGGATTCATAGTCGTTGAGCGCCGAAAATGGACAGAAAAATTAGCCATTAAAGCTCTGTTTTCCCCAGATTATGGGTATAGTAGTTTATGCAACTGTCATATAATGAAGTGAATTTAATGTTTCGCAATATGTTTTTTAGTGAAGATAAAGTAGTGTATGCAACTGCATATAACACGGGTATTAAAACACTCGTTACTATTATGAAACTCGCTGCGCTCGTTTCATAAACTCACACTCGTGTTTTAATACCCGTGTTATATGCAGTTGCATACACTACTTTATCTTCACTAAAAAACATATTGCGAAACATTAAATTCACGCGTACGTGTATTGTCACAGTGAACTTGGCGCCATTAAAATCTAACCAATGAGAGCGCAGCTGCGCGCGCAGGGCCAATCAGGAGCGAGCGCGCGATGTTATAATGAGATTTTACGATATCGATGTGGATATTATAACATCATGTGAAATTGCATATATTGAGTGTTTTGTTGTCTGCGCTATAACAGTAGTCATTATAAGTCAAGTATTAGAAACATAAGTAGAATGTTACAACATTAGTGTAGTAAGAGGTAAAACAACCATTATCTAGTTAAGTTACACTTTCATAATATCTTTAAATCTAGCATATGATAATACATAGATTTTATATTTGAAGTTACATTGGTATTCGATTTAATTGACGAGTGACAAGTGTGAAAAATAAAATTGATAAATAAAGTGATTAAAGCATTTTTATTACAAGCTTATACCTATTTAACTTGCAATGGATGTATGTACCTATGTAAGTTCGGGTGGAATCTTGCAAGTTATATTTGACCAATATTCCGGTTTCCGATTGAGCTGAAGTTTTACACGCATATGTATATCGCGTGACAATACAATAATATGATACCACGGAGCTGATCTGATGATGGAGTCGAAAGGTGGCCATAGGAACTCTTGTATTAAACCAGGTAGACCCGTCGTGTTTGGGCTCTGCTGCTACATGGTTTCCAGGATCTCAATAGCTTGTATTTTTTAAAAGCTATATTTTTTTAACTAACTATTATTTATATATAACTCAATTAATGAAATGAAGTTCAATAAAGTACGTTAATTGCCTATCACACTTCGAACAAAAATATTTTTGTTTGTAGATCATACTTTAGAGGTGGTGTCATTTAAATTTTATCGAAATTGGCTGAGCCATTTTTAATTAATAACCTAAATTTTGAAAAATCGTCAATGTTGTGAAAAAATTACTACATCGATGATACATCAACAAAGTTGGTTATACCATTTTCAGTAAAAATAATTATTTCCTGTTATAGCTGATGGACTAAATATATTTATCTACACTAATGTTGTAACATTCTACTTATGTTTCCAATACTTGACTTATAATGACTACTGTTATAGCGCAGACAACATTTAAGCAATTTCACATGATGTTATGATATCCACATCGATATCGTAAAATCTCATTATAACATCGCGCGCTCGCTCCTGATTGGCCCTGCGCGCGCAGCTGCGCTCTCATTGGTTAGATTTTAATGGCGCCAAGTTCACTGTGACAATACACGTACGCGTGAATTTAATGTTTCGCAATATGTTTTTTTTTTTTTATTATTTTTTTTATTAGTGAAGATAAAGTAGTGTATGCAACTGCATATAACACGGGTATTAAAACACTTGTTACTATTATGAAACGAGCGCAGCGAGTAACTCACTCTCGTGTTTTAATACCCTTCATTATATGACAGTTGCATAAACTACTATTTTGGGCACCAAGCCTTTTCAAATAATCGAGAAAAATAAATGTTGTAACATTATGGCTATTATAAAGCTGGTACAGTACAAGTATAAGTAGTACGTCTACGTCAAGTTGATTTCCGCGACGCCGGTCCCCGCAGGAAATTGTGCACTTCAATAGCACTGCTAAAGCACTTTATAGCTCCGGAATGGTCTTACAAACTTTAAAATTGTTTTACAGACTAAACTGTTTGACTTTAATGTTTTACTGTTAGGAACTATAAAAATCTATTTGCTTTAGTGTTTTATAGCTCTAAGCAATTCTTGTACCTATGTAAATATTTTTGGGAATTTGGATAACTTTACCTAAATCTGTCTTCCTATCTTAGTAGAATCAAAAGATGTAATATGCATAATGTAAGATGTAAAGTAGGTGTAATACGGTCACGTGTATACCTAAATTGTGCCCTGGTACAACGTAGGTGTCCTTAATACCGAGTAAATAGGAATCTTATAGCTAAGCGTATTACATCTTAGACTACGTAAACGGCTCAACATCTGGGAGGATGTTGTACACAAATCAATTTTAGAAAGTCTATATAAAATAGTGTTGCAATCGTCCTTATAAGCAATAGTGATATTTTATGTCAAATAACTACTTACGAGCACTTTACAAAAAAAACTAAACGGAATCTCTAAAATATCCGCTTTATAATTCTAGCGCCGCACGTCCCATATCCGGCCATATCATATCCGGAGGGATAATCCTCCTGAGATCCAGCGTTTTTGAAACTTTACTTTTAATTGAAGAAAAATAGTAGTTAACAATTACATATTGATTACTTTCCTCATTTAGATAAAAGAATATATCATGACATATCTAATTTGACCTTTAGTTCAAATTCAAATATCTTTAAAAACGAGATATATTTTATATTTTTTTCGCAAAAAGCGTGATAATATCTCTGGTGATACCGTGGGTCTCGAGGTTACGAGTATGGGACGATACCCGTTGCTGTATGGACGGGACGCGATTGCTTGTAAAACTATAAACTCCTAAAAATATGGGAAACCAAAATTTTATGTCATGACATGATTTTTAAAATGATTGTATGTACGTAATGATGCCACTGCAAAGTTAAAAGGCTTTTTGTTATTAAATAGATATTCCTGTTTATGTCAGTGTTTTATTAAATAAGATCCAAAATAACGGCTGCTGCAGTAGGATACAATGGTCGTTCGTTATAGTAAGAGAGCAAAGATATAAGAGCCGAGAATTATAGCGGCACGACGGTTTTTCTGCATAAAATCTCGTATTTTCTAAGACTTCTTTAGAATAAAAAACTCGACCACTATAAAATATAGAAGCACTAAAATATCCACTTTATATTACTATATAGCGTGGCCTGTCACATATCCGGAGGGATTATGGGACGGTATCCCATCGCTGTATTGACGGGACGCGATCATCGGCTGTATAAACTCATTAAGAATTATGGAAAACCGTTTTTATGACTTGCTTTTTAACATGATTTTACATTCATAATGAAGCCACTGCTCAGGGCACGGGCTTTTTATTCATAACCAGATATTCCTATGTTTATGTCAGTATTTTATTAAACAAGATCCAAAATAATGGTGGCTGTGGCAGTAGGATACAATGATCGTAAATAATTAACAGTAAGAGAGCAAAGATGAGTTAAAAGAGAACTAAGATATAAGAGGCGAAAATTATAGTAACACGACGGTATTTCTATATATATACATTTATTTTATTCTAAAGGACTTCTCTAGAATAAAAAAACTCGACTATGGAAGCACTAAAATATCCACTTTATATTACTAGCGTGGCCCGTCACATATCCGGTCATATCCGGAGGGATTATGGCCGGATCCCATCGCTGTATTGACGGGGCGATCATCGGTTGTATAAACTCATAAGGAATTATGGGAAAACATGTTTTTAGGGTTAAAAACATTATGAAGATGACTTTACGCACATAATCATTCGCACTTTAACAGGCGAGTTGGTAGTCAAGCGCGGACTTATTCGCGATAAAAATAATCATACATGGTTTTGTTTTGCAATGCAGAGACTTTTATTTGGTGTATCTGCATATACTCATCAATCATCATTATAAACCACTTAAGATGTATGAAGCCGAAAGGGGGTAAAAGGTAAATTCTCACGATAATTATGATAACTATTACTATGAGACCAAACCACAACTTAAGAATAAAAAATCAGCTGTCTCATACATTTTGTAGATTCAGATTTTCAATTTTGTACTCAACAGCATTTTTTCGTACACTGAAAATAATACAAGTTATCTATTTTGAGTATTTTAATAATCGCAAAGTGCGAGTCGAAGTCGCGCACGTAGGGCTCCGTACTGTATTGGAGCCCCCCTTAAATATTTATTTTATTTTAATTTAATAACTAATTATTGAAGTAAACATACAATTAAATATAGCTGATCAAATGCTAAGGGGCCACAAAACAAAAAAAAAAACATGTGTCGTTTTTATTGGAAATATGACAACTCTCATATGGAACAAAAAGACACTCACAATTTTAGCAAATTTTTAGAAAATGACTTTCGCATTTAATCAGCGATATTATTTGAATATATCAAGCTTCCACCTGTTACCGTTATTAATATGGAGAGAAAAACGGCAATAAAATTAGGTTTGTTGTATGTGAGCCCCCTTTAAATGTTTATTTTATTTTGTTTTTAGTATTTGTTGTTATAGCAGCAAAAGAAATACAGCATCTGTGAGAATTTCAACTATCTAGCTGTCACGGTTCATGAGATACAGCCACACAGACAGACAGACAGACGGACGGGCAACGGAGTCTTAGTAATAGGGTCACGTTTTTACCCTTTGTGCACGGAACCCTAAAAAGGCACAGCTCAACGCCCATCACTACAGCTTTCACAATACTATGCAAAGCCACGCCAATAAGCGAAGTTCGTGTCGCACATACAAAACGTTCTCGACTGGGACAGTATTTAATTTGGAAGGTTTACATTTTATATGACGAGTGCCTCACTTTACAGTGGAAGTTATTTTAAATGGACTACGAAATGAGAGAGATTCGTATCATTATTCTGTACGAGTTAGAGGGTTTTGAGAGATTGAAACAGTTTTGTAGCTGTTAGTACCATTAATTTAGCAAGACGGTGCCACTGCGTAGGTGGAATTTTGATATGGCTGTACAGTAGTTTTAAAATTATAGGAACATAAATTATGATTTCACATTTTTCCGTTCTTTTCGGTTGTTTTTGACAACCGATCTATATCAACTTACTAACATTTTTCTCATCTCTCTTTTTTCATGAGACCGAAGTTATAACTTTTCAGAGAAAAGTCTGGTGGAAGATATTTCACATCATAGATACAGGAAGTAGGAACGAGCGCCAGATACGAATCGTACAGAGACCTATTTACATCAAAAATGCATTGTATTTTACTTTGTAAAAATGTTCCATACTTTTACCACTGCATAGTAAAAAACAAAGTCACTTCCCGTTGTCTGTCTGTCCCTATATATGCTTAGATCTTTAAAATTACGCAACGGATTTGATTAGAGTAATTCAAGAGGAAAGTGTATAGGTATGTAAAATAAATACATGCATAATTAGTAGAGGAACTAAAAAGAAAGCTGTGAACGTTTAAAAAAAGACATTCTGTAGTATATTTAGTATTAGCATTGCACCCGTGCGAAGCCGGGGCGGGTCGCTAAGTGTTCCATAAGACTCAATTATAAAGAGATAATATATAAGATCGCCAAGCAGCGCCATTAAGCTCCATTTTGGTCAAAAATAAGTAAAATATGACGGTACCTATGTATGCGCTTTTTCGAATGCACTTACCTACATCCAAGCCTGGACAAGGACTAATTTGTCATTTTTTTCGCTTATGCATTTGTGGAAGGACATTTTGTCTAATTCCTATGATATAGGTGTAGGAAAAGATAACTAGTACTGCGACTATAGTCGCGACATCACATTGAGCATATTTGCCAATAAATTCTAGTCAACGGAAGTCCCTGCCTCGTTTATATAGTTCCACTCGCGAGCACGAGGCTCAGGCGTTGTAGTGGTTTCCAAACGTGTACATGTAGAACAGCCATGGAGGCGGGAAGAGCATCGTGAACAGGTCGCAAAGTGCCATAGCCATGAGATTGACATTCGTTGGAGTCCGCATATGACGCAAGCATGTCAATAAAACCATTTTATAACATATTTGCTCGTAAAGTTGCTGTAATTACACCAATTTCAATATCGTAATGTATTTCATTACGCACTTGTGCATTATTGTAATGTAAAACGCACGCCGCCACCGACTGCAGAACTCTGTGGTCTCGTTTCTCCTACTTTCAGTCAAGATTGTGAGAGACATTACGGCACTTGTGCGGTAATGTAATGTAAAACGCACGATGCACGACGCTGATTCGACTGATGCACGACTTGCACTTAAAGCCAGAGTTTTATTAATTTCCTCGCAAATATGTTATAAAACGTCGTATGACAAACGTGCGGTTTGAAATTTCATTTTCAACTTACCGCACTTATATCATAATGTACTATTATTTAACACAACTAGAGTCCTTACCTCGTTCATATAGTTCCAAGCTTGACACGCGCGCACAGGGCTCAGAGGTTTGTAGTGGTTTCCAAACGTGTACATGTAGAACAGCCACGGAGCAGGGAAGAGCATCGTGAACATGTCGCAGAGTGCCATAGCCATGAGGACGACATTCGTTGGAGTCCGCATATGACGACGGGAGAGGACGACCACGATGAGGGTGTTGGCGACTGTTGTGGTGGCGAGAAGGAACGGGGCGATGTATCTGAGGAATAAAAATGTTCATTAGACGTGTTTCTAGAGTTTAGAAGTTTTTTATTTGAGTCACGTATTTCGAGTGAGTTTTCTTAATTCTGTAGAGTCAACAGCATTATAATAATATCTCCACTCGATAAATTTTCGGCCCCATTGGTAGCTCCTACATATCCTCCTATTGGTAGCTACATCAGTCCTTCGTGCTACGTGCCCTGCCCACTGCCATTTCAACTTGCCGATCGGCTGGGCTATGGCGGCTACGTTATTAGAAGTAGCTTTTTACGAGTTTATAAGTCACGTATAATATTGAAGAATATACATGTATCATTTTAAGAGCCCGTCCCCAATTCGGATCATTTAACGTGGTTGATACAACATTATTACAATAAGGGTTGCCATCTCTAAAATTTGCCAACTAGGACACGTCGCGTGAAATTTCGCCGGATTTTAGATCCCAAAAACCGGATTTCAACAGATTTTCGTATTTGATTTTTAACCGTGGAAACTGCGACCGGTGGTAGGTTGCACGGTGAATTTAGCGATTCGGAACCTGGACTACAAATAAAACTCCGCCCGGACGCTCCCCGGACGCCCTCTAAACTAGGACAAATCCGGGAAAGCCCGGACGGATGTCAATCCTAATTACAATTAATACTGTAGGAGGCGGTTGGGTTGTTGTGGGTTGTGAATGTCCATCTTTAGATTTGTACCTGCCCATGAGTGCGAGCCTTTATTATTCTATGATTGTATACCCTGTGGTTATAATATAAAAGCTCTGACGTTTTGACGTTTCGCTCTCTTTCTCCTATGACCGTGCTCGTTATTACATTATGTTGATACCTAGTAAATATTGTGTACATATAGCCATTTTGTATCATTATTTGTAGTTAGTAAACTTAATTCTATTTCATCAGTCGTTTTAGTCAACCCTGGGGCCCCTAAAGAATAACCATAATCTAAATCCATCTTACCTTAGATTGGCTCATCGTGTGCTCTTTAGCAATGTTGGTTGTCGACCCAGATTTACAAGTACTTCTACCAAATCGTAAAGTGTATAAGGGCTCATAGTCATATCATCCATAAGACACTGCAGTACGTCGTTAGTTTCATAATGGTACTAGCGAAGTACACATGCGTACACATGCGTACCATTGATTAGTACTATCAATAGTACTAATCAATGGCACTACTGACAGAAAACCACTTTAAAAAAAAAATAAAAAAAAAAAAAAAAAAGCCTTTATTGTTGTACTTATGAATATTACTTACAAGGTAAATGATTATGCCTATAATTTAAAACTAATTTAACTTAACTGTTACACTATTCACTTAACTTACTAAAACTTAAATAAATAGTACAATTAACCATTCATATCGGCAAACGTTTTTTTTTTTTTTTGTTTATTATATTACAAGGTAAATGATTATGCCTATAATTTAAAACTAATTTAACTTAACTGTTACACTATTCATTAAACTTAACTTACTAAAACTTAAATAAATAAATAGTACAATTAACCATTCATATCGGCAAACGGCAAACAAAAAAGAAAACCACTTTAGACCTTTCTAATTAAAATTTTAACCAGTTTCTTGGAATCAACTTGCGTCTAGCACATTGGGTCTAGCACACAGACGAACCTTAATAAACACTTGAGTCTAGCATATAGACGAACCATAATAAACACTTGAGTCTAGCATATAGACGAACCATAATAAACACTTGAGTCTAGCACACAGACGAACCATAATAAACACTTGAGTCTAGCAAATAGACGAACCATAATAAACACTTGAGTCTAGCAAATAGACCATAATGGTCCCTATTAGAGCAGGTAAATGACGTCACTAAGATAGGTATTATCAGAAACACGACTGGCTGATCAAGTAACCCAAAGGAAAAAAGAAAAGAAAACAACTAGTCAGGTAAATATGTATACTTAAATCCAAAATAATTTTATCAGCAACAAAAGTTTCTACTTCGAAAACCTACACGCTCCTTGAGTAAGTTATTGCGAGTCTAAAAGCTAGTTAATTGAACGTTTTAACTTGAACTAGACTGGAAAAATAAAGATTTCTGTGTCTTTCCATTCGAGGCTCCAAGATAAATCTTTTCTAGGGCATCGTTTTTTGTGATTGAACGGAGCTTTTTGTTTGTTTTCTAAATTAGGTAAAAGGCGTGCCTCGGAAGTATGCGATAGATAGATACATATTTTGGAATTTAAATTTTGTTATTTAATTCCAAAAAGGTTCTATGTTCGTCTGTAATTTTTGTTTGTATATAATTTCGCCAATTGTGAACCTGTTTTAAAAAATATTTTTCAATTCGAAAGGGTACACTCCCGAGGTGGTCCCATTTAAATTTTATTGAAATCTAATGAGCCGTTGTTGAAAGATCAACAATAATGTAAGTAAGTAATAAAATAAGTCGTGCGAAATATTCGAGTTTTGTAAATGATGGAAGACGGTTTTTAGCTTTTTTTTTTGCAAAAAATAATAATTTGATGTCAGTAGTAATTATCTACAGATTAACAGTATTATAAACTTGATAGACGCTAATTGTGTATACTAAGTATATTATGACGATAGTAATAAAATGTTAGTAATCCTTACATAGTATAAAATAAAGTCGCTATTTTCGTTTGTTTGTTTGTCTGTATGCTTAAATCTTTAAAACTACGCAACGGATTTTGATGCTGTTTTTTTAATGGATAGAGTGATTCAAGAGGAAGGTTTATATGTATAATACACCTGTGCGAAGCCGGGGCGGGTCGTCTAGTTAGTAATAAATAATAATAAGTAATAATTGTTACTATACAGGTAAATATTAATTTAATATTATTAGTAGTTAGTAGTGATTGTCGAGATTAGCCACTGATTTTTAGGGTCCCGTACCCAAAGGGAAAAAGGGGACCCTATTACTAAGACTTCGATGTCCGTCTGTCCGTCTGTCTGTCAGTCCGTCTGTCACCGGGCTGTATCTCATGAACCATGATAGCTAGGCAGTTGAAATTTTCACAGATGATGTATTTCTGTTGCCGCTATAGCATCATAAAATAAATATTTAAGGGGGGCTCCCATACAACAAACCTGAATTTTTAGACGTTTTTCGCTCTATATTAATAATGGTAATAGGTAGATGCTTGAAATTTTCACTAAATATTTAGTTTTACATTCACTTCAATAATAAATAATAAAATTAAAATAAAAGAATATTTAAGGGGGGACTCCCATACAGTACGGAACCCTCCGTGCGCTAGTCCGACTCGTACTTGGCGAATTATTTTATTGATTCTGTCGAAAATTACATTATATTTTTTTCATTTTATCTATTAAAATCTTATTCACACTGTCATAGACGTCGTCCAAGTTTAAGAAAAAGTCACGGTCAAGTCCAAGTCATGCCTCAGTAATACAGTGATAACATATTATTACTTCAGAAGCTTCAGTAACTAACAACATAAATTCGATATTTCATTACTTTATTTTTATTTTTCTTAGAAACTATTTTTTTACTTTAATTTATTTATTTGTCAATTAATACAATACATGTCAAAAATAATCCAAAATTACGAACACAAATATGCCCCAATAAATCAAATAATCCGCCCTTGATTATTCGGATTATGCAATGGTAGAGTTTGTGCAAAAATAGAACCGCTATGGCGTTACAACAACCAAGGTACCGACTACTTGGTAAACGCGAGCTACTGATGAAAACCAAATTGGTGTCTACCAAATACGAGTACCTATCAAATACTTTTAGTTACCCGTAGCAATGACAGAACAGTGTTGTCATTGTAACAAAATTAGTAAAATGGCACACTCACTTACGACGATTCTCTTTTTGCACAAACTCTACCCATATTGCAGCATTGCTACGCTAAATTGCGATAAACATCCCTTGCACCAAGAGCGAGAGTCACCTCGTCTATCCCTTATCTTCCACCTAATTTCGGGAACTAAAGCCTTGGCTTCTGCCCCCTAACTGCCCATGGTCTCCACCGCAATGGGCACAATATTAGAAATATGTTTTTGGATTTTAGTATCCATACATCCATAAGAAGTCCACTGCTGGACATAGGCTTCCCTCATGGATCTCCAATAAGACCGGTTGGAAGCGGCTTGCATCCAACGCAATCCTGCGGTCTTAATGAGGTCACCCGTCTACTTTGCGGGTGGACGTCCTACGCTGCGCTTGCCGGTACGTGGTCTCCACTCGAGAACGTTTCGACCCCATCGGTCATAAGTCCGCTGCGCAATGTGCCCTGCCCACTGCTATTTCAACTTGCCAATCCGTTGGGCTATGTCGGTAACTTTGGTTCTTCTACGGATCTCCTCATTTCTGATTCGATCTCGCAGAGAGACTCCGAGCATAGCCCTCTCCATAGCTCGTTAGGCTACTTGAGACCACGTTTCTGTGCCATAAGTCATCACTGGCTACACACACTGGTTGAAAACTTTCGACTTGAGGCACTGAGGTATGTTGGACTATATCGGATTTTAGTACAGTGCCAATAAAACGTAAACGTTGTTCATAATGCAAAATACCATCTCATCGTTTCAGCTTAAAACTTGACTATAGCTGATAAATATCAGAGGCTGGCAAAATTTCCGCCAAATTGTAAAACCAAGACCAATAATCAATCTAAGGTAAAACCATTTTTTAAATATCCTCAAGTGAGTTTTAATCCTTAAGTACCTAAGTCAGTTTGCATAAACTTAAATCAGCAAAGAAACGGTAAAATTATAAGGAAAACTCCTTAATCCGTTCTTTCGGCAAACCGCCAAATCCAATAACAATCATAAGATTGGAGCGAAAACTTGAAAAAATCAGATTAATTTCAAAGAAACTCGATCAGGTACTCATCCTATACAAACAATCGAGAATACCGAGTATGAAAATGAAAACGTCGCTCAAAATCTACCTACGAACATTGATTTGGGTGTCACCTACACTGCATCGGTGCGTTGATTGTTTGCTGACGGTTTAATAATTCTAGCCATCTTTTTTTGAGTTTTGACAAAATTCGCTGAGCAAAAGTTGTTAGTTTTGATGTACAGAATAAGCCCCTAAAAGGATGCTAATTTATTAGGAATAACCCTGTAAAGAACCTCAGTACCTATTTCCGTCGAGATTCGTTGAAAAATGCGACCGGTAGAGGATCACCAACGTTCGGACAGACGAAGGCAAAATTGCCGTGTTAAAACGAACACCTTCGCTTCGGTCAATCAAGCACAGCCGTGTTTAGGGTTCCGTACCCAAAGGGTAAAAACGGGACCCTATTACTAAGACTCCGCTGTCCGTCTGTCCGTCTGTCTGTCTCCAGGCTGTATCTCATGAACCGCTATAGCTAGAAAGCTGAAATTTTCCCAGATGATGTATTTCTGTTGCCGCTATAACAACAAATACTAAAAATAGAATAAAAATATTTGAGAGCCCCCCTTAAATATTTATTTTAATCTATTTTTAGTATTTGTTGTTATAGTGGCCACAGAAATACATCATCTGTGAAAATTTCAGCTGCCTAGCTATCACGGTGCATGAGATACAGCCCGGTGACAGACAGACGGACAGACGGACATCGATGTCTTAGTAATAGGGTCCCGTTTTTACCCTTTGGGTACGGAACCCTAGAAATTACTACGTATTCCAGACTAGCCGGGCTAGGATGTTTTTTTAAAAAGTTTTTTTCGTGGTTTTACGTAGTAGCATTCTTTGTCTACAAGAACCGGTTTGATTTCTGTACAGAGTCATAACATCTCTCCCTCTCTAAATTTCTAGTTAAATTTCCAAAACACAGGTCCTGCCACAGAAGGTTAAAGCCCGATTTACACATAGGTATCAGTCAAGCTACCTATGTGTAAAAACAGTCCCATCACGTCACAGTACCTACCTACCGACACCGTAACTGTGGCTTTACTGGTGTGAATCGGCATTTAACGGCTGAATCGATAACTCCCATCACTACGCAAACATACCAAAGCGTTCCAACAAAGAATATTCACTCCGTCTAGCGTCTACGATAAATATTCAACGCCATGATTATTCACGCGGGATCCGACACAATTGACGATGTTTTGAAGCAATCCTTTGACAAGTCACGCGTCATCGAGTCGCGCCAGTCGATGCTTTATTGGAAATCGATATCGATAGATTCTGTCTCATTGGAGTCACGTCACTAAAGAATTGAGGCAGTCTTTTCTTTTTGTTACAATGTTGGGTGTATTGAAACTTTGTTATTTTCTTGAATTTATTCTTGAATTGAATTTATTTTGTTGAAAGTTTTGAAAGAAACAACTGATTATTTTGCTATTCATCTTGATGCACCTAAGAAGTACTAGTAACTCTACATTTTGCTATATTTGCGAAACACTTATTAAGTAAGTACATTTCTTGTTCTATGCTAGCTATATTACGGGTGGAAATTTAAATGGCACGTATGTATTAGTGGTGTAACAAGAAACAATTAAAACGGCGCTGGCATGATCGCTTCGCGACTAAAGGCCCCGTACCTATATATGTCCTTGAGGCTATGCATCCTTAAAACCATATCCATGTATCTAATCAGGTAAGTATGATAAGTATCCATGCTAAAATTAAATGGATTCGTCGCTCTGTTGCTGCGTGAAAGAGTAACAAACAAACAAACACACAAAAGAGATAATGCAAAAATATACCTATAGAGTTTAGGCCATTCGGTACCTGGTACAGTATTTAATTATTTGCTTTATTTGTTGTAGAAAATGATTTTCTTATTATTTTCGTTGATCAAAATCACCATTTAAAGGAATTTCATATTTTCGGATCTTTTTATGATTTATCATTACCTATGGCAGGCTTGAACCAAAATCAAATTAGAAAATATGAAATTCCATTGATATTAAGCATCCAATGCGGTTGTTTTGCATTGAGTATTCATTTATCATATTTTAATGAATTTTTTGAGCTACTGTACACAGTCTGCTCCCATTTTGCAATACTTCAACGCACACTTTCAGATGAATAATTATATTACCGGCCCTTTTGATAGTCCACAAATGAACCTTCGTGTGAAGGGTGATAATATAAGTGCCGAAAGGTATTTAAAAAAAAGATAAACGAAAGTAAACACTTACCCATACATAGGCTCAGCATAATTGATAGGGAATTCGCAGGTAACATTCAAATAAACGTGTGAATGGTTCGACCCACAAAAATCATCAGACGAAAAATTCGTGTAACGCAACTCCGTAACATTCTCATAAAGCGTTCTGTTTCTCGAAAAATCTATCTCATTTTCGGCATTCGTTCTCGATATGTTTAATTCACCGAAATAATCGACAAAATCCTTATCCTTGCCCGCCATTTTGGTTTCGGTTATCTGACAGTTCTGACAGTTGTCTGTGGCATGTTTGTTTTTTTTTCCTGGCACTGAACGGTCACGTCATTCTGCTTTCTTTATCTGTGAACAAAGAGAAAATAATATTAGGTTTGCATTATGAAAAAGTTTCTGAGAGGCTTAGAGAATATTCTATTGTTGTAGTAGAATAGAAGTGGGTACTTTTGTGTATTCTTATCTAGAATCTGAGCTCTTTTGTAGATGTCTAGATTATTTCAACCCGGCGAGCATTAGGCGGGGTATCTCATACCCTGTCAAACTTTCAAAGTAGTTTATTAGTAGAGAATATTTTTATCTTTTCGTTTCCGTAAGATTTATATTCCTAACATAAATAATTTTGTTGAATTCTATGTTTTTTTGTCTATCAAACTTTTGTTTCTAAAAATTCCGTAGCTTACAAAAACGTGAATTAACATTGATGATTTAAAAACTATGAACTGATTTTATTTAATTGCATTAAATAATACCTTGATTTACATAACAAAGTCAACGAAATTAATAAAGTTCAGTATTAAGAACTATATTTTATGGTACAGTAACTTAAGGGTACTTCCCACCCAGCCTCATTCCTAATGTCACATTTTTTCACCTCATTCTCTCCGGGTTAAGTGCGTAGGTACTAGGTAGGTACCTATTAGATAAAAGAGACTCGCTTGGAAGCATTTTTTAACCTAAATACAATTATAGGTAAACAAAAAGCAAATACATCGTTACTAGTCCTATAAAATAATTATAATTTCAACGTTTTTGTTGTAAATGAACATTGTATTTTTTATAGTTTATTGAATCAGGCGTTACTTTGCGGAAGTTCATCTTCAAATCCTTGTTTTGAATAAATATTTAGTGTATTTCCGCTCTGTCGTAGTCATATAAGTTAAGGGTACTATTCAAAATTCAAATTAAATCACAAACAAAATTAGTAATTAATCATCAAACTGTAGCATGGTTCGACTATCGTTAGGTCAGGTTAGAAAAGTTAGGCTTAGGTATGTTTACAAAATATGAATGAACCTGAAACAAAATTTTTAATTAATCCGTTTAAAATAATAAAAAATAATTAAACCTGTAACAAAAATAGTAATGAGTAATCTATTTAAAAAATGTAGTAAACCTGAAAAAAAAAATATTTAATTAATATGTTAAAATTACAAATATAATTTATTTATAAAAAATGGTATAAAATAATTGAAAAAATACTTAGTCAATAAATAGCACCCTTATTCTTACTGTACTCTATTCGACACGTGTTTCGCCTCTAAACGAGGCATCTTCAGGACGTGTTGACTCTTCGAGCTCACTCGCAAGAATGACGGCTCGCCGCGCCGGCGCTTCTTATATACTCGTCGTGACGCACCGAAGTAAAGGCGATGTGACGGTAGTTTGATCGTTCAGCAACTCGTTGTGTGTGTTTTGATGTTTCATTATTTCTAAATGCTCCAAAACATTTAAGCGAAAACCTTTTTCACATACATGTAGAATTTCAAAAGTGTTGTTGTTATCCAAATCGTGTCCAGTTTCTAATAAATGTTTCGCAAAATTCGACTTCTCTGGGTGATTGTTTCTAGATGCAGCTAAGTGTTCTTTGTAGCGGGTTTGAAAACTCCTTCCAGTTTGTCCCACATAAACTGCGTTACATGTGTCGCAGGTTAACTTGTATACCCCCGATTTCTTGCTTTTTTCTAAGGAGTCTTTCCCATTGCACATTCGTCTCATGTTGTGATTCGTTCGAAATGCCACATGTACATCATTTCTCCGCAGTATTTTTGCAATTTTTTCTGACGTAGTCCCTAAATATGTCAAACTACCCACATATTTATTTACTCTCACAGGTGGGCAGGAGTATAACATAGATCTTGCTATGTTTCTATTCTTATCTCTGACTAAATTGTTTATCATTTTCTTGCTGTACCCATTTGTCACTGCTATTTGATATATTGTGTTGAGTTCCTTGTTGTAGGCTTCTGGAGATAATGGGACTGTCATTAATCTATGTACATAGCTTCTAAACGCGGCCAATTTGTGCTGCATGGGGTGATTTGAAGACTCTGGGATTGCTATATCTGTGTGTGTGGGTTTGCGATAAATTTGGAAGTCCAGTTTGTTCTCTTTTCTCGTAATAGTTAGGTCTAGAAAATTCAGTGACTTGTTATCCTCCTTTTCTATCTTGAACCGTATCTTTGGGTGTATATGGTTGATTCTATCCATATATATGTCCAGTTGACGCTGCGTTCCAGTCCAACACAATATAATATCATCCACGTACCTGTAATAAAACAAGATATTAGGATTATTAACCATATGTGTACACTCAAACCTGTCCATGAAGTACTCTGCCATTAATGGGCTCAATGGTGACCCCATTGCAAGACCTTCTTTTTGTGTGTAGTACTGTCCCTCAAACTGGAAGTAGTTCTGTTCCATACATATTCTTGTTAACATCATTATATCTTCTCTTTCTCCAGGATGTAAATGTCGTTTCTCTAAATGTTCATTCAAAATTTGTAACGATTCTTCACCCGGAACATTTGTAAATAAGCTTTCCACATCCAATGAAATCAGTTTTCCATTTGATGGGATCTGTATATCTTTAATTTTTTCTATCAATCCATATTTCGGCTTAAATGATTGAAAAATACAAAGGAATTGATAGAAAAAATTAAAGATATACAGATCCCATCAAATGGAAAACTGATTTCATTGGATGTGGAAAGCTTATTTACAAATGTTCCGGGTGAAGAATCGTTACAAATTTTGAATGAACATTTAGAGAAACGACATTTACATCCTGGAGAAAGAGAAGATATAATGATGTTAACAAGAATATGTATGGAACAGAACTACTTCCAGTTTGAGGGACAGTACTACACACAAAAAGAAGGTCTTGCAATGGGGTCACCATTGAGCCCATTAATGGCAGAGTACTTCATGGACAGGTTTGAGTGTACACATATGGTTAATAATCCTAATATCTTGTTTTATTACAGGTACGTGGATGATATTATATTGTGTTGGACTGGAACGCAGCGTCAACTGGACATATATATGGATAGAATCAACCATATACACCCAAAGATACGGTTCAAGATAGAAAAGGAGGATAACAAGTCACTGAATTTTCTAGACCTAACTATTACGAGAAAAGAGAACAAACTGGACTTCCAAATTTATCGCAAACCCACACACACAGATATAGCAATCCCAGAGTCTTCAAATCACCCCATGCAGCACAAATTGGCCGCGTTTAGAAGCTATGTACATAGATTAATGACAGTCCCATTATCTCCAGAAGCCTACAACAAGGAACTCAACACAATATATCAAATAGCAGTGACAAATGGGTACAGCAAGAAAATGATAAACAATTTAGTCAGAGATAAGAATAGAAACATAGCAAGATCTATGTTATACTCCTGCCCACCTGTGAGAGTAAATAAATATGTGGGTAGTTTGACATATTTAGGGACTACGTCAGAAAAAATTGCAAAAATACTGCGGAGAAATGATGTACATGTGGCATTTCGAACGAATCACAACATGAGACGAATGTGCAATGGGAAAGACTCCTTAGAAAAAAGCAAGAAATCGGGGGTATACAAGTTAACCTGCGACACATGTAACGCAGTTTATGTGGGACAAACTGGAAGGAGTTTTCAAACCCGCTACAAAGAACACTTAGCTGCATCTAGAAACAATCACCCAGAGAAGTCGAATTTTGCGAAACATTTATTAGAAACTGGACACGATTTGGATAACAACAACACTTTTGAAATTCTACATGTATGTGAAAAAGGTTTTCGCTTAAATGTTTTGGAGCATTTAGGAATAATGAAACATCAAAACACACACAACGAGTTGCTGAACGATCAAACTACCGTCACATCGCCTTTACTTCGGTGCGTCACGACGAGTATATAAGAAGCGCCGGCGCGGCGAGCCGTCATTCTTGCGAGTGAGCTCGAAGAGTCAACACGTCCTGAAGATGCCTCGTTTAGAGGCGAAACACGTGTCGAATAGAGTACAGTAAGAATAAGGGTGCTATTTATTGACTAAGTATTTTTTCAATTATTTTATACCATTTTTTATAAATAAATTATATTTGTAATTTTAACATATTAATTAAATATTTTTTTTTTTCAGGTTTACTACATTTTTTTAAATAGATTACTCATTACTATTTTTGTTACAGGTTTAATTATTTTTTATTATTTTAAACGGATTAATTAAAAAAATTTTGTTTCAGGTTCATTCATATTTTGTAAACATACCTAAGCCTAACTTTTCTAACCTGACCTAACGATAGTCGAACCATGCTACAGTTTGATGATTAATTACTAATTTTGTTTGTGATTTAATTTGAATTTTGAATAGTACCCTTAACTTATATGACTACGACAGAGCGGAAATACACTAAATATTTATTCAAAACAAGGATTGTATTTTTTGTATGTTCGTTCTTTTCTCTGACCATTATTTTTATACAAGATTTCATTTAGCTCTAAGATAAAATTTTGAATATCAGTAGGTTATGAAACAGTGAAGTAAAATTCCATTTTTATAGCGAGAATAAGACCGTGCTTGACCAACAACTCGCCCGATGGTAAGCGACGTTGTGGTCGAAGATGAAGCTGAACTTTTTTAAGTTTTGTAGTCAAGCCAGTAGCACGTACGTGGTATCTATTTGGGAACTGAGTGTCTATTGTATTTTACCAGTATATATTGATAAGGTTTATGCTTCATGTTATTTGTACGCATGGTGTGCGATAGACGCGTTCGTGACGTCACCTGTCGGTCCCATCGCCGCGTCGGAAGACCAGCGTCGGCTGTCACGGTCGGCATTATGCTGAGATGGGACCGGTTTGTAGCAGAGACAAAACATAATGCATAACATGCTATTCAAGTGTACGTTAGTTGTTTATGTGTGTTTTCCGAAATTATTTAAACTGGTGATCTTATGTTTTGTGACGGAATCGGCTAAACGTCTGCAGGAGCTTATGTCCAAATTCGATTCGGTATGCAGTAAATTTGGTCTAAAAATTATTATCACGAAGACTGAAGTCATGATGACCGACACCACACAACAAAATTCCCCCAAATATACAGCTTAACGGAACAAATTTGAAATGCGTGGAAAAATTTAAATATCTGGGTAGCACCGTGACATCTAACGGTGACCTCGACTGTGAAATTAACAGCAGAATTGCTGCATTTGTGCTGCAGTGTTTCGATCACATGACATTAAGCTAGAAACAAAAATCAAGGTGTACATGGCCATTGTTCTGCCTACCATCTTATACGCGGCAGAAACTTGGTGCATGTATCGACGTCACATCCGTGCGCTTGATCGATTCTACCTAAAATGTCTACTTGATATTCTGAACATCAAGTGGTCTGATCGCGTCAGGAACACAGATGTTCTCAGGCGTGCGAATGTGTGCGGAGTGGAGGCGTACTTGATGAGGCGGCAGCTGAGATGGTGTGGGCACGTGTTCCGAATGCCCGATGAAAGGATTGCAAAACGCATATTCTACTCAGAACTTGCAAAAGGGAAGCGAAAAGCGGAGGCCAGTTTCTCAGATATAAAGATGTCCTGAAGAGGCATATGAAGGGGTGTGGTATCGAACCCTCGTCATGGGAATCTCAGGCTGTCGACCGTACGACATGGAGACAACAAGTACCTACATACCAACGTGTACGCATTTGAGGATCAAAAGAGGCGTGATTTAGACCTGAAAAGCGAACATCTCAAAAACTAACCGAAGTCCAACATTACATACAACTACATAAATGGAGTCCTCACATGTAGTCACTGTCCTAGGACATTCACCGCTAAAATTGGTCACATCAGCCATGTGAGGACCCATCAGTAACCCACATACGGAAAATGGTCGCCGAAGCCGAAATCGGCGTGGAAGCCATCATCATGTGTTTTTATGCGGTTGTTATGTATGTGTATGTGTTTGGTTTCTGTAGCAAATAAAATTTTGTCTATTGTCTAACTTTAGCTTTAAATTTAATTAAATAGGCATATTTCATAAGAAAAAGTAAAGATTCCTTCTACGTCGTAGACAAAATACGATAAAGCAATCGTATTACAGTTTTGCTATTTATTTACTAACTAAAACAAAATCTTCCGAACTTGGCATTTAATTAAAATTTGACTTAACACTGCTGTTTCAAGCAAATAATTCTAATTAGCAGATTGTTTACGATATAAAATGGTTGTTTATCTATTAGATGCTCACTAATTACTTGTACCTACTGAATTGTGGATCCTAGGGGACATGTAAAGCTGGATCACAATAGAGAGTGGAAGGCGATTATACCTAGTTTTATTATAATATGTCACTGGCTGACCCGGTGAACTTTTCATGAAGCTCACCATTTGTCAACTGTCAATGACAACTTTTACATGCAGGAATATTTTGTATGGGAAAATTAAATTGACGTTTTGATTATTTTACTAACATTTTTTTTGTTTTCTTACCGTTTAAACCGTTCCACAGATATTTCAAGATCAAAATTAGCCCAAGCGGTCCAGCCGTTCTCGACATTTAGCAAGACTAACAACCACGATTCATTTTTATATTATAAAAAGATAACATTCCTGATTTTAAATATCTTTTTTAGAACCAAAATTCAACAATCCACTACATACTCGTAGCTGTAAGATTTTAAAAGAAATTTTATACAAATTAATTACAGAGCATCGAGCTATATTACTACGTAGTAATATTTCCTCAAAGTTAACGAGAGATTTTATGGCGTCAATTTTTATAATAAAAAACTTGGAAGTGAAGTTCAATCTTGATTTTGTATGACACGAAAAGATTTGAGTTTATACATTAGGCATGCTGTAAAAGTTCTTTTAAAATTAAATATACTTCGAAATTTTTCATGCCCCAAAAATAGCACAACTCTACTTACAACAAAAAAAAAAAATTTGTAATAAAGACGAAATGACAATTTTCCTCTTATTAGAAGCCTGTTTAATTAAAATTCGTATGTATGTAAACGTCTGTCAAGTTCTTTAAAAGCTTGACAAAAAAGTTTGAAAATCGGTTATGCCTTTAAAATAGTACTAGTACAATACTAGTAATAGGTAAAAAACAGAAAAACAAAAAAAATTATGCGATTATTATAAAAAAATAACTGACAATTAATCAACTAATTAATCCTCTTTTCAAAACCTTTTTATTTTAATGTTGTTGTATAAGTATTTAAAAGCTAATGAAACATAGTGGCAATCTAAATTTTAACTTTTTGAATTTATTTTAAAAACCTTTGGCAAAATCGCTTACACACTGACGCAACAACTTTGGAAAGTTAGCGTGTATTAACGGCCATTAGGCTAATGAAATTGAGCGTGTGTATGTTTGTTTGTGTTTGATGTGCACATAAACATCTTGGTGGGTTACATACTGCTAATGTGTGTAGTTTGACTATTTTGAATAAATCTGGCTGAAAGACTTCGCTAGCACAATTAAAATGGATATAGTTTGCTAATAGAATTAGCGAACTGTATCTACCTACTTACTTGTCAATTTGTGAAGTACTGTAAGACTCTTACGTCTACCTAGGACAAGTAGTCCAGTTAGGTAGGTCCGACTTCAAGAAAGAGGCCAATCGCCGAATCCAACTTGGCTGGGCAGCGTTCGAAAAATTGCGTAACGTCTTCTTGTCCGACATACCTCAGTGCCTCAAGTCGAAAGTTTTCGACCAGTGTGTGTTGCCAGTGATGACTTATGGCACAGAAACGTGGGCTTTCACTATGGGCCTTATGAGTTAGCTTCAAGTAGCCCAACGAGACATTGAGAGCGCTATGCTCGGAGTTTCTCTGCGAGATCGAATCAGGAATGAGGAGATCCGTAGAAGAACCAAGGTTACCGACGTAGCCCAGCGGATTGGCAGGTTGAAGTGGCAATGGGCAGGGCACATAGCGCGGAGGACTGATGATCGATGGGGTCGAAAAGTTCTCGAGTGGAGACCACGCACCGGCAAGCGCGGTATAGGACGTTCACCCACAACGTGGACGGATGACCTCATTAAGACCGCAGGATCGCGCTGGATGCAATCCGCTACCAACCGGTGTTATTGGAGATCTGTAGGGGTCTGTGTCCAGCAGTGGACGTCTTATGGCTGATGGATGGATGGATGGACGTGGTATTGTCAATACCTAGATGTCTTCGTTCTGCCAAATACGACGCATTTTCTGGCCTAGCGATGCTATCTTAGTATGCTCAAACTAAGATAGCATCTTTAATTTCTCAGCCATTGCCGCTTTTTCATTCATTTTCCCGCGATATGGCAATAAAATACACACGAACCAGACTTATCTTCTCCATAATTTGACTGCGCTAGTCTAGAGCCTAAATGATGTATTCTCACTTAATTTACGTGCGAATAATATCTAATTGGGCGTTCATAATGAAATTTCGTATAAGTTATTAGCTTAAGTGATAAGTTTGCGAAGTATTTAAGTTAGGGAACGCTGACAGTAGATATTTAGGCTTAGACTCCACTAAAGCGCAGCGTAGCGGAATGTATTGGATACAAAGAGAGCATTGTAAATTCTGAGTCCACTGCATAATAGGCATTTTTGCTTGCAAGAAAGAAAACACGTCTTAAATTTTTAAAAAAACACTAGAATATTTCAGTTACAGGATGAATTTCTAACTTTATTTCAGATTTCAAATTAATGTATTAAATAGGAACCATAAACTTATTTGCCTACAACACAACATAGCACTAAATATTTATTCGAAACAAATATTTTAATAATAATTGTTATTACAGAAATAAACCTAATTTACCAAGTAACTAACAGCTAAAATAATATAAACAAGCAAGTACAATAAATTACATTTATTAGTTACATCTTTACAATAATTTTACGAACTAGGTACATCTGCCAGTCCCCGCACTCCGCTTTAGTAGAATCCGGTCATTGAATATTGTACTTCAGTGTTTGAGGCAAAAATTTCCTAAGTGCGAATACTTATCCAATTTAATTATGTAGAGTGCTATAAGTACTTATTTTTAAAGTCCTGTTCTTAAGTGAACTCAATATTTATTAATATATTGTTACGAGATAGGTAGTTACTTCACAATCACTGATACTGCACTTGAATACAAGATGCTTTCGCTTCGATGGAAAACACGATAACTGAGTCAAACGAAAAAAGCTTATCTGAATAAAAGTGGCCTAGATTTTTTTAGAATCATCGATACCATTGACAAAGTAAAAAGTTTAGTGACAGTTCTAGAAAACTCTAAGTATTGTTCTTCAATACAAAGAAAATACGAAAAAACTATCACAATAAATGGTAAATAAAGCCACAGTCTCAGCTTTTGTCATAGTTACACGCGCCCGCGTAGGAGTAAACCAGTAGCAGCATACCTACACGTAAACAACGCGCGTGCCTACCGCGTGACAATATTATTTGTGTACAAGATAAAATCTAAGATTGTACAGGCTGAGCGAATAGCCCTGGTGTCAAAGTTTTTAAGCTGCCAGGAGGCCTCTGACTTTGCTAAACGGTTAAAACAATCCACAATCTAACGTGTCATCCGAGCCGAGTACTCAAATGTAAATTTTATTGAATGAATGATTTTTAGTAGTTGATAATATTGTACTTAATAGCAAAATATGCCCAGTAAAATTATTTTTTTTAACTATTTGTAAATGCAATTGTTTAAATGTCAGTAATTTCAATATAATTAAAGGCCGAATCAAACATTTTGGCGGCTGTGACGTTGGCCACTAGCTATTGATAACCCAATCCTGACCGAAGATCATTTAACAGCTGCGCGAGGATTGGATTATCCGCAGCTTGCACCTAACATCACAGCCGCCAAAAAGTTTGAATCGGGCTATACTAGGACTAGATTTATCATTGAAGTCCAATAGCCATGATGACTAAACAAATTTAATTAGTCCGTCAGATAAACTATCAAAAATATTAGACCCTTTTTTTCTTTTGTCAATTTAACAATAAAATGTGAAAATATAGCCTGATAAAGTTCCTTTTGAAGTCGCAAGTGCCATACAAATGTATAGACTTCTGTAAAGAAGATGACGTCACGACCCGCACTCCCAAACTTTGTCAAGGCTTATCTTTGTTATTTGTTGTTTAATTGACAAAAGAAAAATACGTGTCCAATATTTTTTGATTATCTAACTCACGGACTAATTATAAAATGATTTTTTTTATTTATTCTCATGCTTACTCCACCGTTTTAATAATAAATATAATTTTCTGAAACAATTCTACGTTTTCTTTCACAATTAAAAAGTTTCTATAGCATACTCGAAACAACTTTGCAAGCACTTATAAAAACCTCGAAATCATAAAACTTTGTAGGAACGCCATAAATAAGGAACCCTATCCCATATATTGTTTTGGCTCGGCAAATTTTAGTGGAAGAGATAAGGGCCATTTGAAAAATAAAGGGCGACGTAAGGAACGTAGGGGTTCCGTAGGAAAATAATTACCATATAGTAATAGTCTACGTGATAGCTTAGCAAACCGTTTGTTTCATTTTTTTCAAAAGAACTGTTTTGGGAACCCCACTGTTCTTTATTATACCAACCTTTTGATAATTCACTGCTGAATATAGGCCTATCTATGAAGGAAAATTGAGCCATTTCTACCGCGCGAGCCAAGTTTGGGCTGGTGGATTTGCACACGCCATCGAATTTCTTCCACAGACGTATGCAGGTTACTTCAGAATGTTTTTCTTTACGAGAAGCTTGTGGTGGGAAAATCCGTAGGTTTATAAATTCGATAGAACTCATTGCTATAGCTGGCGAAAGAACATGTCATTGTGTGCACCACAGCCAGCAACAAAGCAAAATATTTCAGGCTCTGAAAATGCAGGCTTAGCCTGATTAGGGGTCCAAAGTAGCCAGTTGTACATACTTGCCCATTAATACTGTCAGCATGCTGGACATACCTACTGCATTATCTTTAGACCTTCAAGTCTACTACTACACGTACTTTGTGGTAGTATGTATTGTAGAGTATGTCCAGCATGCTGCCAGTATTCTTGTAAAATTCTGCGGTATTATTACAAGCTCATACAGAATTTATGTTTTATTTTTACCGGCCAATGCCTCGTTCTTTTGGCTGATTGTTATTCCAGAACTATATACAATATATCTTCTTTATATATATAATTCTACTGTACGTGTGTATGGTACGTCACTGAACTACGAGTACTCCTAAACGGCTGGACCGATTTGAATGATTTTTTTTTTGTATGCGTTTGGGTGGCGCCCTGGATGGTTTACATTCACAAATCAGCCCGGCAGTGAAACGAAGTTCGCCGGGTCAGCTAGTCAGGTATAAATTAAAGACTTCTTAGAATTGGCTTTAATGGATTTTCTTGATGTTTTCCTACTTCCTACTTCCTACTCCTTTTTACTACCTATATTTTTTTTTCTTTCCCTAAGGCGTATTATGATTATTCCATACCAAAAACAAAAACCGTGGCCGCGGGCCGCGCCTTAAAAACGCGCAGGCGTCCGCTTAATGTAATTTCATTCCTAAGATTTTTTTAACATAATTATTTTTTGCAAAAAAATAGCAAGACCGACTTCACCCGTGTACAGAATTCGCGAATATTTCGCACGGATCGATGTAGCATTTTTCACATTATATTATTTCACATTTTCAGTTATATTTTGCAATAAAAATGGCAAAATCGCCTTTTATCGTTTACCAAATTCGAATACTTCGCTCGAATTATTATTGTTTACAGTATAGTTGATTTATCAAAAACTTGATTTCTGTAAAACTTAAATGGAATATACTTTATGGAACTAAAAAAAACAATGCTTCGATTCGGTTCACAATAATTGGCGATATTATCGATGAACATACACAAAAAAACACATACAGGCGAACATATAATCATAGATCCTCCTTATTTTTGGAAGTCGGTTAAAAATAACAACACATAAAATCTTTTCCGTTCCGTCCTCTCAGACATGCCAAAGTATTAATACCCCCGAATATTAATAAAAATGACAAAATGGAGGATAAATAATAGCCAAAAGGAAGCTAATTCCTAGTAATGACGTGGGGAGCGCGGGACCGAGATTGTGTTATGCGCGTAAATAGATTTTCGCTTTATCTTGTTATAGCGGCATTATATACGGACAGGCTGCTTTGTTGTACGGAGTGCTTCTATGACACATTAAAAAACAGTAGGGAAGGAGCACCGGTTGTGGCCATCTTAGTATCACTTGTGGCCACTTTGAATTTTAAGTATTGATAAGACAATTTTATTTCAACATAATATTTTAAAGAAATTTTGCAAACATTATATTTATGCAAACAATATTTATGTTATTACATTGCTTTTAATTATTATTTATGCAATAATTTTGACACCAAATGTCCACAACCGGGTCAGTGGCCACAACCGGTACATCTACTATAGATCTCATTATCATCAGCCTATTTCAGCCGTAATCTTTCCTTTTTACCAATTTTGCGTTATGAAAATGGCCCAATCATCCTCCGTGGGTAGGCCTACGTCCTGCAGTGGACTATGAAAAGTCTGGTACAGTACAGTATAATATGAAATTACGCGAGCAACATGGAACTTGGCATCCAAAACATTTTTCAGCTCGTAAAACCACAGTTTGGTTACTGCGACTTTAAAAACAAAGCTTTGAAAGTCCTTAAGTGGTAAAATAAGTGCCCCATTTCCATGTTAATTATCAATTATTGTTTGTATTTAATTTGGCTGCGCCATTTTGGATGATGGACGGAAAGGGCGTCGAGTGTGTTGCGTGACCGAATTGCCTACACTCTACCTACAGAAATAACATTTGCTTTTGAAATTAAATTTTAAATAACCTTTAAATTTAACCGGTTAATTTGAAGCAATCGTTTTGACGAGAAATCTGTGGAAAAAGTATTGAAATAATTAATAGAGTTTTATAGAGTCAAGTACAAAATATACAAAGCAGCGTATGACGTCCACCCACAAGGTGGACGGATGACCTCATTAAGACCGCAGGATCGCGCTGGATGCAAGCCGCTTCCAACCGGTCTTATTGAAGATCCATAGGGGAGGCCTATGTCCAGCAGTGAACTTCTTATGGCTGATGGATGGATGAATGAAGTAAAATATTGATATTACAATTATATTATTTTTATAAAAGTTTAAAGAGCCTGTTCTAAATTATAGATTAATTGTTACTTAAGTAAATATGAAAATAAAATGAAACCATTCCTGATATCACAAAAACAATCAGCTGTTTCATAAAATAAGTTTAAAAAATTAGCTTTCTTCATTTACTAAATTAAAATCTATTGCAATTTTTATGTAGACATTAAGCCCGATTACAGAGGCGCCATTGTAATTATATTAGCAAATAGCATACATAGTTCTGTTTCTTTTTCACTCTAGGCATTGGAACGCTTTTTACGTTGCTATTAAATTTACGCTGGCGCCTCTGTAATCGGGCTTATTGTTGACTAATCCTAGCCCACATTATAGTTGCTACCTATTTATTAGAAAAGGTAGGTACTATTATACTAATTACACTGTATTCTCAACTATTAAAATCAGCCATGCCCTATGTAATATGGTGATATGTAGCTAATTAGATATAAGCTCTAATCGTATGTGTTTTTGCTGAAATAAATAAATATCTAATTAAATATCAGGACATCCTACAGTTTTTCAAACGGTGACCATTATTTTTGTTTATCCGCCCGGATGAAAGACCTAACATGGCTAAAAGAAGTACATAGATAGATACGTAGGACATTTTTTTACTTACAAAAAAAAACATCTAAAATTTAATACAATACAATCTAAATTAAGACCCATAAGAAAAGTCTATGTCCAGTCAGAGGCGGTTCTACCAGCAGTCTGAGTAGGCTGAAACCTAGAGCGGCAAATTTAAGGGGGGCGGCACATATTAGAGGGGCGGCAAATTTTAGAAGGCGGCAAATTTTTGACCACTTCATTTTATTATTGTCTAAAATTAGAGATTAATTTGTTTACCTAAATATTAGGCTCAATTTTAAAGGCGCAATTGTAACTTTAATAGCAATTTAGTATTTTCCTGTTTTTTTTTTCACTGTATGCTTTTGATGGAAAGAACAATATTTTACGTTGCTATTAAATTTACGATGGCGTCTCTAAAATTAGGCCTATAATTAAGTCTACAGAAAAAATCTGTCAAGTGTGAGTCGGACTCGCGCACGCAGGGTTCCGTACCGTATTGGAGCCCCCATAGCCCCATTCTTCTTTCCGTTACTAATTGCGAGCAAATAACTCCTTAAAATCACGTTCGTTGTATGGGAGCTCCCTTGAATAAATATTTCATTGTTTTTAGTATTTTTTATTAAAACAGTAATAGAAATACAGTATCTGAAAATTTCAGCTGTCTAGCTATAACGGTTCATAAGATACAGCTTGGTGACAGACAAACGGACAGACGGACATTGGAGCCTTAGTAATAGGGTCCCATTTTTACCCTTTGGGTACGGAATAGGCCCTAAAAACAACAATTAATTATGATTCGTTTTAGTGCTTAGAATCAAAGTCTGATGGTCAAAATTCAATAGCCTACTATCGGCAAATACATGAACATAAGAACGTCCTACATATTTTATTAAAATGACCGTTATTTTCGTTTATTCCTTCATCTGCCCGCCCCACGTGACGTCAGGGGCGGGTCGTGTATCCTCTTAATGGCTTCTATTATTTATACCTTAATTATCGCGGTTAAACCGCGGTCCACCATTATGTCACCAAGTTTCTATGGAGTGCTGCGAAAATCATTATTTTATATCTACTTTTTGGAGTGTTGAGATCGTGCCTAATAAGTTATAAGTAAAGCTTGTTTTATACAGGGTTATCCACAACTGGTATACTAAGCTGAAAGGGTGTTTATGACATCATTACTAAGGCCTTTTAATATCGGATCAAATGTGGCACTATTAGGTACAAGACAAATAAACACATGACATTATTAACCGACTTCCAAAAAGGAGGAGGTTCTATGTTCGTGTGTTTGTATTTTTTTTTTGTGTATGTTCATCGATAATTTCGCCAATTATGAACCGAATCGAAAAAATCTTTATTAATTCGAAAGGGTATACTCTCGAACTGGTCCCATTTAAATTTTACAGAAATCGGCTGAGCCGTTTTTGATAAATCAAGAATAATGTTAACAATTCGAGCGAAATATTCGACACGATGGAAGGCGGTTGTGCCATTTTTTGTGAAAAATAATTATTCAAATAAATTATAGTAGTAATTGAGTTGCGGGCTACTATTATGTCACTAAGCAGTTTCTATAGATTTCCTAGAAATTAATTATTTTAATATAAATTTTTTGGAGCATGGGGATTAATATGCTAAGTAATGAACAAGGTTGTTTAAATAATTAAGTTAGTTTATATAATTACTGTGTTAGAATAATTATGGTATGTTGTAGTTAATTGGTGGTAGTACTAGGACTTTGTTACAAAGATGGTTTTACTGAACAATCGTAGCGTATGTAGCTTAATTTACTGATTATATAATTCCAATTGTTCGTACAAAATCCGGATCTCAGAAGGAACTCTATAAAGCTTATGATGAAATTTGGTATTTAAATAGGTAGAGTATGGTCACTTTTCGCCCCGCTCCAAACGATGCGGGGCGAATGAGGGCCTTCAATAAGTGTCATCGGCGATTCGCCCCGCGAGCCGAACAGCTTGCGGGGCGAAACGACGACAAAGGCGAATTACAACACCCTTGAGATAAAGTTTTTCAATTCAAGTTTAAATTTCATTTCAAATTTTAAACCGACTTTCAAAAAGGAGGAAGTTCTATGTTCGTCTGTATGTATTTTTTTTAATGTTCATTGATAATTTCGCCAATTGTGAACCGAATCAAAAAATTATTTTTTAGTTCAAAAGGGTATAGGTACTCCCGAGGTTCCATGTAAATTTTAAAGAAATCGGCTGAGCTGTTTTTGAAAAATCAACAATATTGTAAACGATTCGAGCGAAATTATAGAATTTTGTGAAAGAAGGCGGTTTTGCCATTTTTTGCGAAAAATAATTAAACCTTGTTTAATTTAGATAAAATATGTAATATCAGTCAGACTGACTATATCCACTCGTACGACAATGGGATCAAAAAGATTCTTTTTGCTGTTCCAACACTCAGTTGTAAACAAAAAAGTTATTTTTGGTTTTCCGATCCCTTTGTCCTTATCTTTTACCTTTGGCGCTTTTACGACTCCACGAAAACGCGACACCATTTCGCGATTGACACCCGAGACCGGAACGAAACCATTAGATACCACTTTCATTAGGCGAGCCACTGATGTGGAGTGTGTGAAACCAAGTCGAATTTGCCCGATTGCTACATTTTTGGTGCATTGAAGTTGTCTTTTACTTTTACTGTGGTTTCGCACTGCGCCGGAACTAATAGATCCAAATCATATCCGAAACCGTTATTAGAATAGGAATGACTGGGTAAACAAATTTTATTAAAAAAAAAAAAAAAAATTAAAACAAGGTCTCACTGAACAAATAGGCACTCGCCAAGACGAATCAAACGAGCTGAAACTCGATAGAGTTGCGTCGCTTCATTACAGAGTTCCTATAACCACCTTCCAGCTCCATCATCAGACCCTGGTTACCATTGAAAAACAAACTACTCGCCAAGAGCATTCAAATGAACACAAACTCGATGAGGTGTCGTTTCATTGCTAAGTTCCTTTGGCCACCTTCCAGCTCCATCAGTTCAGCACCATGCCATCATAACATTGCATTGTCACGCGATTTACACATGTATGCAAAAACAGCTCAATCGGTAACCGGGAAGTGGATCAATTTTAATTTGCAATTTGATGACAGACAGACAACGGACAGGTGAAACTAAATAAAAGCTTGTAAATCTTCATTCCATCCCGGCTTCGCCCCGACAATGAATGACAAACAGCTACAAACCTTCCTCAATAATGAAGATGATGTCAACTTGATGTAATGATGTCACTTGCTGGTTCCAACAGAATACTAGCGCATACGCAACCATCATTACGCCGAGTTAGGACCAGTTTTGTGGCGAGGGTTTTAGGTATAATACGTTTTTTGACGTGACAACGTCTTATAAATTGGTTTGCCGGGTGACACTTCAAGAAACTGCGTTACGCTCCGCTCACGTTATGCGCTCTCATTCGTCTCATTCGTCTCAAAGTCGTTGTCACGTAAAACTTTCGCCCGTATACCGACTTTACAGGCAACAGTTTTTTTGTTGTTTTATGATTTGTTTTGTTGTTTATGTATTGTACCACTTAATATTTTTTGTTTCAAATAAATTTTCCGTATAATAGATAGGCTGAAAGATAGTAAAAACTGCAATCTGTTGTGAAGTTTCGAAGATCGAAGCCAACACACAGATACGCAGACTGACACGCAAAAATAGTGTGACTCTTATTAGAGTGCATTTTATAATTAAAATGTTCATTCGATCGTTTCAGCCATTTCCACTTCTGGATATAGGCCTCCCCTATAGATCTCCGATAAGACCGGTTGATAGCGGCTTGCGTCAAGCAGGATCTTGCGGTCTATTAATGAGGTCATCAGTCCACCTAGTGGGTGGACGTCCTAGGCTGAGCTTGCCGGTACGTGGTCTCCACTCGAAAACTTTTCAACCCCATCGGTCATCAGTTATTCGTGCTTTGTGCTCTGCCCACTTCCCTTTCAACCTGCCAATCCGCTGGGTTATGTCGGTAACGTTGGTTCTTCTACGGATCTCCTCACTTCTGATTCGATCTCGCAGAGAAACTCCGAGCTCGTGACTCGTGAGACTGGCTCGTTGGTCTATTTGGAGCTTACTTATGAGGCCTATAGTGAGAGACCACGTTTCTGTCATCACTGGCAATAGTATCTAGTAAGTATTAGTGATTCTGTTCTGCACTTCAGTGGATTGCTATAAATAATTTAGTTCCTTTGCTAAAATGTACTTAGGAACTTATTTTAGAACAGCTGAAATTTGAATTTCAAATAAAAATCAGCACAAAACCTCAAACAAGTGTAATGTATTCAGGCGAAACCATATCAACGAAGAGCCACGCTTAGATAATTTCGTTAAACGTCAAAGCTTCACTAACGGAAATTCCGTTAGTCGTTACGTAACGGAGAAGTGATCTAGAGATGTGTAACATGGTTAAGTTACTTATCATTACGTGAAACGTTATCTATGTTATATTTTGTAGGTGTGACGTTATTTTATTATTATTACATTAATTAGTAAAAAATAACAGCCGATTTTAAACAATAAGAAATAGTAAGTTTGTTTTGCGCTGGATGCAAGCCGCTTCCTACCGGTCTTATTGGAGATCCATATGGGAGGCCTATGTCCAGCAGTGGACTTCTTATGGCTGATGGATGGATGGATGGAAGTATGATAGGCCGGGTGGCTAGCCGTTAGTTTTTAAGCCGCGTGAAGATATCAGATATGGCTAAACAGTGAAAACAACCGGGACCTACATTCGAAGATTGATCGTGCCGAATAAGGAATAAGCATTGTTTTTATTTTACATTTTTAAGTGCATCGTCAAATTATCGTCATCATAATTCATAACATTTAATAACCCACTGTTGGACCACAAAATAATAATAAAATAATACAAATAAAATAAAAACAAATCAAATAATCGTAATAAAATATCTCGTTCTAAAAACTCTAAGGCAGATAATATTTGCTATATAAATATTTTCCAAAGATAGGTACTAAGGAAATGTCTAAAGCTCGTTTGAAAATAATTTTGGCAAAAATAATATCACAATGAGTTAAGGAAATAAGTGAAGTGTAAAAGGCGAAAGAATAACAAACGCAAATGCGGAAATATCATGGATGTAAGAAATAAAAGCAGATCTGCTTTTTGATCTTAGTGGCTCGCCATTAAAAATAACCTTTGAAATTCCATAAAGTTTATCATATTGTGAAGACGCCAATGTGACATTAAAAAAATCTGTGTCAAGTTATGTCGTTGCTTACATAGCAACGACATAACTTGACTTGAGCGTAGCAGTGTACGTTATTTCTCTAAGGTTTTCGTAGCCATTTTGCGGTAAGCGTGCTATCATATTTTGAAGGTGTCATGACCGTGACAGGAAAAAAAATATCCTTTCTAATGAAAAGTGTGAGACTACGAGTACTGCGGCGTTTCGCCCCGCAAGCGGTTCGGACCGCGGTGCGAATCGCCCATGACTCTTTTTGAAGGCCACTAGATCGCTCCATCACCGACCAGCACCGTCACGTGCTATGCACGGAGCGTTTCGTCACCGGAAAAGTATTCGCGACAACTATTATAGTGACGTACCTACGTTGATGGAACGTTGTAGTGGGTACAGTAGAGCGCATCGAGTTGTTGTACGTGCGTGATACGTTTCTAGCACCGTCGTAATATGATGGTATAGCTGGCAGATACTTATAAGGTGTCTGTCCAATATAACGTATCATACCAGGACCGTGGCGCTCATAGCGTAGTTTGACTAGGTGTTCGTTAGCGATCATCGAAGTTGAGCAATGCTCAGCATGGTCAGTCTTCGGATGGGTGACCGCAGGTGGCATTTACATCTGAGCGCTACCGTGGCTCGGATAACACGTTAAATTGTAGGCCCCGTTATTTTAACCGTTTAACCATGTCAGAGGCCTTCAGGCGGCTTAAAAGCTCTGATACCAGGGCCAGCCACCCGGCCTATACGAACTTACTTTTTAGGGTTCCGTACCCAAAGGGTAAAAACGGGACCCTATTACTAAGCCTTCGATGTCCGTCTGTCCGTCTGTCTGTCTGTCTGTCACCGGGCTGTATCTCATTAACCACGATAGCTAGGCAGCTGAAATTTTCACAGATGATGTATTTCTGTTGCCGCTATAACAAGAAATACTAAAACCAGAATAAAATAAATATTTGAGGGGGGCTGCCATACAACAAACGTGATTTTTAGGAGTTTTTTGCTCGCTATTAATAACGGCAAGAGAAATAGGGCTCCCGCACGGTACGGAACCCTTCGTGTGCGAGTCCGACTCGCACTTGGTCGATTTTATTATTTTATGGCCGTGCTAGGAACGTATCAGACTCGAGAATCAACACGACACTCTCTATTTTTCTCACTACATTAACGTACGTCAAAAATATTCGTTGAAAATATTTTGCTGGTGCCGAAACGCACCGTGTGTGGCACGGGACGGTAATGGTTGGTGATGGAACGGTCTAGTGAGCATAAATAGTCTGACACATATTACTGTTACGGCCATAGTATGATATATGTGAATAGTAGGCAGACATCTTTAATATTAAGGCACTTCTTCACCCTTTCTTTCTTCAATGCGGAAATATGCGAAGCGCACGTCACTTTATATGCCAAGAGAAAATATCCGAGGAAAGTTTTAGCGTTGTTCTACAATGGATGTTGTTCTTTTGCGTTTGTGGATGTGTTATGACGGGGAATTTATTTTGAATACTAGCAACCCGGCTTTGCACAGGTGTATTATACATATAAACTTTTCTCTTGAATCACTCTATCTATTTAAAAAAAAACTCATCAAAATCCGTTATGTAGATTTAAAGATCTTTCAGTACTGTTTCATTTTTAATTATATTTTCTTAAAGTGATAAATGAGGTATCTACAAGTTTTGATCAAAGTTTTGTTGTTTGACAAGTTCTTTACACGTGTAAAAACCCCCGATTGAGGTCTTCGGGCATTGTGCCGATGTCTTTCATCGATTTCCCCATAGGTATAGGTATAGCTTCAAATTGCCTCAGCTTTCAAATTGCCGTGTTTTGGCCAATTTGGGGAAAAATGCCGTACTTATACGCTTATCAAAACCACAAAGTTTGCAGGGAGGGGGTTACCCAATGAGTTCTGCCGTATTTTCCAGAAACACTGCTTGAATTGCCGTATCAATAATAACACTGCAATCACAGAAAGTTAGTACTTAGGCCCTCCGCAAATGGAGCTACTCAAAAGAAACTAATCACTAACTCAAATTACTAACCAGTTTCTTGAGCGTCACGGCCCATCCATTCCCATAGAGGTCCGCACACGACGCGACTAGTTACTAACCAGTTACATCTGAGCGCTACCGTGGCTCGGATGTCACGTAAAATTGTAGGCCCCGGTTGTATTAGCCATCTAGCCATATCAGAGGCCTTACACCAGGGCTAGCCACCCGGCCCATATCGCGCGCGACGCGTCGTGCCGGTCGCCAAGCTACTAATTACCCGAGTTTCCTGTGATTTTGTTTTGAAAAATTAAAAATATCTCCTAGCTAGGCCTTGCACACGTGGTTATTTGGGAGTAGAAATAACAGAAGTGACTGAGTTGCAACTTGAGTAGGGTAAGTGTACACAAAGTCGACAATGTCCCAATGCCCGTTAAAATTAAATAAAAAGACTTTTACTAAATTATACCTAAACTTACATCAAAACTTTTAATGGCAACAAATTCTCGGTAATATTAGCTTCAATTTCAATGGAATTTATTAGTCATATCTGTTATGGCCTAGGCGCAGTGTTTATCTAAAGTGCAGCGCTCCGAAATTTTGTGTTTTTTGCAAAGTTTAGCTCCTGAACCTGACGACTGACTTGCCGTGTTCGATTCAATGTTTACTGGGTTAGTTATTCGTTTTTGTAAGCGAAATTATAATGAGATTAAAGCTTGATTAATATTCTAACATTATAACCTATAAAATTGTGCTTTCTTTAATCATAGATTTTTTAATTACGTGTGTCAGGTAATGGTGCGCCGTAACTCCGATTTGTCCCAATGCTCGTCATAATAATTAATAAATTAACGGCTATCGGGACACACTTAATATTCACTTTGAAAGGTGCACCTTATGTAGTTATTTTTTTAAAATTAAACTTTAATAGAGACGACATAAGGTACATTTTTATATGGCTCAGTGTCAAAAATATGCATAAGGTAGTTTATAATTTTATAAGCTATTTTTGATCTAGAAATGAATAATTATACTGACGTTTACAAAATGCGCGCGCCTATTGTGTTTTAATGCATTTTGTCGGAATATTTTTGTCCTATCATCTATCAAGCTTTTCGTTTGTATTTCGATACTTGGCAGTTACGTATAAAGCAAGCTTTGTGTTAGAATAGGACGCGCAAATCTTTTCTAAGTCTTAGGATTTAGGCCGTAGGTCCAAATGTTTGCTGCTGGATACAGATTTCCAATACCAAAACCAGTCGGAAGTAGATTTCATCTAGTGTATTCCTGCGGAAGCAGCTTGAATCTGGTCTGTTCTTACAGTTTTAATCAGAGCACCGTACCTACTCGTAGGTACATTCGTCAGAGCCACCTTGTGATCAACGTTTGACGTAATAAGATTTTTAGTTTTATAGTTTAACCCAGAAAAAAGGATGCCCGTAGCTCATACATATCATGATCTGACACTAGGGATGCCAACTCTAAAATTCGGCAACCAGGACAAGTCGCGTGAAAATCCCGGATTTTAGAGCCCAGAACCCGGACAAATCAACCCTACCTGACACACGTGTTTTCTCTAAAAGTTTCTCACGACAATGTTATGTGCATCAGACTAATTTAAGATGTTTCTTAATTTGTGTGCAATTTATACCTAAGCATTGATTGACAACATTTAATTACATCAGTTTGCTTGAATGAAAATTTACAGATCATCATGGCCGAGAGAAAATACACAACAGAGGCTATGATAAAGGCTATGGAAGCTGTTGCAAAAGGCATAGATAGATAAACTCTTGATTGCATACCAAGAAATAAACAAAAAGAAAAAACAAAGATACATAATCGGCCAAGTACGAGTCGGACTTGCACACGGAGGGTTCCATACTGTATGGGAGCCCTCCTTAAATATTTATTTTATTTTAATTTTATTATTTATTATTGTTGGGAATATAAAATTAAATATTCTGTCAAAATTTCAAGCATCTACCTATTACCATTATTAATATAGAGCGAAAAACCTCTAAAAATTCAGGTTTGTTGTATGGGAGCCCCCCTTAAATATTTATTTTATTTTATTTTTAGTATTTGTTGTTATAGCGGCAACCGAAATACATCATCTGTGAAAATTTCAGCTGCTTAGCTATCATGGTTCATGAGATACAGCCCAGTGACAGACAGACAGACAGACAGACGGACATAACACATCGAAGTCTTAGTAATAGGGTCCCGTTTTTCCCTTTGGGTACGGAACCCTAATAAACAGTGTAACAATGGGCGGCCTTATCGCTGATAGCGATCTCTGCCAGACAACCTTAGGATGGAGAAGACAGAAAGCGTATAAATAATGGACAGGGTGCGCATTAGTTAAAAATATAAGTTTGATTATACATCATAAACATAATTACATACTAATAAAATTGCTATAAATACTTAAAATACCTAAAATTAAAGAAAACAATACATGTAATTATATAAAAGAAACCTATGACTAAATAATAAACTAATACATTACAATATACTAATTACATAAAACAACATAAATAACAACAACAACAGTTAAATAATTAAAGAATTGACAATTTCAGCATGTTTTTAACCTGATCTTTAAATACGTTGAGTGATTAAGCTTTTCTGACAGTAACGGGCAAGGCATTTCATAACTGGACTGCCTGAAAGGCAAAAGACCGTCCGTAAAAAGTTTCACACCGTGCGGTAGGGGACTTATGGGAAAGGTTATCCTTGGATCGGAGGGGAAGGGAAAATGCATCTTGCCAGAAGGAAAAAGAGTCTTTAAGATAGCATGAAGTAGAAGAATTGAAGAGGATATTATCAAGGAGATTAAGGATATGAGCATTCCGACGAAGACGAATTGGAAGCCACTTGAGCTTAGTACGAAAATGAGAGACGCGGTCATATTTGCGTAACCCAAATATAAACCTAATGCAATAATTTTGGAGACGCTCAAGCTTATCAAGTTGGACTTCAGTGAGATCTAAAAAGCTGGCGTCAGCGTAATCTAAAATAGGAAGAAGAAGAGACTGTACGACAGACTTTAGCAGTAGGCAGGAAGTTTCGGAGCCGTCTAAGAGAGCTACCAGCAGCAAACAACTTGCAGCAGATTGTTTCAATATGAATATCCCAGCATTGCGTACGATCAAACATGACACCGAGGTTTTTCACAGATTTATTATATGGCAAAGTGACTCCATCGAACTCTACGCAAGGAATTTCGAACCAGTCGATTCTTGTAATATTATCTTGTATTTATCTTGTAATATTATAAGAGCTGCCAATTATGATGACTTGTGACTTTGCGGGGTTGATCTTCAAGCCAAATGATCTGCTCCACTCTGATACTTGGTAGAGATCAGAATTTATAGCAGGTATAGCTGAATCTAGATCATCTAGCCGAGCTTGCGAATAAATTTGGAGATCGTCTGCATAAAGATGAGGGGAAGAAGTAAGCCGTTGCGATATAGAATTAATGAAAAAAGCAAAAAGAAGAAGAGATAGCACGCCGCTTTGTGGCACACCAGCAGTAGTGTCACACCAGGAAGAAAAAGTATCTCCAAGGCGAACCCGCTGCCGGCGTCCGTACAGATAACTGTGAAGTCAGTCGATTGCTGATGGAGACATGTTAGAAGAGCGCAATAATACTAATAAAATGTCGTAATCAACGGTGCTGAAAGCATCACTGAAGTCTAACAGGGTTAGAACAGTAAGCCTACCGTCATCCATACCCAAGCGTATGTCGTCGGTGATCTTAATGAGCGCAGACACAGTGCTATGCCCAGGACGGAAACCAGATTGGAAAGGATTGTGGAGATCATGTCTATTAAGGTAATCGTTCATCTGTCTGTGGACAAGACGCTCCAGAACTTTGGATAAGAATGGAAGGATAGAGATAGGTCGGTATTTGGTAAAGGATTTGGGATTGGATTGTTTTGGTAGTGGTATAATCTGTGCATCTTTCCAGGCTGTAGGAAATATTCCACAAGAGATGGAATTATTAAAAATGGTACACAGGATAGGAAGGATGATGTCTAAAATAGGCAAAAGGATGTTCCGGCTCACATTGTCACCGCCAACCGCGTTGGAGGATATCGACATTAGATTCCTCCTAACATCACATTCAGTGAAACGATTGGACTCAAAAGGAGGAAAGTCGGGAGGAGTAATGGCAGCAAGATAACGTAGAGTATAGCTTTTATCAACATCCGACATAATGGGAGCTGATGAGAAATATAAATTTAAGGCATTAAGGTCAATATTGTTAGCAGAAGTGTCTGATTGAGAGATTTGCCAATTCACACAGACTTGAGAAATTTCCAGACTTTAGCTGGATTCCCATCATCATCTGATGCATGAACATAGCGACGCATTGCATCCCTACACACCTTATTGCAGCGATTTCGGGCCTGAACATATTTATCATGGTTGACCTCAGTAGGGCGCGACTTCAGCATACCTCCTTCTTCTGCTGCAAAAGAATTTGACGTACCAAGATTGACTTTGATTGATAAAATTAATGGCAGAAGTTCGGTCGACTGCTCAATAGGACCGCCTACTGTGTTGACAAAAGAAGAAGAAGAGCATTTGAAAAAAAGAAATCCACATTTTTTAATATGATAAAAGTGAAACTGCAACCTAAGGTTTTGTAAAACAAAAGTCATAGGCCATAGTAGCAAAAGACTGTTGAATTATATATTTATTTTATTATGTTTAAGATTATAAAGATTTAGGTACATTTTTGAGTTTTATAAACTGATTTTGGCGGGCATTTAGAGAAGCATTGCAATAAGAATAGACTATCCGCGTAGAATCAAGACTATGTATTCTAAGAGCCTATAAATAATTTATGTGCAATAAAAACAATATTATCCCTCTCACAATGAGCTTACTCATTGGGTGATAAGATAACGTTTCATATTATTGATCACCAGATCTCAGATTTTTTTTGAGTGTCGCTACCATACAATTTTTTTAGCTGTTTTTAATATAAATAATTATGACAATGTTGTTTTAGTAAAAATGTTTATTTATTGTATCACATGTGCCTAACAACCGGATTATTGTTGGATATAGGACAAGGGACTGATCTAACGTATTCCTTACGTTTTATACTCAAAGTAAATTTTGAAATAATTAATTTTTTGTTGATTCAAGAAACCTGATTAAATAATAAAACAATATATTGCATTTTATTATTATACAAATATCATTTAGAGGACAAAATAATTAGACTCTATTTAATAGCGAATAAGGTTCAAATTCAGTAAAAAAAAATCACGACTTTTGGGTCACTTTGACGATAATTACCTCAAACGTGACGGGCATTGGGACATATGGGTCTTTTTTACTATTTTAATATTTATATCGATGTTATTGTTATTATATTATAATAATAATATATTCCACGTACAGAATGATAAGTGTATGACCTCTCCAAAAATTTTCAGACCTCAAAGTTAATTACTTTCAGCATGACAGAGCTGCAAAGTCACCGAAGTTCAGAAATTCACGAGTATTGGGTCGTTTACCTTAGCGTCGTGTGCTAGGTACAGTATGTAACTAATTTGTGATTCTAATTTTATTAAGTACTGATTAATTCCGTTATTTTTGAGTAGCTCCGGTTTCGGGTGCAGGGGTCCTTACTTAGAAAATTGTAGTATAAATAAATAAATCATCAGTGTATACGAAACTTTACGTGATTACACAGCTTTAAGAGATTCGCAGACAAACCAAAGTTACCGACATAGCCCAGCGGATTAGTAAGTTGAAATGGCAGTGGGCAGGGCACATAACTCGGAGAACTGATGGCCGATGGGGCAGTAAAGTTCTCGAATGGAGACCA
The DNA here is from genome assembly GCA_964007245.1 of Hypomecis atomaria. Lineage (NCBI taxonomy): Eukaryota > Metazoa > Arthropoda > Insecta > Lepidoptera > Geometridae > Hypomecis > Hypomecis atomaria. The sequence goes on from OZ023306.1 coordinate 5,744,789, forward strand.
CGCACCGGCAAGCGCAGCGTAAGACGTCCACCGACTAGGTGGACCGACGATATAATTAAGACTGCAGAAACGCGCTGGGTGCAGGCCGCTTCCAACCGGGCTTATTGCGAATCCATAGGGGAGGCTCATGTCCAGCAGTGGACATCCTACGGCTGATAATGATGATAATGACGTGATTACAGCCTCGATTTTCTCGCAGTTCAGGTACTTATCGACCCAAAATTCTATCAATAATGGGCAAGTATATTTGTTCGGGATTCGAAGATCGACACTTGGTAACGACTATGCGAAGAGTTATACTTTATTTGATAGAAGGATATTTTACGGTTTCGTTACTTTGGTAAAATATTTTGCAAAGGTGTTTCGGGTTCAAATATAGTTATTTAATAGATGTGGCCTGAAATGGAGCATGTGACCTAAAATAGGATTATGGCGAAAATACGGGTTATGGTCTATAAGGGAGCATGTGACCTTAAAAGAAGCTTGTGGCCATAAATGGAACATGTAGGTAGACTGAAATGGAATTTGTAGTCCAAAATGGAAAGTATGGCGTCTATGGCCAAAGTACGTCATGTGATCTAAAATGAATAGATATACAAGATTACCTACCCTTTTTATGCACTATTTGAAAACAACTAAATTAACAACCAAAAATACAAAGAGATCATGTGCCAGAAGTCAGAAGCGATATAGCTTTAATGCTATTTATTAAATAACTATTATCCTTTAAAATAGTATAAGTAACCCGAAACTGTGTTTGTTGGTTGATTTATTATGTCTTCAACCAGCAAGCCGCGGTAAAAAGCTAGTAAAATGATAAAATAACGTAAAAATCCATAAACCCTTCTACCTTCGTCAATACCCAAACCAGGTGCGCGCTGACACGTGAATAACATTCACACCCGAGCTGCTTTCATGTGTCGGTAACTCGGATCGGGACGGATATATCGATGTGGCCTAAAATGGGGCATTGAGGCCAAAATACGGCATGTGGTCTCAAATGAAGAATGTGACCTTTAAATGGAGCTTGTGATCCATCAATGGAGCATGTAGCCCAAAATGGAGCATGTGGTCTATAATAATAGTATGTGAGGTTCAAAATGGAGCGTGCGGGTCTAAAATGGGGATTTCATTTGTTTTTTTTTTTCGGTTAAAATATTGCGAATTGTTTCGGAGCGTTGATTAGACATAAAGCCCGATTGATAGACATAAAGCCCGATTACAGAGGCGCCAGCGTAAATTTAATAGCAACGTAAAAAGCGTTCTCTCTATCGAATGCCTAAAGTGAAAAAGAAACAGAACTATGCTATTTAACTAATATAATACGATGGCGCCTTTGTAATCGGGCTTATAGTTTATACCAAAAGTGATTTAAATCTCTACACATACTTAAATACCTTCACGCAACTTTTTCAAATGTGTGTTGTGTAAAGATAGCTGTGTGTAAGTAACAGAAGCGCTTTAAAAATCTAAACAGTAGGTACTTAAGTGTTTGAAAAATCTTTTCTTTTTCAGTGATCTAGAAAGCAGTGCAGTATCCATTACGGTGAGTCTGAAAGCGATTAGCAACTGTTATTTACACGATCGTTCATCATCCGCCCGTAATATGCTTCAACTATTTTTATCTCGCGCCGGAGCTGTACTAATATTTATACAGCACTCATTACGTGTTATGGCTAGCCATGGCAACTAGTTCAAAGCAATCGTGAAGTGTTAGTTTGAAGCAAGTTATTTAAAGGCAAGTAGCCTTTAAATAACTGAATCTAATTTAACGTTGAGAACATTGCACCACGCTGGCTCAGTGCGGGTTGGTGGATTCACATACGCCATCGAATTTCTTCTACGCAGGTTGCGTCACGAATGTCACGATGTTGTCCTTCACCGAAAAGCCAGTGGTGTGGAATTCTAAGAAATTCATTGATCGGGACCGGGATTTGAACACACGACCTCACGATTGTAAGGCGGGTGTCATTACCACTAGACCACCACGGCTTACCTGAACATTGACCTGAAATTTGAAATTGATTAAATGTTTATCAGCGATCACCGCAGTTACGAGACGTTCGGCACAGTCATGCAGTTTTCGTATGGGTGATCGCGGGTGGCATTTATCACTGAGCGATAAGTACCGTGGCTCAGAGAACACGTTAAATTGTGGGTTTTTAACCATCTAGGGGAGGCCTTTGCCAAAAGGCAATCTGATACGAATGTCACTTATGTCTAAATTTGAATTGTATAAAATATATTATTACCGTTATTTATCAAATTATCAATATTAGTAATAATTTATTAAATATTATGAAATGCATGCAATCGAATTATAAATAATGAATATTTGAAGTATGAAAATGTTTATAATAATTAATTAAGTATCAGAAATAAAGGCTTTTGTATTTGTAAATGTTTATCAGCGATCACTGCAGTTACGAAACGTTCAGCACATGAAGTTTTCGTATGGGTGATCGCGGGTGGCATTTATCACTGAGCGATAAGTACCGTGGCTCAGAGAACACGTTAAATTGTGGGTTTTTAACCATTTAGACATATCAGAGGTCGTCAGGCGGCTTAAAAAACTTTGACACCAAGGCTAGCCACCCAGTCTATATGAACTTATTTTAACTTGCATCCTGAAATCGCTATTAAAATCAGCCGTTCCGTTCCCTAAATTTTGTCGAGAGTTTCATAAATTTTTCGAGTGAAGCATTTTCCATTTTGAAGTTGATAACTTAGTAAACACTTATAGTTTAAGCATGTTAATGCATGTTTTCATTGATTTAGATTTTTAGAAAGTTCTTTATTAGCCAGAAACCCAATTACAGAGTACGTACAAACTAGACACAGTCTAAAGAATTTGTAGGTATACAACAATTTAATGTTCATGACTGTAAATTAGACATGTTTTCCTGATTACTGACCTTTTACAGCCTTTACAGGTTATACGTTGGAAATTTTTGCTATTGAGATCGAATGTGTCACTTTATGGCGTGGCCACATTATCGCCCTACGGCGAAGTTTTCGTCACTGGGGGCTCATTCATCTAATTCAAACGGTAGTAATTGGTTGTTCACGATTTGAACTACTACCTGAAGCTGGGCACACACGCTGCGATGATCGCATCTATTCATCAGATCAGTCCAGCGAGGTCCTAATATAGTTACATTGCCGGTAGGTAGTTATTGAGGAATCAAAATGACACCCCTATTTTAATCGAAAAATATTGATTTAACAAAAAAAAATTGGCATCAAAGTTGTAGAAAATCAAATTTTAAACAACTTTTGTTCCTATAACTTCTGCTGAAAAATTGAAATAACACAAGTTATTGAAGAAATGAAATGGCACAACCGGCTATTTGAAATAAATATCGATCCTACAAAAAGTTAATGGGAACTAAAGTTGTAGAAAATCAAATTTCAAACAACTTTTGTTCCCATAACTTCTGCTGGAAAATTGAAATAACACAAGTTATTGAAGAAATGAAATGGCACAACCGGCTATTTGAAATAAATATCGATCCTACAAAAAGTTAATGGGAACTAAAGTTGTAGAAAATCAAATTTCAAACAACTTTTGTTCCTATAACTTCTGCTGGAAAATTGAAATTACACAAGTTATTGAAGAAATGAAATGGCACAACCGGCTATTTGAAAAAAATATCGATCCTACAAAAAGTTAATGGGAACTAAAGTTGTAGAAAATCAAATTTCAAACAACTTTTGTTCCCATAACTTCTGCTGAAAAATTGAAATAACACAAGTTATTGAAGAAACAAAATGGTACAACCAACTATTTAAAAAAAATATCGATCCTTCAAAAAGTTGATCAGAATCAAAGTTGTAGAAAATCAAATTTTAAACAACTTTTGTTCCCATACTTTCTGCTGTAAAATTGAAACAATACAAGTTATTGAAGAAATGAAATGGTACAACCAACTATTTAAAAAATTATCGATCCTGCAAAAAGTTTATGGGAATCAAAGTTGTAGAAAATCAAATTTTAAACAACTTTTATTCCGATAATTTCTGCTGAAAAATTGAAATAACACAAGTTATTGAAGAAACAAAATGGTACAACTAACTATTTAAAAAAAGATCGACCCTACAAAAAGTTGATGGGAACAAAAGTTGTTTGAAATTTGATTTTCTTCAACTTTGATTCTCATCAACTTTTTGTAGGATCGATATTTTTTTAAATAGTTGGTTGTACCATTTCATTTCTTCAATAACTTGTGTTATTTCAATTTGTCAGCAGAAGTTATAGGAACAAAAGTTGTTTAAAATTTGATTTTCTACAACTTTGATGCCAATTTTTTTTTGTTAAATCAATATTTTTCGATTAAAATAGGGGTGTCATTTTGATTCCTCAATAACTACCTACTGGTAATGCAACTATATTAGGACCTCGCTGGACTGATCTGATGAATAGATGCGATCATCGCAGCGTGTGTGCCCAGCTTCAGGTAGTAGTTCAAATCGTGAACAACCAATTACTACCGTTTGAATTAGTGAATGAGCCCCCAGTGACGAAAACTTCGCCGTAGGGCGATAATGTGGCCACGCCATTATAAAATGCATTGTCAATCAAATAAAACTTTCCATCGCCATATCAACACGTAATACCAACGATATGATAGATGAGACGTCGCCAATATACCCCAGGTGTAATATACTGAGAACTTGTCTGAAATATTTCACACTGAAACAAAATCCCATATGATATGATTACCTTCTGAAAAATGACGCTTGTGAAAAACAAGCTTTAGGGTGCATACTGACCGGCGTTACAAGACGTAATATAACATGTTCGTCATTTAAGCCATAGACCGTCCACAGTTGGACATAGTCCTCCCCTTAAGATCTCCAATAACACCGGTTGGAAGCGGCTTGCATCCAGCGCGATCTTGCGGTCTTAGGTAATAAGGTCATGCGTCTACCTTGTGAGTGGCCGTCCTATGCTGCGCTTGCCGGTACGTGTTCTCCACTCAAGAACTTTTAGTTCCCATCAGTCGTCTGTAACGTGTCACATAAAAATCTTCTTTAAATATAATCTTCTTCTTCTTTATAATGATTTAAAAATTTCGTGACACGTTGTTTGTCCGCGATGAACTCCTCAACTACTGAACCGATTTTGGCCGAATTTTGTACACTGTGTGCAGTTTGATCCAACTTGAGAGATATGATAGTGTATATCTCAATTTATTACAGCGATTTTTCCTAAAGCAAAAGCTTTTTCATCAATGCACAGCTAATAATCTTAATGCACATTATACCTGTTAACTCTTTTTCTTTTAAATATAGCTTCTATTTTTAAATTATTTACAGCAGTTTTTCTAAATAAAACAGCATTTTATTAATCACAGTCGCTTCTGGCACTTCGCCGGCCGCTGCCGCGGCACGCTCGTTTCGCTCGCTCGGCTCGTGCGTTGTTTTGTCATGTTCTAACATAACCTAACCTATTTTTTGTATCACACCTAATCTAATTTCATTTAATAAATAATGAAAAATTTGCTGTGCAGTCAGTATTTATGCTATGTATGTAGTATTTTTGTACAAAAATAAATTTAACTGTATTACATTATAAGGAAAAAAGTAATGTCATATTGATGTAAAATTTCGAATTATCTGCAGTTTGAGTTTTGTTAAACATTTAGTTTATTTGTAGTGAAGTAAGTTATTTGATGTAAAAAAGAATATAAATGATGAGTATGTATTGATAGGCGATTATTTATTTGATATGCAATTTATATTATCCCGTTTAGTTAAATCAATCAGTCGAGACGAGTTTGTTTTACCACCTTGTTTATTTTAATTTGCCTTATTGATAGTATGAAACGTTGTAGCCGCAGACTTAGAAGATAAAAATCACATTAACCTAAAAAGGCTTCAAATCTGGGTGAATGCACTGAACCCATCAAAAAAAAGAATAAATGCCAAGTCGATGAGTGCACCCCAATAAGTCAAGCAAAAAGCACAGTCATATTTTTCTCGAATGATATCTATCAGTTAACAAGTATTATATTAAAAAAAACTTTTTTTTTAAAACAAGCTTTTACTGAACAAGTACTCGCCAAGACGAATCAAACTAGCCGAAACTCGATAGGGTTGCGTCGTTTCATAACAGAGTTCCTATGACCACCTTCCAGCTCCATCATCGAACCCTGGTTACCATTGAAAGACAAACTAGGTACTTGCCAAGGCAATTCAAATGAACCCAAACTCGATGAGATTGTGTCGTTTCATTTCTAAGTTCCTTTGGCCACCTTCCAGCTCCATCATCAGATCAGCACCATGTCATCATAATATTGCATTGTCACGGGATTTACATTGTGCAAAATTTCAGCTCAACCAGTAATCGGGAAGTGGATCAAACTTAGCTTGCAAGATTTGATTACAGACCAACAGACAGACAACGGGACAGGTGAAACTATAGGAATAAAAGCTTGTAATAAGAAAGCTAGCAGTCAATTTCTTGGCCGTGTGGATAAAAAAAGTAAGATTCAAATCACTTTGTAGGTACCTACGTATGAACATTCCCACGAATGAAAATTTATAGGAGAGATCTATTTTTAGCAGGAACGTCCTATGTCTGAAAAGAATTCAATGTATATTGTAACGTAATGCTCAAAATCAAGGAATTGTTGCATTACAGGTTCAAGCTCTCAGTGACGTCACACCTTTAGGATGGAGGTCTAATTTGACCGACTTATGGGGTGATTCTTTTGGATCATGTTGAGTTGTATATTGCACGTTGTTTATGCTATCCTGGTACGTGTGAATATGGCAATGAAGTTGGAATTTGTTTTTATTTTGATGTATAACTAGAGAAATTCCAGCACTAGCCAGCGTGGTGGATATGACCCAATCGCAATGAGTAGGCCTATGTTTAATCTATGTTTAAGCTGGTACAGTATAAGCTTAGTTTACATTGAACAATTTTTTTTTATTCGATGCGATTTTTTATTCAATGTTGAAAATAGCATTAACCGACCTCAACAGTCAACAAAATCGAATAGTTAGCACGAATCGATGTATTGGCTCATCGTTGTAGTAATGTTTACATCATTGCTGATTTTTATTCTCTATACTATCTTCTATTACTAGACTTCGATGTCCGTCTGTCCGTCTGTCAGTCTGTCTGTCACCGGGCTGTATCTCATGAACCATGATAGCTAGGCAGCTGAAATTTTCACAGATGATGTATTTCGGTTGTCGCTATAACAGCAAATACTAAAAACAAAATAAAATAAATATTTAAGGGGGGCTCCCATACAAGAAACCTGAATTTTTAGACTTTTTTCGCTTAGATGCTTGAAATTTTCACAGAATATTAAGTTTTACATTCCCTTCAATAATATATAATGAAATTAAAATAAAATAAATATTTAAGGGGGGCTCCCATACAGTACGGAACCCTCCTTGCGCGAGTCCGACTCGTACTTGGTCGATTATTTTTTGAGTTCTGCCAAAAGACGCAGAACAAAAGTTGTTAGTTTTGATATACAGAATAAGCCCCTAAGAGGATGATAATTGATTAGAAATAACCCTGTGTACCTACATAAGTATACATACTACAAAGCTCTGCCAAGCCTCGTTTCGCACCGTTTTGGTAAATTTTGGACCTTGCACGTGTTGTATAATTAAAATTGCTTAATGTATTGAAAATTAATTTAATTATGGGGCAGAAATTACGCACTCTATAATACTTTGAGACTTCAAAAGTAAAACAACATGGGTACATATTTTGGCAACAAACACAATTCTAATTAAATTACAAACCAGTTAAGTTGAGCTCCAGAGATAAATAATTGGGCCCTCCCACTTAGTAGAGTACAAGTTAAAATAATCATCATTATATTAGTCGTAGGACAGTAACTGCTGGACATAAGCCTCCCCTATGGATAATCTTATCCCTATAGATTAGTAAGACTGATTAAAAGCAGCTTGCTATGAGTAGGTCCGTTTGTTTCTGCGGTCATGAACAGATCGCCTGTCCTTTTTATCAGTGGGGATATCCTATGCTACGCAGTTCGTAGTTCTTAAATGGAGACTACGGAATAGCATAGTTAGCCCACATACTGGTTCTCTGCACTATGTTATGTAGGTTTACAGTTCGGTTTGGTTTGTGGTAATGTGTTCTGACTATAACTGCGTGTAAACTGACATATTATGTTTAAGCTAAACCTCAACTTATAACTTCAAAATATTTAATGTTTGTTGTTTATAGCAAAAAGGCAAAATGGACCTAGGCAAAACGGGCCGGAAGGAATTGAAGGAAAATTGAACAATAATACAGGGTAAAAGATATTCAGTAAGGATGGAAGTAAAAGTAGACTTAAAATGTGAAAAAAGGAACACAGGCCTGAAATCTGATATAAAATATTAAAATAGGAAAAGATAGAGTTCATCTGATGAAAAATATGTACTGTTCAAATTTGTTCCAAATCAAACGGCAATTGGGTACGATTCGTTTACGAGCACAAACTAGATTCTTATGCGAAAGTGTCTTTAGTACCACCCATGAAGACTATTGGTCCGTTTTACCAAAATGATAAAAGCAAAACGGACTTTTGGAAGGTTTTGGAAATCATATAAGTACATAATTTCTTCATTGTCTATAACTTTATTAAAAATCTGATTTATGTGTTAAATAGGAAAAACAATGATGATTATTTTAAATTTTCAAAAAGTTTAATACCATCAATAGTTTCTTTTCTATACCTGTTTATAATTAAGTGGTCCGTTTTGCCCCTTATAGAAAAGAACAATAATGAAAAATAGTACGCATAAAATATATCATAAACAAAAATGAAGTACATTTTGTTCAGCCACTGACACGAGATGATGATTTAATACAATGGTTTAAAACTTTCACTGTTCCACAAAAAATGGCCGCATCAAGAAAACCCTTGCTTTATCTCTCGTAGCCACATTTCCTACATATCCACAATTGCCCTACATATCCCCATTTGCCCCATATACCCCTACTTGCCTGAACCGAGCTGCCCCAAATTTGCCTAATCGCGGTCTTCGGTTAGCGCATTGCCCTACGTTTATCGGGCAGAAGCAGATGTGTAAGCCATTGCCTTTTGCTCTTAAGGGGTTTAAGAGTGCTTTTTCATGACAATCATTCACTATGAAAACACGCGCATTACGCGCCCCAAGTTAAGTTTAGTTTTCAAAAATTTCACGTGAAATATATTTCAATTTTCAATATTATTACTTTTCATTTAATTTTAACGTTAAACGTGGCAGTATACAATAAAGAAAAAATTTGGTGAACCTCTTATGCCTATTGTTGGATTTGTTGGCCACATAGTGACGCGCCATTTTCTTCCTATTTTGTACCCGAAACAACGGTCGCTGCTAATTTCAGCATTGTGCAGTGATAATATTAAAATAATAATTAGATACATTCTAAATTCAGATCCAACTAGTAAGTACCTAATAAGGCATGTCGACTGGGTAAAACAAACATCATTTAATTAGTTCGTGAGTTACTTACATCATCAAAAATATTGGACACGTATTTTATCTTTTGTTAGTCAAATAACAAATAACAAAGATAAACCTTGTCAAAGTTCGGGAGTGGGGGCTCGTGACGTCACTTTTTTGTCAAAGGTCAAGCAAGGTCAAGCATTTGTAGTTTACTCGTGACGTCACGCGGAACTTTAACGGGCTATATTATCTTTACATATTTTTGTTTGAATGACAGAAGAAAAAATACGTGGCTAATATTATTTGATAAATCTATCTGAGAGACTAATTATATTTCTTAGTCATCACACCTATTATAGCGTTACGTATCGTTTAGTACGAGTAACTACTTAGTTGTGATCTTAAAGAAAATTCCTCGTTTAAATTCCCCGTAGATCGAGATGAGACGAGAAGAGATGTCCCGTCTCGTAAATGCTTATGTACGGCATATTACTATGGAAGAAACGAAGACGGAAATCTCAAGAAACCAATGCATTTTAAATAACAACGCAGTCTTCAGTTAAAATGAAGGAGTTTTATAACCCATAGACATATATAAAAGCCGTCAAAGGATAGGTCAATGGCTAACGCACGCCAATTTGTGTCAACGGAAAGTGACGAAAGTGAAGAGTAAAAAGCCAGAATTGCGCTCAGCACGTTTTCAATGGACGTAAATCCCCTCAGAAGGTAGAAGGTAGACGTATGACCTCATTAAGAACGAAGGATCGCGCTGGATGCCAGCCGCTTCCAAGCAATCCTATTTGAGATCTACAAGGGAGGCCTATGTCCAGTAGATGTCCTATGGCGTATGATGAATCAAATACATCCTATATGTTAGTTATTTGTAACGTTAGCACCGGAGCACCGGATAAACTTGATTTTTTACAAGGATATTAATCTAAATATGCTACTTTTTATTCCAGAAAAAGTAAATTATCTTGTGGGAAGCTAGTATTTTTATTTACAAACTAATCTTTGAGTGGCCATATCCTTTCGGCATAGGTCTTTTCATTTAAGCCAGCTGCCTGCTCATGACAACTATGTGCAAGAAAACTTTCATGCACTTTTAAATTCTCATTCAATTCAATCTTTAGAATATAATTTTAAATCCTACTTGGGTTGAAATAAGGTCGGTTTTGTAATAGTTGAAACACAGTTTCTTAAGTGTTTTGTTAAAATGTATATACGTTGACAAAGATAATAAATAAAATACTAAAACCATGTACCGAGGGGCTTTTAAACTAGGTTTTTTTTATTTTATTTTGTGTTTTTTTAGTTACAAGTTTTAGTTTTTATTTTTCTTTTCTTTTTTGTTTAATCATAGTAGAAAGTGTTATTTAAGTTGTTTTGTTTTTGTGTATAAATAAAATAATAACATAATTTTCTAATGAATAACAAATATCCTCATTTAAGCAATACTTTGAATTTCTATACTGTAGTAGAAGAAAAACTCAGGAATATAACTCTAAATAGGACAATAATAAAATTAAACTCGCTAGGAGTAAGTTTAGTGCTTTCTATCAGCTTTATTTTCAAATCCTAGGGGAGGCCTATGTCCAGCAATACACATCCAACGGTTGATAATGTTGATGATAAATATGGCTGGCCCATTGTTTTACATATGACAGAGTGTGATCAACATCTTTCAATAAAAATCTGCTAACAATAAAACAATCTAAAAAAGTATCAATTTCAAAGCAAAATAAATAATATGTAATATTGAATGCATATTGCCTATTACCCAATTACCCATTCAAGCATTCTGTAAATAAATATTGCCTAGTAATATTTGTCTTACAGAAATCGCTCTCTTCGATTGACAATTAGTATAAAATGGTAAACAGAGAGATATTCTCAGAAATAGCAATTTGCCAAGTGCTTCTGACCGATATTGATATAATAGTTCAATCTTTGAAATATCTTTGGAAAAAATTGTTGCGTTGCATATTGCACGGAATTACAATGGCAAAACTTGCCCACATTTCGCATCAAAAACTTTCTGTACGGAGCATTTTTTTTCAGCCGATTTTAGGGTACCGTGGTCTCTAAGTAAAAACTTTGTACAAAATGATAGGAAGCTCAATTTTTGGATCAATAGATTTATTTTAAAACTCCAACTCTACAAACAATTTATTCGGAAGAAATGGAGCTACGGACAGACATAGGTATATGAGTAGACACGTCTAACTCAAATCATATCCTCTAATTCATTTCATTTTGAATTCCGTGATTATTATTGTATACTACGGGACTAATCGCGCACTAAAATTACGAGATAAATAAATACCTCATCATCCCGACGTTTCGACCGAGTTGCATTGCTCGTGGTCACGGGTAGACTGTCTGAGAAATTCTAGATGAGGAATTTTATTTGTAACCTCCGGCCCGTAGTGGTTGGCAAATGTTGTTTTTAAATTTTCGCGATTCGAATACATTATTATTATACATATACTACGGGACTAATCGCGCACTAAAACTACGAGATAAATAAATACTTCATAATCCCGACATTTCGACCGAGTTGCATCGATCGTGATCACGGACCATGATTTGAATACATTAGTATATGAAAATAATATTCAAATCGCGAAAGTTTAAAAACAACATGAATCCCGTGATTTTAAGGAAAGATACAGATATCTATTAAAAGTATTCTAGTGCTCTAATACTCTAGATTTCAAATACCGACATTGTGTTACTACTCTACCTCGTTTAGAGTTTAAAGATGAAAAAAGTTTTCACTAGAATCCATTCTATAAAGTTACGTTTTCGGTTGTGGTATCTCGAAAATATCATTTTGTTTAATCTAGATTTCAAAAACTAACAGTGCGTTCTACAATAAACACAGACTCAGGTAATGAACTCCACACTCTCGTTATTTCGCATAAACCTTGTTTTTACGAGGTTTTCTTGAATCAATCATGGACTTTACTATTATGTAGAAATTTAAAAGTTATTTAAATGCATGCTTCATGTCGGCCGGAAATTGAACCAATTAGGCTAAAAGACAATAATATTTTAAAAAAGTATACTCGTAAAATGACCGGAAAGTTTTTCAGAAAACTGATTGCATTCAATCATTGAACATAGTCCGTCTTTACCACAAAAGATTTAAATAATAATATGCTTTAAATTTAGTTTAGCGTAACAGAAAGTTCTCAAAACTGACGTTAGTGCTAAAATAAAGCTATAACAGATATCACAATGCCCTTGTTTGAACGCAGTCTAAAATAAAAAAAGCTTTAAAACATTACTGGCATATTTCGGAACAAGCAAGTAAAAGATATCATGTTTGTTTACCAGCACCTCGTCCTGGTAATTTACTACGAGAGTAGCTATTTTCGGTTTCAACTGTCTTTCTGACAGGCAGCCGAGGTTTATGTAGCGTTCGGGTCATCGTTCACTATGTTGGACCAGTCTTGTGACTTAATAAAGTCTTATATTACTTACATCAAAGTTATTTGGATCATTTTGGGTTAAACTGTCGTTCTGACAGGCAGCCGAGGTTTAAGTAGCGTTGAAGTCATAGTGCACTATCTTGGACCAGTCTTGTGACTTAATAAAGTCTTATATTACTTACATCAAAGTTATTTGGATTATTTTGGGTTAAACTGTCGTTCTGACAGGCAGCCGAGGTTTATGTAACGTTAGGGTCAACGTGCATTGTTTTGGACTAGTCTTGTGACTCTATGGAGTCCCTCGGTGATCCAGTGATCCTGAATCCTGGGCCAAAGAAGCTTGGGTTCGATTCCTAGCCAGAAAAGGCATTTATGTGATGAACATAGGTGTTTTCTTTGTGTCTGAATGTAAATATCTGTATTCAATAATAATTATATTGTCTTGCTTATTTTTGGGTCAGAGACTCTGTTTAAGATAACCCCTCATATTTATTTATGTAATTTTTTTTACGCTACGTGTCAGTTTTTTAAGTACTTATGGACTTTCATGCCATATAAAAAGCCAGTTCTATTTGTATGAAGAAAAACATGGTGACTAAACTTGCATATTATGTCCTACGATACTGGACTGGAACGTATGTGAAACTTATTCGTTTCTCCATCGTAAAGTAGAATAGATTGTTATATCGTACGACTTCGACATCGATCATTAGATTTTCCAACATCACACGCTTTTACGTCATCAATCGGAGATAAAGTGAGATAGAGTTAGTGCAAAAAGAGAAGCGTCGTAGGTGAGGTCGCCCGTGTGCCATTTTAATAATTTTGTTGCGTAAACAACACTGCTCTGTCATTGCTAGTACAACTAAAAGTGTTTGATACTTGGTAAACAACTATTCGGTTGTCATCAGTACTCGCGTCTCACAAGTATAGTCGGTACATTGGCTGCTGATTAAAATCTTATTGTTAGTTCACTGTAACGCCACGACGGTTCTCTTTTCACACATCCTCTAGCAATCATGCGACGGAGAAATGAGAGAGGTTCACAAGCGAACCATCTCAGTACCGTCAATGAAACAGAATCGGACCACAGATCGTACGTAACGCCATCAAATCGTTCAGAGTGCACGATGACGCTAGAGCTTGTTTACGTACTGTTTTTTAGACTTGTCCAAACGGTAGCAAGAGGAAAATGTTTGAACCGCGATGAATGGCATTTAAGAGCTTTTAAAGACCTTTGTGTGAAAGACGTTAAACTGTTTGGCCAGTTTATTTCGGGATCAAAGACGATGGAAATTTGGTAACGTTTAGAGATCTTTTATGGCATTATATTGAATGGGATATTTTTTATAACAGACGAGTTTCGTAACATCGTGTATTGAATCTTGTAGTAAGTAAGTTCGTATAGTTCGGGTGGCTAGCCCTGGTGTCAGAGTTTTTAGGCCGCCTGAAGGTCTCTGACTTAGCTAAACGGTTAAAACATTCTTCCACATAAATTCTTTATTGATAACACAAGAAAAATACAGAGATAAAAAACATTTAAACTATAGCGTGCAACAAGAGATGGCCTTTTCTCTAATAGCGATCTCTACCAGGCAACCTTGAATGGAATAGGAATATTTAATAAGTAAAGACGGGGGTGTGAGTTAACAAAAATAAATTCGTACTTATGAATCACTAGCTGCCCCGGCTTTGCCCGGTTACGATTAGCTGAAGAAGACATATTTTATAAGTATTGTGCCTATTTACCTACCACGTGTGTAGATATGGGAGTTTTAGTGAAGAACCCTATTTTTTTTAAATATACGAGTATCGTATATCATCCGGAGATAGTCTAGCTTCCCAACAGTAAAATAATTTTCCAAATCGGTTCAGCAGTTCCGGAGCCCGTTCAATGCAAACAAACAAACAACCAAAATTGTCCTTTTTATAATATTGGTATAGATACACATACATACTAATAAAATAATACATATCAACTACCTACCATTTCTAAATGTACTAAAAATAACAACAAAAAAAAACTACATATGGGTACAAATAAATAAGATATGAGCACTATCGTTTATTGACGAGAGGACAGCAAGTACAGGCTTTTTTAATATTCCACTGCCGAGCAGAATCCTACCCAAGAAAAGCGATTAAGCCATACCCGCACGCTGGTTTGGTGCAAGTGAGTAGATTTGCACACGTCATCGATTTTCTTCAACGGACAGAATTACATGCAGGTTACTTTACGATGTTTTCCTTCGCCGAAAAGCCAATGGTGTGAAAATGTGTATGGTATAGACAGAATCAGACTTTTTAGCGGCTGTGTTCTGCAAGCTGCGTATAACACAATCCTCGCGCGGCTGCTAAGTGAGCTTCAATCAGGATTGGGTTATCCAGTTTGTACGAGTAGCTAACATCATCACAACCGCCAAAAAGTTTGATTTCAACACACGACCTCACGATGCCGTCAACATGAAAAACGTTTACTATGGAACCAAGCTTGAAATCGCAAAACAATCAGCTGTTCCATGCCTGATGCCTGATGACTGCCTCGATGGCTCAGTGGTTAGTGACCCTGACTCCTGGGTCAAAGAGGCGTGGTTTCGATTCCCACCCAGGGCAAATATTTATGTGACGAACATCTGTGTCTGGGTGTTATTTAGGTATTATCTATACTTAAGTATGTTTTTAAAAATATGTACAAATGTAGTATATCAGTCTCTGGCAGCCATATCACAAGCTCTGCTTAGTTTGGGGTCAGACACCGTGTAAGAAGTCCCCTAATATTTATTTATTTATGTAGTATGTAAGACAATGTTTTTTTATAGCTGTTTCTAGCAATTTCAATGTCCCATAGTGAAAGTTTTTTATCTTGATGTGATAATTAACTCCTTCATTCGTAAGAACTAAGAAGTTCCTGTTTAGTTTGATTGACAAGAGACGTTGTCATCATTTTAAATCATATCTTTTCATTGCAAATGTCTTAGGCAAATGTTTACGTTAATTCTTTAGTTGAATAAAGCATCATATTTCTCCAGTACCTATGCGTATCTTTGTATGTATCATGATGTAAGTACTAAAATGCTCTTCAGAAATTGTGCGTACGTAAATTTTTTTTTTTGCTAAAATGGCTTATCCGACTTCAACCGTGTACGGAATTCTAATAGTTCGCACGGATCAATGTCAATCATCAATGCATTATGTAGTAATTCACATAATTAATGATTTTTCAACGACTTGGCCAATTTCGAATTTAAATAAAACTACAATATCTCTGGAGTATTATACCAAACAAAAAACAAATCATCAAAATCAGTTCTTTATTTGGCGAAGTAATCCCTTAACATACATTAAAAAAACCACATTGAATTGAGAACCTCAGTTTTTGGAGACGGTTAATAATTTCATTCACATGTTTATATTGTCACAATTGGATTAAGGGGAGGCCTAAGTCCAGTAGTGGATATATTGTCCTATCCATATTGAACCGACGACGAAATGCCTTTAGTAAAAAAATATCCTTAACTCCTATTCTTCAAAATCAAAACTCACCCAAACTATGCTATTCAAAAGTTTTTAAAAGCCACCTTTCATCCACTATTTTTCCATCTCCAAAGAATGTCAAAACTTTTACGCAATCCGACAAACTTATATGGGAAGTCGGAAAAGTGACAACATTAAAAGTTATGCACCGGTAGTGGTCAGAAAATAGAACGCTAGTCCCCTCACTCAACTCCTTGAATAAGTTTGTTTTATTGTACTCCTTTGGGCAAAACTACAATGCGCTGTCAAAAAGTTTCTGTCTCTCAAAATGGCCGGAATAACATAAATATTATATTCTAAGTTGCGATGTGTCACTTGGGAATCTAAACTCCTGGAAACACTAAACACTGACGTTTTATGTTCCTTTAAGTTAAGACTTATGCTCTCGGTCAGTGCTCGAAATTCAAATTTTCTTGGGTTTTTGTCATTTAATAGATACCTATACCTACTCGTAACTCATTGTAAGTTTACGAAAACTTACTAAGCGAACATGACCTAAAAACCAAAATAGTTAGTGCTTTACTAAAACCGTGTTTGTACCTACCATGTCATGGAGAAAAACGAATTAGACGGCTAAAAACTATAGATTTGGAGGTCTAGACTGAACACTGCTTTAATATAGAAAAAAACTGTAGATCTACAATTAAACGGTAGATCTACAGTTAAAACTGTATTGTGAGTTGGATACGAACTCAGTGCTTGACATTTAGTGCTCATATTATGTTAAGTTAAATGCTCAATCGAAGGAAATAAGCTTAAATAACATCAGAAAAAAACTATTTTCATCTTAACGCATTGTTTACAGTCAAAACTTGCGCAAGTTATGTTATAGTAAACTTTTGCAAGCGAGTGCTTAAATATTTAACTTTATGCGCAAACTGTGAAACTTTCACATAGTTTATGGTAAGTGTAACTAGGGCGTATAGTAGGGCAGGAGTGAGACATAACCGTACTGTTTTAAAAACATAGGTTATAATAATTATTTTTCGACAAAAACGGCACAGCCGATTTCAACCATGTACAGAATTCGAATAGTTCGCACGAATTGATGTATCATCGACGTGCAAAAACGATTTAGCCATTGGCTTCGATAAAAAAAATATGGCTACCTCTAAACATACTTCAGAGGTAGTCCTATCTACCACACGAAACATCAAAAACCATTAATAATTGGCAGAGCAAAAAAGAAAATACAGTGTAATTGAGAGGTTAGTCAGGTATACATTTTTGAAGTGACAACGTCTAGTAAATCGATGACTGCTGGCTGCACGCACGAAAAATGATGACTCATTGTCTCGTTACGCTCATTGTCCCGTAACGCTCAGTGTCCCGTAACGCTCATTGTCCCGTTACGCTCATTGTCCCGTTACGCTCACTAGTCTCTCTACACGAGCGAGTGAAAGGCACGATCAGCTTGAGCGTTCAGTACTATCATTTCATGAATGTTTTGTTATGACGTTGTCACGTTAAGCTATCGTCCGTAAACCGACTATATACAAGTAAACCAATTTTCAAAGATGTCCATGACTATGTCTCGTCATATAGCAAACAACTATGTCGTCTCAGTGTAAATTCACCTTTAAATTATACAATTTACTGAGTAAAAGAGCCGCGGGCTGCTCATTTAATAATTAAACCGGAGCTTTCCACTCTTGTTAAGTGAAAAGTTACATTATGTAACTTGACAAATTCGGCAAATATAGGAGTGTTCGGTGCCAAATTTAACAAGTGCTATTTTGAACTTTTGACCGTTAAGGGGTTTATTAGTAAACGTTGAGTCTGCGTGAAATGAAACAGTATACAGTATGTACAGTATAATAATATTATGTATTAAGAAACAAAATTAAACGGCCGATAATCGGCTAAGTACGAGTCGGACTCGCGCATGAAGGGTTCCGTACTGTATGGGAGCCCCCTTTAAATATTTATTTTATTTTGCTTATTTATTATTATGAAGTACACGTTAATGTTACAAGCATCTACTTGTTACCATTATTAATATCGAGCAAACAACGGGAAAAAAATCAGGTTTGTTGTATGGGAGCCCCCCTTAAATATTATTTTTTATTCTGTTATTTGTTATTATAGCGGCAACCAAAACACATCATCTGTAAACATTTCAGCTTTCTAGCTCTATAACGGTTCATGAGATACAGCCTGGCGACAGACAGACAGACAGACGGACGGACATCGGAGTCTTACTAATAGGGTCTCGTTTTTACCCTTTGGGGACGGTCACAATAAATATGAGTATAACAACAGTTGCGTACATTTTTGTTGGAATTAGGTAGGTGTAAATAAAACAAGGTTGTCCACTATCAGACTTAGGCCTCCTTTATGGATTTCCAATAGGACCAGTTCCACAGCCGTAGAAATTCCACTGTTGGTCATATCGGCGTCCCATAAATATTTCCAATAATCTTACTGGAAATCTTTATCGGTTCCGGACTGGAAAATGTAACTAAAAATTTTAATTATTTTTCCAAGTCAACTCTGTACAGGTTAAAACCAAACCTTTCTAATATAAAAAATCCGAAAATGTGTTTGTTGGTTTATTGATTTGTTTGATCTCTTTCACGCAGCAACAGAGTGACGGGTCGACTTATAGTTTAACTAGCTGCGCCCCGCGGTGTTGCCCGCATTACCTCGAGATAAAAAGTAGCCTATGAGTTAATCCAAGGTCTAAGCTACCTTTATACCGAATTTCATCCAAATCGGATAAGCTGTATTGTGCTTGAAAGAGTAACAAACATCCATACATACTTAAAAACTGTCGCGTTTATAATATTATTAGGATGATTGTAGAGTATCATTTATATTTCACCCTTTATGGGTGGGACTACGTCCAGCAGTGGACTAATAAACAGGCTGGTACAGTACGGTAGCAGTAGACATACATTTTTTCCCGTAAACATATAAGGTTCCAAAGGGATAGCACAAAAACCAAAAATTACGCAGGCGAAGCCGCGGCCAATACCTAGTATCACTACATAGTATAAAACAAAGTTGCTTCCGCTGTCCCCTTGTATGCTTATATCTTTAAAACTACACAACGATTTTATGCAGTTTTTTTAATTGATAGAGTGATTCAAGAGGAAGGTTTGTATGTATAATAAACCTGTGTGAAGCCGGGGCGGGTCGCTAGTATTTTATAAATCAACCCTTCCGTATTTTGGTCTTTCTTTAATTTCGACTCATTCTTAATCTTGATAATTGATCATACATTTTGTTTATGGATAATTACAATCATTGTCTAATTATCCATAAACAAAACTTTGATACTTAATTCACAAGTAAAAATAAATTATTCGTACTTAGCTACTTTTCTTGGAACACTAGCTTTACTTTGAAATCAAAATCAAGAGAAATATTCTTTAACATTGCCCTATAACTGTACTTGTATAGGTACTAAGTTCTCTTTGTTCTTCATCATAATCATCATCAGCCTGTATCGACCAACTTCTGGGTAAATGGGTATAGGCCTCCTCTCCCTTGTGCCAGTTTGCCCTGTCTTGGGCTGATCTTATCCACGCGTGTCCCGCGATGGATCTGATGTCGTCGGCCCATTGGGCTGGTGGTCTGCCTACGGAACGCCTGTCTGCTATTGGAAGCCACTCAGTCAAAGATCTACTCCACCTTCCATCATCACGTCTGGCCACGTGTCCTGCCCAGCGCCACTTGAGTCACGCAGCTTTTGTTCTTAGACAAAAGTATTTGTTTAAAAGCTTTTTCATCACTTTCAAAATATCAGGTAGGTATCTAATTAGTGTTGTCATCATATCCGCCGTAGGACGTCCACTGCTGGATATAGGCCGCCCCTATAGATCTCGAATAAGACCGGTTGGAAACGGCTTGATCCACAGCGTGATCCTGCAGTCTTGATGAAGTTATCAAATTTGCGGGTGGACATCTTACGCTGCGGTTGCCGGTGTGTTGTTTCTACTTGAGAACTTTTTGACTCCATCGGTCATAAATCCTTTGTGCTTATGCACCCTGCACACTACCATTTCAAATTGCCAATCCACTGGTCTATGTCGGTAATTTCGATTTTTCTACTGATCTCATTTCTGGTTTAATAAATCAACCCTGTTTAGATCTTTAGGTATTCCATATTTTGGTTAACTTAAAATAAACTACAACTAAATACAAGACATATAATCTAAAACTACATAAACTACTAGCTACTACATGACAAGCAATTGGATCATCCAGAGACCCTTAAAGGTCTAAAGACAACTTTAATTGTAACTGAAAGCGAATCAAATCCCCATTGTCAAATATACATAAACAAAACTTCGGTACTTAATTCACAAATAAATTCAAGTTATTCGTAGCAACTTGAAACACTAGTCTTACTTTGAAGTCAAGTTCAAGAGAAATCTTCTATCACGCCGCCTCTAATTGTACTTACTTAGTTCTCTTTGTTCTTGGACAAAAGTGATTGTTTAAAAGCTTTTTCATTCAAGATACCAGGGAAATAATTTAGATAATTAGTGTACCTATCTGTGGTAAAATGTCTCATTTTCAGTGACGAGGTATGTTTTCGTAAAAATGTAAAATGTAAAGTTATAAATATTGGTATTAGGTTACATGTTGGACAAAGAATGTTTTACTACAAGAAGGTACTTATGAAATGTTTTATGGTACGGTATTTAGTAAATTAGATCGAAATTTATTGAAACGACTATTAGTATCATGTGACCCGTCTATTCCTATGAAACATCGTAAAAAATATTTGACTATAGCTATACTTGCCAGTTACGGGTTGTCCTTGTATTGATAGATGAGTGAAGGTACCTATTAGGTATACCTACCTACTATTGTAATGATTTATTTAGCATATGAAAAGTAAATGGATTTTTACACATTTTTGTTTTTAAGGATTCCTTTGCGGCGCCTCATTGCTCCCACAAGTGATTTTCAGCACTTGGATAATGACTTAGAAAATATGAAAAACAGATCGTTAAAATCATAAATTAATTAAAATGCTTTTTTTGTCAGCCCATTGTGTCCCATTGTTGGGGCCTCCCCCACCTCTCTCCACGCATCCCGTGTTATTCATGATGGGGGGTTTGGACCATACTCCGCCGCGCTGGTCCAATGCGTGTTGGCGAGTAGTTTGGTTTGTTTCGAGTTTCCTTTTCCTTCTCTGATTTGAGCACCTCATTCGCCTCTTACGACACCTGGTGCTGGAGGGAGACACTATTCTAATCTGCCGGTGCAATACAAAAGATTGATTGATATGTTAGAAAAGATTGATTGGTATGTTAGAAAAGATTGATTGATATGTTAGAACAAATTTTAACCCCCGACGCAAAAGGAAGGGTGTTATAAGTTTGACCGCTCTGTGTGTGTGTGTGTGTTTGTGTATCCATGGCACCGTAGCACTAAAACGGGTGAACCGATTTGGATACAGTTATTTTTATATTATGGCATGTTTCATAGCAATGGATGTTATGTATATTCCATCGAAATTGGTTTAGCTTTTTTAAAGTTATTAAAGTCATCACAAAATTAAAGGCCCGTTTTGACAGTTCACGCCCATGAAGTTCTCTAATTTTTACCGATCGAAATGTTTTGATGGTAAATACATTTTTCATTGACGGGTACCGCCCACTCGGCTAAGTGCTGTGCATAACGATTTTTTCATATTGTCCACAGACTATTAATAATCGGCTAAGGAAAAAAATAAATCGATCCAGATATATTTTTTAAGCCGACTCGCACTTAGCCGGTATTATTTATTTAAATACTAGAGTTTAGATCAATTAATTTCTGAATTTCACCATTTGAATTTTGATCTTCATTTAAAATTATAAGCTTGGAGCTCAAAGCCGTAAATAATGGCAACATTGATTTCTCTACAATAGCTCTCAGAATCAATGACAAGTAATAGAAACCGTACTAAAATAGCGAGAGAATACATAACTTTGTCCCATTTTAATTATGAAATTTTTAAATTTTTGAATTTTTTAAAGCTGTTAGAAAAAGATGCACATAGGTACACTCGAACTTTCGTAATTTCGAAAGGTATCATTCGGCTGTCCAAATTCAAAAAGGTAGTAAGTAGGAAGATAAAATGATCAGAGATTTGAACCTTCTGATGGAACTAGAAGGTTTAAATTTTCGATCATGTCGAAAAAGACAAAGTAGACCAAATTACAACCATTATTACGTTCCAACTTGTAACTTTGATGTTAGACGACAGACAATGCGATTTTTTGACTGATGACATTGCTGAATGAAGCTTGTGCCAAAATTACTAAAGAAGACTGGGCAAAAGTGGTAGAAAAAACTCGAAAAATAATAAATGAAGACAATGACAGAGATGTCAATATCGACAACATAATTGAAAAAGAAATAATTATAAAAACGGGTGACGATAGCCAACTGACAATTTGGGATCATCATCTGAAGAAAATGATTGACAGCATATTCACTTTTTCTCGTTTTTTTTTTTTGATTGAGTGAATGTTATTTTAACCAAAATATTAAATGAAAGAAAATTTACTTTTACAATATATATTCAAATCGATCAAATACTCAAGAAAACTTGAATCGATTTATCGTGTGTATCGAGTACCGAGTCGTATGGTTACATCACTAGTTACGTCGCGAAGGCTAATGTCAAAACGGGCCTATTATTTTGTGACGAGTATAGTCACAAGCTTTTGCCCGCGGCTTCGCCCGCGTAGTATTTTAATTTTGTGCCATCCCACGGGAGCATTTCACTTTTTGGTATAAAAAGTATTTTATTGTAAATTTTCATGCCAAAAATCAAGTCAATCCGTTGTTCCGTTGCTGCGTGAAAGAGGAATAAACCAAAAAAATTTTCGGATTTATAATGTTATTAAAGAATGTAAGGGCTTTTAATAGCTACTCTAGGAATCTTATTGCATTTTTTTTTTTAAATTTAATTTAATCTTGTATCTCGCTATTGCTACGAGTATCCAGGGTTATTTCTAATCAATTAGCATCCTTCAAGGGGCTTATTCTGTACATCAAAACTAACAACTTTGTTCTGCGACTTTGCTAAAAACTGACAAAAAAAATTTGTTGTTCCATTGAAAAATGTCGTTGACCCGTGACAAAATGTATGGAACAGCAGATTTTTTTTTGAGTTCTGACAAAAGTTGCAGAACAAAAGTTGTTAGTTTTGATGAACAGAATAAGCCCCTAAAAGGATGCTAATTGATTAGAAATAACCCTGTAAAGCTATTACTTCCTTTGGTCTGGGGCAAGTCTGCGCGGCGCTTTATCGCCCCCACTGTCAGAGCAACTTTGTAATTCACTTTAAACAAGTTATTTTCAGCACTTGGGTAATGACTTGGAAAATAAGCTGTAAGAAAAACATGGGAAAAGTTCGCAGACTTTATCAAATATGCTCTGGACTTAAGTGGCAAATAGGGACTTAAATATTCAGTCTGATAACTTAAATTATTGGACTAGTTAGAATATATATTTTTTTATTTTAACGCTTTAATGATTTTATCAGTTGAGTATTGCATGATTAAATTTAATCTATTATATAAAAGGCTTCGCTGAGTGACTGACTGACAGACAGCCTACAGCCCAAACCGCTAAAGATACGAACATGAAATTTGGAACAAAGATACATTGGACCACGTAATGGAGCACTAAGAACGGAATTTTAAAAAATCGACCTCTAAAGGGGTAAAACGGGCCCTTTTCGTTTGTATGTAACTTTTTATTCCCTTTACCGATTGACTTGAAACTTTGTATACATGCTACTCAAACAAAATAAAAGTTACGTTTGTTCCTGTTTTTCCGAATATTGCTTATCTAAGGGGTCAAATAGGGTCCCAAAGTTGGTGAAAAGAGCATCAATTACATCCAACGAGCTGAACGGTTATGCATGAAATCTGGTATGGAGGAAGCCACACAACATGTTTCAATACAGAAACTATTATTATCCCGGAAAATTTAAAGGTTTCCTTAGGGATAGCCAAAATTAATCAATTTAGGCTGCCGCCCAAACCGCTAAAGATATAAACTTAAAATTTGGAATATAGGTTTATTGTATAACGTAATGGAGCACTAACGACGAAAACTTTGAACTTTTGACCTTTGACGGGGTAAAACGGGCCCTTTTCGTTTGTAAGTATATATTTTATTCCTGAACCGATTGACTTGAAACTTTGTATACGTGCTACTGAGACAAAATAAAAAATACGATTTTTCCTGTTTTTCCGGATTTTCTTTGTCTAAGGGGTCAAATCGGGTCCCAAAGTTGGTGAAAAAGCAACAATTACATCCAACAAGCTGAACGGTTATGGATGAAATCTGGTATGGAGAAAGCACACAGCATGTTTTAATACAGGAACTGTTCTTATCCTGGAAAATCTATTGGGTTCTTTAGGGATATCCAAAATAAATCAATTTATGCTACAGCCCAAACTGATGACATAAACTTGAAATTTGGAATATAGGTACATTGTACGACATAATGTAGCACAAAAGACGAAAATGTTGAATTTTCGACCTCTAACGGGGTAAAACGGGCCCTTTTCATTTGTAGGAAACGTCTTATTTCCTGTTCCGATTGACTTTAAACTTTATACACATGCTATTTGGACAGAATAATAAATATGTTTGGTACTGCTTTCCAAATTTTCCTTATGGGATCAGATAAGGACCCAAATTTGGTGAAAAAAGCTTCAATTACATCTAACGAGCTAAACGTTTTTGGATGAAATCCGGTATCTATGTAGGAAGCACACACCATGTTTCAATATAAAAACAATTAAGTACTATCCCGAAAAAATTTAGAGAAGTTTTAGGGATATCCAAAATATACCAGTTTAGGCTACAGACCGAACCGCTGAAGGTATAAACTTGGAATTTGGAATATATTATGTATGTTGTACATCGTTATGGGGCACTAAAGAAGAAAATTTTGAAAAATCGACCTCAAACGGGGTAAAACGGGCCCTTTTCGTTCGTACGTAACTTCTTATTTCCTGTACCAGTTGACTT